>CABFVX010000143.1:13233-253921 GCA_902151425.1 Timema shepardi | reverse complement strand
CCCAAACAGCCTGTATGACTCTTTGGAGCAGCCTCTATTCACACACCTGAATAACACACAACAATTGTGTTAACTTTGAGGACTGAAAATATATATTGAAATAGTTTATTTATAGTCACAATAATAGACCGTTCTAACTTTTTGACAAGATGAACTTTTTTTTGCATGAATATGTTGAAGATAGCATTTGTTCCAAAACTAATATAATGTTTTTTTATAATGTATAGTTCACTCAATTTAAACATCATTTTAGCATATTTAACCATGATATAATTATGATTCAGTTTAATAATGATTCATAATTCCTCAATAATATTAGCTTTGATTTGTGATTTGATTCATACTCAAAAATCCTGCTTCGCGGAAATCTCATATGCTCCCCATACCCATATTCTTTCCTGGCTACAGACAGAGAAACCCTGAGAAAAGTCAGGTGTTTGTGTAAACCAGGACATTCCAGGGAATATGTTTAAAGATATGGACGGCTTCTTAGTCTGGTAGTTGGTGTACCTGGCTACTCATCTAAAGGTCTCGGGTTCGAATCCCACTACTACAGGTATTTTTACTGATGAGAAATTGTTACTATGGTCACCATAGTATGGTTAATTAGGCTTACGTTAGGTTTAAAATTTATACTTTCACCAAATAATGTTGATAATGGTGATAATAGTAAAGACAATAATAATCATCTCATCATTTCATTTTGGCAATGTGACTGCACTTACATGGTGCCAAAAATTTCAAAGCTGCTGCCTGTAGAAGGCCAGGAATGTCTAGCCGACAAACCCTAAATTAATAATTAAAGACCAACCTCAGTGGCGTAGTTAGCTAACACACTGGTTTCGTGTTAAACTAGACTGCCGCGGGTGGGAAGCTCGAGGTTCAAATCTCAGTCGGGTGAACTGGGGGTGATTTTTCTTAAATAGTTTTCCACTATTCCTCCACACAAATGTGGGTTCACTTCCTCTAAATTCAACCTTCCCAATTCTTAACCCATTAGCATAATTAGTATTTAAGCATATAACCCAAATGGGTAGTAAGACGCAATGTTCTAATTTTAATGATTAAATATACTAAATATTAATCTATTTAAACACTTGGATAGAAAAATCATTAATTTCACACCTTAACACTAAAGCAAGACAAATATAATAAGACTCGAAACTGATGTACTAATAATTTTTAATTTAATAAAAAGAACCTTAACAGTGAGAAGTGCATTTACAATTTATAAAAATATATTTTCAAAAAGATTGTACTATACTTAAAAAGATTGACTAATATTGAGATATTTAAGAAATTAAATGAACTATACATAAAAAGATTGACTAATATTGGGATATTTAAGAAATTAAAATGTTTAATATTCTTTTAAAAACCATTAAAAGGAAAGTATATTAATTTTGAAATTGATTAAGTAAATTTTTAATCCAACAAAAGATTGAATGTACATACAAATTGACTACCATTGGGAATTTTGAGGAATTGAAAATCTTGAATATTACATAAAAAAATCATAAAATATATTATTAATGTTGAAAACATTTTTTAGAAGAATTTTTAATTGAACAAAATATGATGAAATTTATTTAGAAATTTGTATTACCTTCTTGAGACACTTTAAAAACAAATCAAAGTGTAAAATTAAGGCACGGGCCCCCAACTCTAAGTTCGCATGCGCCATGGCGCTCGCCGAGCCTTTTGCATCTGCACACCACTCTTTGACCTCAGCTGAAAAGTTCTTGACTAATAATTTTAATCTGTCACTTTTCCGACAAAATTCAAGTTTATGCTTATCTCCAGCTATACTGTTCTCAAGAAGTTTGTGAGTGAAAGCCCCCGCCCCCCCCCCCTCTTTCCAATCAACTCCCTCTCATTCCTCTTTCTTTGCTGGCTCATTTTCAAAGTGTACTTTATTACTCGGAACTATCATTATACTCACTAATATCATGCTAATACTTCCTTTGTAAATATCTTGACATGGGTCTACCTAGCTTCGTCGCCTGAATAAACACAGACTAAATATATACTTTAAAAATGTACCTAAGCACCAAAATGGTGGTGAGTAGTTAAATATTTCCTTGGGTATTTATTTTGGTCTTGTTAAAATCGTAAATAAAGCAGTAATTTTTTAAAAATTTATTGACATTAACTTTTGGTTTGGTAAAAAATGGTTTCATTTGTTTAAACTGGTTTTGGATTAACTTTGCGTGAGTACCATTTGCGTTATTTTACATGCAAATTTAAAAAAATATTTTTTATAATTTTGAACTCACAATTTTTTTTATTAATATGTATTTTTGTGTGTTATTTGCATTATGAATTATGTTCAGCTATAAATTTAGTTGAAAAAGTGATTGGTGCCCGCTGCACTACAGTTAGTTTTGAATGTGCTCTAAGGTATAAAAAGGTAGGTGACCTCTGCATTAAGGCATGTCGCAAACAATAATTTGTTACTTATAAATTAGAATATCATTTATAATAAATTATACATTTTGGTAATAAATCATAATATGCACCAAGGTTTTATATATGGAAGTCATAAAATAAAATAAAAATAATATTTTCTAAAATGTTATACTAAAGCAAAAGTTAAAAATTTTGTCTGTCACATGTTAACAAATTACATTGCCTTGATATGGCACATAGTTTCTTTTTTATACCACATTAACACAATATCACAAATAATACATTTTTTTAAAATATCTAAAGAATGTAATATTAGAAAAATCAACACTTGCCAATGAAAAAAAAATTCAGTTAGGGAAAGTTGAATAATTTTGTCTTCAAAACCTAGAAAAGTCAGGCAATTTTATAAAAGAAGTTCTTTAACTACCCTGTATTTAGTCATTATACACTTATTTACATTTCTAACTGACTGCATTCCTGTTATTTGTTTTGTTGTAGAAAATATTTACCCAACTTGACGAGAAAGATGCGGTATCTGGTATCTTGACAATTCAACAGCAGGAACCTTCTCTGGAAGACCTCATCCTTGCTAATGAAGTGACAGGAAGCTTGCAGGTAAATAACCATTATTAGCAGTTACAGAGACAAAATTTATATGCTGGTGATAACCATCATTGTTGGAGGAATCACATTCAAACTATGCCACAACATTTTGTGTGCATATATTATCATTATTAGCACCGCGTCTTACTACCCGTTCGGGTTATACGCACTTACGCTAATGTGTAATGGTAGGGTGATTGTGAGATGAAATGAAGGACCTACAGTTTAACGTGGAATCCGAACCACGGTGGAGGCCTGGCATTCCCCACATTCACAAGATGTCTTGTCAGAGGTGAAGGAAGGGTTTGGTAATCAGATAAATCTTTGCCGGGACTGAGGATTGAACCCCGGCCGCCTGCATAGAAGTCTGACACCTTACCCCTAGACCACCAGGTCACCCGTGTACATATAAAAAAAAAGTTTATCAGCTAGTATTCTAAAAGTATTTATTTTTCCATAGCATTTATATTATTATTATTGTTTGATTAAAATGGTTCTGTGTTAATAGGAAGCTGCTTCGTGCTATGAACGCCTGGCAAAGGAAAAGGTTTTGAAACCCCAATTCATGAAGGGCATGGTGCGCTGTTATCTTGGTCTGGATCAGCCCGTGACTTCGCTAAAGATAGCCGAGGGCATCTTAACTCACAGGTATTACTTATTTGTATTTAGCTTGAACGTAAAGATACTGTTTAGAGGCTCACCTTATACCAACAATGGTCGGCATGGGCCATAGGCAGGATTGATGAGGCACCTAACTCCAGATAATAATAGACTATACAGTTTTGGAAATACTGTTTTGAGTCTCAATGGGGTTGAAATATAGTATTCAAATGATGCTAAAGTAGAATACTGTAAATTATTCAGAATTATATGTACATGCTATTTCAAGGATTACTAACACCACTCACATTAAAATCACCCTTAAAATAAATAATTGTATATTTGAAAATTTCAATTTGTATCAGGTTAGCCATTCATCCCAACTGGCAAACTACATTATCTTTATATTTATAATGCTAAGAACTATAGTAATAATGTGACATATTATTCCTGCATTGCTTGATAGTACTGGCAAACTATATTTGGATTTTATTACGAAAGGAAATTTAGAGCACCTTTTAGAAAATAGAAAATACAAACTTTTTTTTTTTGGATCAACATTAAAAACATTGAAGTATAAAAAACATTAAAATCATAAATGCTGAGGAATTGGAATTTAAAAATAGGGTTTAACATCTAAGAATCGGAATCAAGAATAATAGTAAATGTGACAACTCTAAATGTAATGACTTGATGGGTTTACTCTCTTACCTTGCAGCCCACACTTGTCGGCCATCATGAGCGAGCAGCAGGTGGAAGCGTTCTGGCGACTACACATGTATGATGAACTTTCAGACCTACTCTCCAGACCAGAGGTGGACAATGACAAGTCGTGGGGGACCCAAGTGGGTCGAGCACTTATCAGTCTCAAGAGATCCGACCATGAAGGATTAACATATAATCTAGCCACCACCAGGAGGATGCAATTAGATGCTCTCGCCACGGCAAGTCTCGATAACGGAGCTTTTCAAAACGGCTATGAAGAAGTGGTTAGGTAATTTTTTTTTGTTGCTTTATGCGATTCTTACAACTAAATTTAAGTACATAAACAAGAAATTCATATGCCCTTGGTAGGAATATCAAAATAGAAAAACTCTTTTATTGATTAATCATAACTAGAGAAGAAATGTAAAGATTTAACTTGGATAACTTTGTTGTATTTGTTTGACTACAATTTAGTTGGACCAGGAAAAAGAAACTATGATATTACTCTTTTTTATTTGTTGTGATAATACTTTTGAGTTTTATGAAACCCTTAATAATGTAACTATTCATAGTTTGTAGGATGTGCTTGATGCTTTAAATTTCATACATAATATTTTAAATTTTATAGTAAATTCATTTTGGATTAAAGTTTTTATAATTGAATGGTTCTTTGAATCATTACATTTGTCTACTGGTGCGAGTATAACATTAAAAGGTAGATCCTTTTGATTCAACTAAAATTGGAAGTTTATTGAATTAGTCTAGATTAAGTATTCCCTGAAATATAGTAAATTGTAATTTAAAAAAAATGTGGGCTCAGCTTTCACCAGACATTAAACTTTAAACTCATCTAGTCTGGTTTGCCTTCAATAGGTAAGTCAGGTTTTGAATCCTGGACAGGTTTACTAATTTTTTTTTCTTTCTTAACTTAATTCTCACTCTCCCTCCTCACATATGTAGTTAACTTTCTTCTAAATTCTACTGGTTCCATCTTTAACTTTTCTTTACATCCATTACTGTTTCCAGCCTATGGACTGTATCACTTTTTTATTCAAGCCATATATTTTCCACCACAGGCTTGCTGGGCCTGTCATGGCTTCATATGCCTTATAATCCAACTTAAGATTAGGACAGGCACAGCATTTAGTCTCCGGCTGTTAATTCATCACTCTGAAAGGGTAAACCCACATTTCACCAATGCTAAATTTTTCGGCCATGCTGTGAATCGAACCTGGGACCCTTAGCTCGGTAGACAGACATGCTACCTACTGAGCTAAGGTGTCGGATTCCATCTTTAACTCAATTGTGTAATTACATGTATATAGCCCAGATGGTAACTGTACCTGATCTTTTGGGCTGTTTGCATATTTACATTAAATGGGGTAAGATATGAGAAAGTAGAGAAACGGTGGAAAACCATTTAGGAGAAACTACCTATACATTATCAGGTTTGGGATTTGAACCTTGACCGTTCCATCACATGTCACATGCATTCTAATGTATTGCAAGAGTGAACACTGCTTTAATATCCATTTAAGAAGGCTCTATTTTTTGTTATGTTCTCTATTTGATTGGGGGAAGTATTAAATCATTCTGTCATCAAAAGTAAGCTGTGAATCCTCCTTACTTAAGATATTCCAAGTGTTAATAACTTTGGTGTTTTGCATGAATGCTTGAAGAAATTTAAAACAATTAAAATATAGCTTGTTTTAGTATTTGAGGAGTAATAGAGGCCAACCAAAGCAGGGTCGACTAGAGCTAGCTCTACTTGATAAGAACTTACTACTAGATTGTTCCCTTCTATTCAATTTTATGCTAGCCTGATGAACACACATTCACTCACTTCATCACTAAGTGTGTGATTGGTAAAATGAATAATGCTGGGAAAGGAACAGATCTGTCAAGCGGAGCTATCTTTGGCAACAACCCTTCGGCTGTCATTGAAATAGATGTATAGGGAACACTGGCCCAAGGTTACATACATTTAACACTCAGCCTCACGGGAGATTTGTTGCGCTCATTGAGCCAAGTTGACGCCTTGGGCACTGGAGAGTGCTAGTTGCAGTCCTCAGTGATAACAGCACTTACAAATGGAACAACTCACTTTCAAACTGTTTGTTGTAAAGGGGTGGGGGTCTGAACAAAATAGTTCAGGTANCCCCCCCCCACCCACTCCCTTAAAACGAACAAACCTTTGCTGGCAAGTAACTTGTCATGGTTATTTGAGGATTATTTACAACTAGACAATTTCAAACATTCTTGAAGAAAGGAGGGCCATTGTATTTTACATTTGCTTTGTAATTTGCAGCTGAGTAAGATCATTTGGGGGGAGGGCTTTGTGAAAGCTGGTTTTTTGACATTAAAAGGCATTTTTTTGCTGTGCTCTTGTAAAACCATCTTTAAAGTAAACTGTTTTTAAAAACGCCTGCTTGATAGCGATGTGGTCATTTTGGACTCTACTTAGCAATCCCTGTATTGAAGAACTCGAGCTCTCCCAATGAACGCATCATTTTAACATGAAGGTTGTGGGTCCTGGTGTGTGCCTCGTCTGTGTACAAGGTCTTAGTTCCTTCAAATGTCTTCCAACCACACTTGAGAGAGTTTGTTGATTTGAATATAAATTTAAAGGAAGTCTCTTTTATATTTATATGTGGTGGGATGGTAGCTATCAAGAGTTTTGTGATCTCTCACACTAAATGACCCTCAAAATGTGTTGAGAACATACAACATATTTAGGTATTTATTTGTTTATAGGCTCACACATGCATTAAAGTTATTGGTGATGGAGTTATGTTTTTAGTACTAGGTACACTGTTTTAAGTTAAGTTAATTTGATACTATTGAGTCATCAGCTGATACAATCTCTTACAGTGTTATTGTGACTATGTTAAGACTCCAGATGCTGAGTGAGCTCGAGGCAGCAGAGAAGATAGTCCAGCAAGCTCTGTCATGGCAGAAAGAAGGTCGGGACTGCTCTCAGTTAGTATCAGGTCTAGTCGACAAATGGTCCATGAAGCTGGAGAATGTCCAGCAGTCGTCCAGTGTGCTGGAGCCCATTCTCTCTCTGCGTCGCACTGTGTTGGAACTGTCCAGTAAGCTCTTGGAAGACCAGGTTCCTTCGGCAGCCCGAGAGTTGGAGCCACTCATCGGGAAACTGTGGCTGAAAAGTGCGGAGCTTGCTCGCAAGTGAGGGACTATCTTCTCTTACAGCTATTTTTGTCACTCTTTGGCCAACAGACGACAGCCACTTGGTCGGTATAGCTCTGTGCCAGTACATGCTTTGCTTAACCCATGGAACTTTTATATTAAGAAATACTATAAGTAGAGTTCGGCCGAATCCCCATTTGTTTCAAATTTGATTATTCATTTTATTTCCAAATTACAATCCAAATCTTAGTAAACATGATAACATCAAAGGTTAACTTTCCCATTTTTATATGATTACTCCTTATACTTCTATTATATTTTCAAGACTAACAAACCTCCATAACAGCTGTAGCCTATTTCAACATTGTATTAGTATTATTTAACTATCTAATAATTTCCATAAAATAAAAACTATTTGTTAAAATTATATTGAAGAAGGTACAGGAAAGAGGTCTAGAAACTAGGGGTCTGTGAAGCTTCAATAGTAACAATTTTGATTTGAATTTTATTTTATTTGATAAATCAAATCAAATTAGAAAAAAATCGATAAGGTTTTTGAACATTGTGAATCCCAGTGCGTGCTTAAAATATGTTAATATACTTTTATTAACAATTCTTCTGATGTGAAGTAAATGCTTTATTAATTATTACCATATTACCGAAAAATAAGCCACACATTTTCCCCCAAAATAGCCTATAATTAATTACATCCTTGAATAATACCATATGTAACAAATTTTTTAACTTTGATAACTGAAGATATATATTGAAATAGTTTATAATCACCACAACAGATGGTGCTCTTTACATTGTAATCATGTTGAACTTGGCCTAAGGTTCAAAATTAATCTAATGTGGTTTTATTTAATGAGTAATTCTTTATGTAAACACACCCGCCTCGGTGGCGTTGTTGGCTAACGCGCTTGTCGTGTTTAGCTCAACTGTTGAGGACTGGGAGACCGAGGTTCGAATCTCGGTCGGGTGAACTGGGGGTGGTTTTTCCTAAATGGTTTTCCACTCTCCCTCCACGTAAATGCGGGTTCACTTCCTCTAATTCAACCTTCCCAATTCCTAATCCATTAGAGTAATTAGTACTTAAAGCGTATAACCCAAACAGTTAGTAAGACGCGGTGCTAAATATTTATGTAAACATCAAACATTGAAAAGAGGATAGACGTGCAAGGCCTATAAACTTACCAGAAAACTGTAGGACTCAAGTTCACAATTAAAAACACCACAAAACACAAAATTATGAAATTTTCAGGGTATAGCATTTCCCTTCCTCAGCATAAGCTGAAGGTGAAAAATGAGACTGATGTAGCTCTAAAATTTCATCATTATGTGTTTTATTGTGTTTTTAATTTTAAACTTTTAAACCGACAGAATCTTGTTCGACTACTGGTTTTTCCTACCTATTTTTTAACTAAAGGTGCTCTTGATCAATTTCTAGGTTACACTTAGTTGAATAATTTATGTATTTACATGTGATTACATTTTTTGACATATCAATTTTTAGCCTTGAGTTATTGATTATTTACTACTCCCATCAATTCATATTGTTAATTGACTTAGCATATACTTTTTATGATTTAACAATTTCCCTCTTATTAACCCTCCCCCCCCCCCTTTTTTTTCTTTTTCATTACTTATATGTTAATTGACTCAGAAGTGTAACAACTAATTAACCAATTGTCATTCTACCAAGTATGTTCCTTATAATTCTCATTCTTACTTCTTCTTATTACAATTAAAATGAATTTAAGTAAAATTACTTAGTTTAGTCATTCTGCCAGAGAATGAATTTGTTTATTTATATATGAAGCAAATTTAAATATACTAGAATTGACATGAAATGAGTCTATAAAACCACTATGTAGATACAGCCATTTCCATGCACCTGAGAAGTATTTACATTAATCTTCCTTGTCAAGATCAGGAGTAGTAACCATCATGCCTGGGTTTATTAAGTGCCAGTGATTATAACAAAAAGAGATTGTAAAATTAGAGGTGTATGAAGCTTCAAAATCTTGACTTGTTCATAACAGAAATCAGCTTCGACTTTGCTCCAAAAAAAATGTTGGGCCTCGACAATCATGAAACTTGGCAAATAAAAGTATTGACAGCTAAAATCAATTTATGATCAATTATTGCAATTCTTTAATTCTGCAATTCAATCATTTAAAAACATATTGTAATTGAATTATAAGTTGTGATAATAACTTGATTATTCAGAATAAAACAATTTTGCAATAAAACATTTTAAAAGTAAAACCAGATAAAAAATTATATAAATGACCAAAATATAATATATTTTTAAGCATAAAACAACTTACAAAAAATATTTGAACTTTGATTAAGCTCTGAGAATATTTCATATATTCGATTCAAGTTTGCTTCAAAATGAAAAAGTGGACTTGGCATACACCTAGATAATATTTTGTTTTATGTTTTATTTGTTCCTTCTCTTCAGGGCTGGCTCATTCCACCAAGCATACAACTGCATTTTGAATGCTCAGAAGTACAACTTGAAAGAGCTGTTCATGGAGAAGGCAAAGTTACACTGGGAAAAGGGTGAGCAGGAACTGGCCTTCACGACCTTGAGACGAGGCCTGCAGGAACAGTTCCCTGATATGGCCAACTTCAAGAACATGGCCGCTGGCGAGCGCAAGGAGGATCGCAAATTATGTGCTGAGGTTGTACCAACAAAAAAATATAATACTTGTTTAAGGCAGTGCAAAAGTTTAATAGCTTTGTCTTCACTGTGAATATTCATCAACTTGTATTTAACTTCGAAAACTGCAAAATTTCATTGGTAAAAATGTTGATAGCTAAAATATTAGGTGTGTGTGAATATTCAAAATTTCAACTTGTTTGGAGTAGTGAAGGGTTGAATATTTGATTCAACTTATTGTGTACACAATCCTTGTGTACAGAAATCTTGTGTACAGGATCCTTAACAAACCTACCTATATCACAGAAGCACAACAACTTGTAAATGAATACTTAAAATAAACTAAACCACGACCCTACAAGAGAACACAACAGTCTCGTCAAGAATTTTTTAAAAGTACATTGACAACATTAGGGCCTCTCTGCCAAATTACTGGAGATTCTCACATCCACTAATTCATCTACACCCACTCTCTATCCTGCCCAAAATTCACAAAAAAAGGAAGACCTCCACTTGGTCTCCCCATTGTCGCTTGCTATGGGGCCCCCCCACCGAACATATTTCAGTGCGGGCTGACTCTCATTTTCAACCACTGGTCCAACATTTTCCCGCACACATAAAGGACAATAACCACTTTCTCAATTACTTAAAATACATTAAAACAAAATTCCCCACTGATATATAGTTAGTCACCATAGATGTCAATTTGCTTCACACCAACATACCCAATGACTTTCTACCATGAAATATTTTTTGGACGACTACCCAATTCTAAGCCATTCACTGCCTTTCTAATAGAATCCACTTCCCTCATACTTGAAAAGAACAGTTTCCGCTTCTTGAACAGACACTACCTTCAGATCCGAGGAACAGCAATGGCCACGTATAGCCTTCTCCACGCTAACCTTTTCATGGGCAAACTAGAAACCAACTTTTTTCAATTAAAACACTTGCGACCGCTTTGCTGGATGAAATTTATTGACATCTTCAGGATTTGGATAGATTCTGAAACTAATTTATTACAGTTCCTGAACAGGTTAAATAATTATAGCACCCTCAGGTTCACCTGGAATATTTCACACCACCATGACACATTATTGGATCTGGAAATTAACCATCATGTGGGAAACATAAACAGCACAGTCCACAACAAAGCCGCCAACCATCACCAGTACCTCCGTTTAAAAAGTAGCTATCTTCTTCGTGTAAAGCACTCTATAGCCTATAGTCTAGCTACTAGAGGCCACTATGACTTCTTTACAAAAAATCTTACACACCAGCTACAATGCAACTACGGCATTGCTGAATATATTGGCCTCCCCACAGAAACACTCAGACAACGAATGAATAGTCATCATTTTGACTCCAACCACTACAACCCAGAGAAACCAGTAGAACTTCATGTCCAAACACATAATTAAGAGTCAATCATGCTATAGTACTCGAGTTGCACACGCCCTTACCAATAGTTGCAATGCTTCCCAGCCTTGTAGGTGGGAACTTGCTAACCAATATATTACTAAATCCAGGCACCCCCCTGGTCTCAAACTTATATAACCTTTTCTTCCAAGCAGGCCTACTCACACCATTCGGTCATTTCTATACAAACAATAATAACATATATGATTTAATTTAATAATTATTCCTGTAAAGATATTTATAATTCTGCAAACAAGAACTTAAGCTGTACAAACCTAATTGCTCTATACCAGCGGTTCCCAAACTTTTTGAGTCGCGGAGCACTTATCAGGAGAGAAATTCGTGACGGAGCACTATCGTTGCCCTTAGACCATGTTCATTTTTGGCTGTTTTTACGTAACTGCATTTGCAAGTTGCTAAAAAAATTTTTTTTATCATGTAACAAAAGCACGAAGTATTTTTCGAATTCAAAATAGCTTATATTTTGATCCAAACTGAATGTTTCCCATTGAAAGACATTGAAAATTAGAACGTTACGTTGTTTTTTCTCTAAACACTAATTTTGCACATACGTGCATTCGACATAAAGGTGAAGATATTTTCACTTAGCACCTACATAGGTAGTAACCGAATGACAGCATTATTGGCTCTGGAAACGAATTTTTAAGCATTTGGACATGTTAAGGTGGGGATGCAGGGGACGCAAGAAAAGGCGAGTGTTTTTGCACTTTTTATAGCAATACTTTTTTTAGGATCAAATAAATTAAATATTGCTTCTATAGAATCATAGAGCTTAATTTTCTTCACATGGCGAGATCAACATTTCTTGAATATCTGTCAAGGATGTCCTGGAATTTAATAACAAATTTTTCTCTTCATTTAAAAAGTTTCTTAGATAATGCTGCTCTGTTCACGACAGATATTCAACAACTAATGAGGTCACCATGTGAAGAAAATTAAACTCTATGTTTTTATAGAAGCAATAGTTTTCTTATTTTGGCAACAAAAAAAATGTTTTGCTCTAGATCTAGAAACTTTAAATTAACTCTCCTTAACTCGCGTCCGCTGCATACTCACCTTAAACATCAAGTTTTATTCATTATAAATATTTTTTCTACACTAATTTCAGAAAAATAAGGAACTTTTTTAAATACATAAACGAATACCAACAACAAAAAACATAAAGTAATGCAACACATTTGAGAACGAATTCAAAGCAGGTAGTGTAAATATACAATACTACTCACCTATTTAAGGTATTACAGTTTCAAAATAAAAAATGTAGCTTGGTATCGAAAAAGAACGATAAAGCATAGCCAAAGAACTTAGATTCTAATGAGAGGGATGGGACTGTTTTGATTTGCACAATGTGGCTATATCTGGTTTAATTTGGGACAGCTGCAACCGAATATCTGGCTCTGCATTCAGGCGGGATCTATATTTTGTTTTAGTAGCCACATAAGCAGAGAATCCTGATTCACATAAGTAAGTTGTTGTAAAGGGTAAAAGGATGATTTTCGCTTTATCTGATAAAACTTTAAATTCGTCTTTTAGCTGACACCAAAATTCTGTTAGTGAATTCTTAGTTGCAAAATTATATTTTACCACAGAATCTGATGTCAAATCAATCATACACTCATACTGGTGTGATGTCAGACAGGCTAGGCTGGCTTTTCCGACACAGCAGAGTATGGGTTTACAACCCAACAGTTTTATTTTATTTTACCGTGGAATTCTTCTGGAAAATAACAATTGAAACTATCAAGCAAATTTAGCAGATGAACGTGAAACTCATTTAAGATATATTCGGGTACGTCAGAATCTAGTTCTTCTCTAAATTCTTTTACCATTGGAAAACTGTCTAAATTCAGATTTTTCATTGAATCCACCCAAAACTTTATTTTCTTTTTAAACGCTTGTACTTTATCGCTGGCGTCAAAAACGGTTACTGCTTTCCCTTGAAGTGAGATACTTAAGTCATTAACTTTTTTTTAAATGTCTTCTAAATACGCCAATTTCATAACCCAAAGCGAAGTCGTTGTCAATCAGGAAGGTTCTGACTTCAGCCCTCATTTCAAAGAGCCGAGTCAAAGCTTGGCCACGAGAAAGCCACCTTACTTCTGTGTGAAGAAGTAAAGACGTATGTAGACTCCTGTGTTATTGGCATCCAAAGCTGTTACTTGTTTTAATAACACACGCTCTTATTCTAGCAGACCCCAATAGATAAACACTATTCAACGTTTAAAAAAATGCATCTAACATAATATTTGTACATACCTGTTAGCTGTTGATGCTTCCATAGCTACTGGAGGAACTGTGGCGGAGGTTTTAATAGTCTTTTTTAAGGATCCAGACTTCAGCCAGCGATCCATTGAAAGCAAATCTATGATATTTTCTAAATCACTACGTAGGTGCTCCAAAAAACCTGTAATAGGCAGGTGTTTCGGCCTCAAGAGGGAAGATCCATTAAAGTTATTAACGTAATTATTTTAAAAAAAATCACACAACAAAAGCAATCGTGAAAAAATAACACCACACTGCAATTTGACTCGTTTAGACTCTCGACTAAACATTGAATGAACTGCAACAGAATGAAGGAGCGAAGAAACAAAGAGTTTTTAATATACAATAGAGACTTTCCAGAAAATTCTGTAAAAGTGTCAAAACTAACAATCGGATCTTTAAGTAAGGTGAGGCTCTCTTTGAGCCGGGATTAGCTGGCGTAATTGAGCCTATCTGTCTGGTTTCGCCGCGTGAAGTCTGTGTGCTTCGCGGATTTTCTCAATGTTTTGTGTGGTTCCGAGAAGGTGCGGGCGGGTAAACCTGACTGAGATGCCGCATGAAAATGCACTTTGGATCCATAATACTTGCTATTTACACTGATTTACGGAACGATGCAGGAGCTAAATTATGTATACACAATACTTATCTTAAAACAGTTCATGACTGCACAAATAAACAATTTTGACATCTTGTCACATTTATTTTATTTTTATTTACAATCTCTCCGCGGAGCACTTGGAGATGTTTCGCGGAGCACCAAGTGCTCCGCGGAGCACACATTGGGAACCGCTGCTCTATACTATGCAAGAGTAACATTTATATATAATTTTCAGGCAAAACTTTTAGTTGCAACATACAACGATGAAACTGTCAACGTTGACATGGACGTGAACATTGGCAGTTACAAAGAAGCAGTGAATGTTTATAGAGAATGGGAAAAGAGTTTGGTGTGCCTTGCCCAGTACTATGACCGTGTCCTCATGAGTGTTTCAGATGAACAAAAGGACCTTAAGTTTGGAAGGTAATCATAATAAATTAATATAATAGATGTTAGCAAGTTTTAGCTTCCCCGGAACATTCCCCACTTCTAGCTTCACTTGAATCTTCCACAATTTTAACTTTCCCTAAACCTTTCCCAATTTTAACTTCCCTTGAATCTTCCTTTCCTAGTTCAGACATCTCCCTGTTAGTTGACCTTGTGTTTGACCTTACAATGATACTGCCCCTCACCTCCTACATATTCTCAACAAGCACAATACTAATTCTCTCTCACTCAGAACAAGCTGTCTCACTTGTTGATATTTCTATTCTCACGCTATCCCTCCTTCCTTATTTTTTTTACACCAGTACCTGCTGGTGAGTGGGATGAGTGTCTTGTTAACACAAAGTTCAAAATATGGGTGTTAAAAATCATTGAGCTAAATAAATATCTGGTTAGAAGATTGTGCTATTATCCGACAATGATCCGATGATTGATCACATCAGCATCGGCCAGTTTTAGTTTTTTTTTTCCTCACTTAAAATGAGGGACAAACTCTAACCATATACATGTTTTTTGTTTCAGCAACATGCAGACAGACATGCTCCACTATTTCCTCATGTCGCTGCAGTACGGCTGTAACCATATCTACCAATCCATGCCACGTCTTTTGAGTATCTACCTAGACTATGGGACACGCTTTGCTGACATTGCCAAGAAAAATAAAGGATCTCGGGTGCAAGAGGTTGCGGCCATGAAAGGGTACCTAGACAAGATGTCTAACCTCATGGGTACTACAATGTTTTACTAATCACTTCTGACTATATAATTGTAGACATGGGATGCGTTACCATAAAAAGTTATAGCAATAAACAAGAGGGACAAACATAATATGATAGTGCTTATTTGGACAAAGAGAAGATAGTTGCCTCTTTAAGAATATTTCTCACGAAGTAATAGAGTAGAAATCAAAATATTTAAGTGTGAGTTTGTATTAATGCTTTTTCTTTTTTAATTATTTTCTATAATTATATGTCTTTAAGAAAATAATGAATCATACGTATGGCAATTTGTTTATAAATCATTTACATTTTAAAGAACCTAAAAGAGTTGGACAGTTATGAAATTGAATATTTAGAGACCCTGATTTGTGATAATTAAAATGATTGGTTTTTGTTAAATGAAAAGTGAGATTTTGGTATAAAAATTCGAAAAATAAAATATTTATTTTTGGTTAAAAATGGTAACAAATCCAATATAAAAAAACTAAAAAAATGACATAACTTTCTTATGCATGTTACCTTTTGGGTTTGGTCACAATACAAACACATTTTTTTTTACCATTCTTTGTTTGAGGGAAGTAGATTAACTAGGCTTAGGGAACCATTTTTTTGTATTAATATTGTTAAATTGCATTTAAATCAATAACATTTACCATAGTTAGTATTTAAGGAGTCAAATCATCAACTGCAAAAATATTCCATTTGGAATTATTTCGCGCATGTGCTATGAATCCAAAAATGTACTTTAAATATGTTTTGATAACCATTTTAATGTATTTACTATTTAGTAAAAGTTCATAAAAACATGTCTCACGAAATTGTGGTGTATTTATGAATAAGTGTTGTAATGACCCTGTTCTGAGGTCCTAACTTATTTAAAAGTCATGGCCAAAGTATATATTTTGGTTATTATTATTATTATGTGAAACAATATTCCTAAAAATAAACTATCATAAGTATTACTCAGGAACATATAGCATTATAAAATGTAGCCAAACAATGGAACTTGATGTTATAAATTGCCGACCAACAGGGACCATTAACGGATGTTATAGTGTGTGTGTGTGGGCGATCTGATCATCAAAATGAAAATTATATTGAAACATTAATGTAATGTGTTTCCAAAAGGACAAGTTTTAGTTGCTCTGAAACAGAGATGGGATTGGGATTTAAAAATGTCTGTTGTGAAGCCTACCTTCGAATGATGTCTTTGCCTGGAGATACGCAGGAGCATCTGGGAAAGATGGTCTTGACTTTGAGTGTGGTCTTCTTAATATTTAACTAACAAGAGGAGCTCCCCTAAACACTCCCATTTCATAAGTACATACTATATAAAAAAACACAGATTAAACAATATTTTACATATACATAAATAGTAGCGCACTAAAACATTTCACACAGAATTTTTGATAAGTTTATTTTCAAGTGAGAGAGGTTCACCGACATGTGGCAGAGATTAGTTTTCACCACACACTGTTTGCAGAGAACCAAACACACAGTGGAAAAAGGGTTGGTTTGAGG
The DNA here is from genome assembly GCA_902151425.1 of Timema shepardi. NCBI lineage: Eukaryota > Metazoa > Arthropoda > Insecta > Phasmatodea > Timematidae > Timema > Timema shepardi. The sequence continues at coordinate 236,802 of CABFVX010000143.1, read as the reverse complement.
AAGTAACAGGAATGTGGACGAGGGTAGGAGGTAGCGTATTCTGAGAAATCTGTAGTTATGTGGCTGAAAATAGGGGCAAAATAGGGAGGGAAATAACCAGTAAACTGTATGTAGCAACGAACAGTGCTTTCACTGAAATTAGCAAATAATGGAATATTCAACAAAGTATGTATACTTTGTATATTGCTAAAACTTCAACATTACCTTATTGATTATAAAGGCAAGGATAAATTTTGAGACATTGCATCAATTAAGCTAGTTTGTAGGCCCTAATAATTTAAACATGCCTTTAGTAAGAAGCTTTTTCTTTGCACAGAGTCTTACTTCCCATAAGGGCTATACACTTATATACTAATTATACTAATGGGTTAGAATTGAGCATGGTTGAATTTAGAGGAGGTGTACCCACATTTGTTTGGGGGGAGGGGGGAGGTAGAGTGGGAAACTATTTAGGAAAAAACACCCTCTGTACACTCAACCAAAATTGTACCACAATTTCTTTGTCATCAGCATTCTAGTCTATTGTGAGAGTAGCACCTTAGACAATGCGGCCACCGGAGAAGGTAAGTAAGATAAGCCGTTAAATATCAATATATGAAAAGAGCACAAACCATCATAAGACACCTAAAAGTACTCTTAGATTGAAATATTGTTTTTTTTTAAACATTTCCAAGTCATCAGGATGTAATTCATTTAATTATAGATCAAAGTAATAATACCTTGTGATGTTGTTAATCTCATCTGACACTTTCACTTAATGTGTGTTCCAGATAATTACATGCAACGCTTGCCTCCCTATATGTTTCTAACTGCATTCTCTCAGATTATCTCACGCATCTGTCACCCCCTCCCAGATGTATACTTGCGTGTGAAGATCCTCATTGTCAAACTAATACTTGCATTCCCGCAGCAATGCATGTGGATGTTCATAGCTTCCTGGAAGGTAAGATTGCAAATAACCTGGTTATTGCTATTTGTTATTTATAGTTCCTCTTTAGTCTTTATATATCGCCCACACAGGTGGGGACATCTGATTTTGCTGGTGATGGGAATGTCAGGTCTTAAATATTGGCCAGGTATACTGAGACAAATTTTTTCTAAAGGGTTTTACATTATTCCTTCGTGCACATGTGTGTAAATTTCCTCTAAATTCCACCTTTCTCATCCCTACCTAAACAGATTAATTAAATGTGCTTAGCCGGAAAAGGCAAAAAAAAAAGTTAAATAAATGTTGTATAACATTTCTTTACCAATCTCTAGGGCTGTGCAAAGTCCACTTTTTCAATTCGAAGCACACTCATATTGAATATATAAAATATTCTTTAAGCTGAGTTGAAGTTGGAATATTTTTTGTTTATGGTTTTATGCTTGAAAAAATATTTTATTGCATTTATTTGTATAATTTTATGCTTTAAAATTACTTGGAAAATGTTAACATGCACAATTGTTTGTAGTTTTTTTCTTATTATGATTAATCTTAACTTACAATTCAGTTACTTTGGAATTTTTTCATATGAATATTAATTTATAATGTATATAACATCTAAAAAATGGCAATAATTGACCATAAATTGAATATTTTAGTGGGCAATATATTTATTTTGGCAAAACTTTATAATTGACGAAGCTGCATTTAAAAAAAAGAGAAATCATAGTTGATATTTAAAAAAAATGTTAAGTGGAAGTTTCAAAGCTTCACATACCTCTACCATTTTTTTTCATATATCTTTTTGGTTTCCTTTTTAAGGAATTTACATTGAATGTTTCATACACACACTCATTAAGAATTTTCCAATAATAAAACCTTGGTTATGTGATTGATGCTTCAAGATATATTTTCTTCAAGAGGGAATATTGCCTTTATTGTCCAGTGGTGGCATTTGAAGTGTTTACTGTGTTCCACTTTTGGTTGCATAAACCATATTGTGCCAGTTTATTTTATTTGTTCCTATCCTTAGGGATAGGCTCACGAATCCTCAAATTCCTTGAATCCTTAAATATATTTGAGAGTCAAGGATTCGAGAAAAATTCGGATTTGAGACTCATAAGCCTTAATTCTTTTATTTTCCAAGCTTTCAAGTGAAATTTGTTTTATAGCTTTAATACTGGTTATTGGTAGCTCAGAACATATTATCATTATAGGATGAACTTAACAACCAGACCCCAGATCAGTAATTTAACACTTAACTGAATATATGAATGCATTATAAAAAATAACGGTAACATTTATTTAATATTTGTATTTTCCACTATTTTATTATATTTATATTTCCTCTCATGTTTATAATTTTTTCTAAGACTCGAGGCTCAAAGTTCATTGGAAATTAGGATTCATAAAATAGTGGGTTCGACCCAACACTAGAAAAGCACTTTTTACTAAAGAACTTACTAATTCACAATTGAAACATTATTTAATATACTAAATCTAGGAGAAAAAAGCACCATCTCTTCACTATGTGCCCAGTGAAGAGAGCCAAAGTTATGGGAAATATGGAAAACCTGAAAATGTCAAGGAATATCTTTCAGGGATTCCAATGGCTGAAAATGTTTATTGTTGGTTTCCAGTCTTCATTCCCGCTCCTATCCAAGAGGAGTCATGAGATCCTCCAAGACCCTCTGCTCAAACAGGCCAGGCTCAACAAGTTCATCTCGGACTTCAACAGACTCGCTGACAAGTTCATAGAGTTGATCAACACTCCTGTTGATGAGGTGATAATTAGTTTTTAATATTTTATTTACTAGAAATAGGTCATTTGACTTGTCTAATCCTTCATTTCCTCAAATCATAAAGAATATTCAATTAGATTATTCCTTTATTTAAATTTTTAATCTGAATTTTTCCATGCCAACTAGTGGTTCAGACAATTGTAGTTATAGGACAGACCTATCAACCAGAACCTAGACCATTAATTAATTTAATCTACCATTTAATGAATGTGCAGTTATATTATAATAAAAATCTTATTTATTTAAAATTTCTGTTTATTATTATTATTAGCACCGCGTCTTACTACTTCTGTTTATTATTATTATTATTATTATTAAAGTTGGGACTTGAGTAATTCCATCCACCCAATAGAGCATTTTAGTAGGTGAGCCTTGACCTGAAAGAAGATGGGCAGTGCCTTCTAAATGTTCTTTAAGGTCTTTTTTTTACTTTGTTGTTTTCTTATTATCTATGATGTATATATGATTTGTGCTATTAATTACAAGAATGAACAAATAATCATGAACAATTTTACTTTGTGTTTTAAATATGTACAAGATATGAGAACCATTAAATGATGTCATAATACCATTTCCAACAATTATCATTATTATTATTATGTGTTCTGTCTTACGACAGGTCGATTCCTTTCGTCAGTGAAACTTAGACCTCCATTGCACGCCTGGTCCTCTACCTCCTCCATCAGCTCCCAAAATTTTCAAAGACAAAATGTAAACAAAATCAAAAGGGAAGAAAAAAAAATTCATACCATTTGGGGAAAGTTAACCTCTCATGCTTGTCATATTTTATAAAATTCAAGGGAAAAAAAATCATACCATTTGGGAAAAGTTAACCTCTCATGCTTGTTATATTTTCTAAAATTCAGATTTGAATTCAAGGAAAAAAAATGGATTCAGCCCATTTTTAGCCTTTACGAGGGAAGTGATAATGTAAGCTCAATCAAATTGGCTAACTCTAATAAAAAATTAATTTACCTCAAATGACCATAAAGAATTTCTTCATTTGAGTATGTCTTTACTTTCTCATATAGAGAATGCATTGTAATCATGACCATTTCCAACCTCAAAATTAATATGGCTATTGACATTTTACATGCCCTCTAGCTAAAAAAAAAGTGTTTGACCTTTTTGCATGACCCTGTTTGTCTCTCTTTACTGGGGCTACAGCCTAAAAGGTTAAATGGCATTTGATTCAAACTTTATACTTATTACTTATATGTTTATTAGGTCGACCATACCTCAAGTCTAAATTTTGTGATTTTAATTCTAGCTCTAAAATTATGATTAGTTTACTGGCTACTGAGCTTGTGTTAACTATGTTCCTCTTTTGGATGTAAAAGTCATTTTAGGTTTGTTCCTATTACTCTTTCGTGTATTTTCTTCCGTGTATAACACATTATCTAAAATAAGGAAAACCTCTTTACGCTTTATGAAGCAATTTTATTATATTTGGAAGAAGGTATAGGAAAGGTGGATAGAAACATATAAAAGGAACAAGCACAACATGACTTTTAAAATGAAAATAAGAACGTAGTTCACACTTTATATTGCAGCCATTGAATAAAGATGTAATCAATACCTCTTGAAGTAGATTGATTGCTATAGCTCAAGCCCCTGACCTAGGTTTCATTGTATCAGAACTCATCAGGAGGGAGTGTGAAAAGAGAAACACAACTTCCTAAAAAGAGGAAACCAAAATAACACAAAAGGGAGAAAAAGGAAATTTGTATAGAATGATAGGACTCTTAGATAGGAAAATGTTAAAGGAATAACATAAAGGACAAATCCAGGAAATGGACATTTGTTTTCCTTTTCCTGTGTTTGTCCTTTACAAACACATTGAAAGGACATTGGATGCATAATATATACTTTTCCTGTTTTCTTTAATGTCCAAAATGTCTAGAAAAAAGAACAAAACATTAAAGCCATCTAACATAATTTACATCATAAAGTGAAAAGGTTTTTTCCAAGGGCCTTATTTTAGACATTGGGCTTTATTACTATACAAAAGTATTCTGTGTGTGTTTCAGGGTGTTACATCGACTACGGTGAGTGATGTTGTTCGTGGCCTGCCCCTTCTCTTTCAAACTAACTTCAGTAAGATTATGATTCCAGTCCAGCAACTGCGTTCAATCATGCTACCTAGCAGTGAAGATGGCAAAAACCTTCACAACCCTTTCCCAAGGTACCTCTTCATTGTATAATATGGCTCACAAATATATCTATATATTGTTTGGGGGCATAGTAATATTCATGTATCTGTATATTGTAGAGGTCTGTGAACTCAAATTTTTAATTTGAGTCGATCTCAAGCAAGCTTTTCTTAAAGCTCCCAAGTATTTAGTTGATCTCAAGCTTGGGTTGGATAAATATATAAATTTAAAGCTTAATTAGGTTAATAAAAATAAATATTATTAATATTATTTTAATGTTTTTGAATGAAATAAGACAGATATTTAAAATAATATGTTTTAAATTTGTTTTTAAATAATTAAAAAATCAAACAATAAATAATAAATTAAAGAATAAAATTTAAAAATATTACTGTAATAGTAACAGAAAAATTAATTTTGATACAATTCAACATCTTCTAGATCAAGGGTCGCCAACTTCGCACCGGCAAGCGTACATGTAAGTGTTGGCCCTTTTGCATGTGCCCACCAAAATATTCATATTGAAATTTAGTTCCCTTGGAAAATAAAAAATAAACAAAATATATTGACACATTTTTCAAACATATCAAGAATTTCAAGAAACGGTTGTTTTGATAGCAAATTATATGGTGGGCACAGAGAAATGTTGGGTCATGTATCCACTTAAAGATTTGTACAGTTTTGTGAAGTTTAGTTAGTGATATATTTTTTTGAAAATCCATTTAATATCATTGAGATCAATATGATTGCCAAATATATTAATAAAATTTGGGAAACCAATGTTAACAATTCGAAATCAGATTTTGGAACTACAGAACAACTTAACCTTCAAGGTTTGCCCTACAGACAAACATTTCTGGAAATTAGTAGATCACACAAAATTTCCTTTGCTGAATATCTTAGCGTTGAAGATTAAACATATTTTAGATCATATTTTCTGTGTGAATCAGCATTCTTCTCAGTGAAAATTATGAAAACGAAATATAGATCTCACCTTTCAGGTGTTAATTTAAGAAATTGTAAGAACTGTAGGGTCAAATTATTATTTGGACTTAAATAAGATAATCAGTGAAATGTAGTTCTTACTGTTACATTAATAATATTGACATACTTTTTTTTAATGTTTCATTAAATAATATTTTCTTTGTAAGATGATGACTTTGTATTACCAAAATATTTATATTGACCTACCTGTATGTAATATATATATAGATGCACCAAAATGTGGGTTTACCCTTTCACAATGATGAATTAACGGCCAGGGACTGGATGTTGGGCCTGTCCTAGTTTTAAGTTAGATTATAAGACATATGAAGCTATGACAGGCCCAGCAAGCCGGCAATGGGAGGTAGAATGCACCCGCGAAAAAGTTCAGAAATTCAAATGCGCCTTGGTAGCAAAAGGTTGGCAACCACTGGTCTAGAGTACAGCTGTTCACTTAGTACTGACATATCAAAGAAAGAAGTTAGAGCATTAGGCAGCGTTCAAGAATTACTTGAGCACATATTAGGTCATATTGACCCCCTCTCTCCGTTTATAAGCACAATTAAGCAGACCTCATCCCCCACCCAACTATGTCTACCTTATATTTGTTGACTTTTTTTTGTAATCATCTTACAGGAATAACCATTACTTTATACGAAATTTAATGAATTTATACATTTTTGGTAATTATTAACGTAGAGTTGTAGATTAATGGTGTGTCAGAGGCACGAACTTATAATCGGCAACCTCTCAGGGACTCACTACTTTATGATCACAAGGAAGTGAAGGCCAGAATTCGACTCCTTTGTTGATGTATAAACATCTCCTTTCTGATACACCACTATATCAGAGACACAAGCTAATTAATCACCACACTGTGAAGGAAGAGGAATTTAAAAGTTAAAAGTGATGTGTCAGATTATCGCTTAAGTATTCATCCCACTTATATCACTTATTTGAGTGGTTCATCTAGGATAGTTTAATGAATTTGAGATGGTTAATACTACTATTAGGTTTAGTAAATAAAAATGCACTGATACACAGACGTCATAGTGACAAGCATTGGGTTCACCCATCCCCTGGTCATCTGTGAGCTTAAATCACAATGTATATTTTGTTCCAAGTCTGCAATCCATTTGAAAGGGTGGCACATAAAAACATACACATGGCTAGAGCTTAACACACTTATGCACACTCAGACAACTGCCCATACTCAACTGTTGTCTCTCTCTCTCTCTGTCTTAACCACTATCGAACTCGTGGCACTTAAGGCATGCCATCGCTGAACTCACACACATTAAACAACACTCTCTGAAAACTGTCTAAAACCAACTGTTAGAACCAATTACCTAGAGCTCTGCTCTAGGATACACAACTAGAATCTACCAACTACAGAAGATCCCTTCGATGAAGGCTTAAAGAACCAATCAATGCCATCCACGTCATAAAATCACAAGGATAGCTTGAGACAGTAATTCCCACAGATCAAGTGCTGTCTCAACTAGACTAAACGTTCATGGGCCTATGTGCGATTCTGACAGAAAATGGCTCCTATTTCAGTTGCATGATATCTCACTTACAAGTTGACCGATGACAGGATGTATTTTTTTAATGATATTGATTTTTCCGTCTTTGTTAATATTTAAAATCATATTTTAAAGTAAACATTTTCATATTCCTTCTTTTCATTTAATTTAAATTAAATTCATCTTTCTAAAAGACTGCTATGTTTCTATTTTTCTTTTATTTAGCTGCACGTGTTAGAAACATGGTTTATTTCCAAGTTGTCTTACGCATTATTTAAGAACAGGTGCATAGTAAAGTCGTGTCTATTTTTAGTTTTTGCGCTCAGATAGAATAACCCCATTGGTCGATGGAAAGAAATCAAGTAGTGATTTGGGTTTGAGATTAAAAAACTACGGGGTGGATAGACCCAAGCTTAGCAAGTCGCCATAGTTTTGTAAAAGAGTCCCTGCTGAAACATCTAATTGAGAAGACGTATTTCGAACGATCGTAACACTATGTACGAATATATGTGCATACTATGTATATTTTATGTATGTTAAGTATACTGTTTACATGTTTGACAAAACTGGTTCAACTGTAATTTAAAATTTGTGAAATAAACTATCTACACGCTGAATCATCGTATGGAAAAGTTATTAGTATTTAGAAGATCTTAGCAAATGGAGTTCCCACCCTGGGTGTGTAATGTTACAAATGGCTCCCATCGTAGCAGCATAACGTTACATACTTACAATAGATACCAAACTCTTTGAGAATAAAATCACTAAGTTGAGAGCTTCACAGGTGCCAAATAATTAACAATAAATACTCTTGTAAAATTAATTTAAATTTATTTTACTAAACAGGTAGAATTAGAAAAGTTTTATAATAGAAGATTAAAATAGGTTACACTTGATTGAAACTATAAGAAAAAGTATTATTGGTGAATAAAGAATTATTATAGTTATAAAATCTCTAAACCACTTTTAATCTCATGACCCTGGTCCTTGAATCCATGTCTCGGACACTTAATTATTATGTATCCATTTGGGGTGTCTGGGTCACTACACCTTTCTTACCCATCTCTCTTAGTACCAGTGCTTAGGTATTGTTCTGGCCTCCCCTTTCCCCTTGTCAGCAAAAATAAGCAAAGCTTGAAACCCCCTACTTCCCCCAACCCCACCTTCCCCTGTAAGATTACAGGTAATTATTGAACACCCTCTTAGTGATTTTTAAGATTTACATAAAACACTTTTGGATTAAGCTGTAGTTGATACTGTCTTGCACTAACCTTATTTGTTTTCTAACAGCACTACAGAGATATTTCTGTCTTATTTCTTCTTTATCTATTCATCATATCTTCCTCCATTCAACAACCAGTTTGCTCACTTGATGACCTTGACATTCCAATGGCCATATGTACATTACCCTTTTTGTTGGGTTCATCTCACACTATACCCCTCACCCCCTTTTATCTGCATCATTTCATAAACCATATCCCCAATAAGTAGAGAAAAGAGTAAACAATTAGTCATCACCAGACACACAATGTAAGCCAAAGAAATATGTTTTTTAATAAGCTAAAATTGAAAGCACATACATCTGTCATCCCAATCTTGAGCTTAAGGGGCTATTTCAAGCTCAATTCTGAGAAAATCCAATTAGCACTCAGATAGGGGAGAGTTTGTAATGTCCCATATATCCTTATGTTGCCATGAGGAATATTTTATCTTATGAAAATATATGTATTCTGTAAATTACTTGTAGGCATTGCCTAGGTTTCAGGTCGATCTATAATCCATACATACCAAAGGCATTGGTGGGACTCAAAAATATATCTTTATATTGCTTGAAAGCAAGGCATGTTGTTTCCAGCCTATGACCCGGGTCAGTTTTTTTATTCAAGCCATATATTTTTCCACTAACGGCTAGGTCTGTTGTATCTTCATATGCCTTATAATCTATTTTAAGACTAGGACAGGCACAACATCCAATCCTCGGCAGTTAATTGATCACTGTGTAAAGGTAAACCCATATTTCACCAATGATAAATTTTCAGCCATGCCGGGAATTGGACCTGGGACCCTAAGCTTAGTAGGCAGGCACGCTATCAACTAAGCTAAGATGTCGACTATATATTATCTCTTGAAAGGATTACGTTATTTATTTAGATACCGTTTCCAAACAGATGTATCCTATTTCAGGAGCATGGTGTATATTGTGGGAATGGACGAAGAAGTCACAATATTGGCATCTCTACAAAAACCAAGGCGATTCGGGTTTCGAGGATCAGATGGCAAACTGCACTTGATGATGGGAAAGCCCAAGGTAACCAACTGATACCAGCTAATATAACATTGACCTATGTGTTTTGTAAATCTTCACCACACGTTATAAAATAGTAAAACAATCATTTTTTATTTGGGATACATCCTTTGAATCCTTGTTGCAGGATGACTTACGAAAAGATTTTCGGATGATGGAGTTCCACTCTATTATCAACAAATATCTTCAGAAAGACCCTGAGTCTCGGCAAAGGGGTCTTCGAATTTGTACATATGTAAGAATACTGTTGGTATATATATATAAATATATATTTATTTATTTTGTAAAACCACGATCTTGATGTTTTCTTAATTTCTATGAATGAAAAATGTAGCGCACAGCTTTTAGTATATAGAATATTAAATGTTTGCCCTAAAATGTGACATGCTTACCTTACTTAATTCCACTATGGTGGTGGCTATAAAATAAAATTGTAAGGGATGACAAAACTAGTGCATGGTAGTGGTATGTAAAGCTTTGGGAATATCAATATTGATTCAAATTTTGTATTATTCATTTTGATAACCCGAATTAAACCAAACTAGAGAGAAAAAAAAAATCGATACCGATTTAAGCTGTTACAAATTGCACAATGTGCCTAAAATATGTTAATATATTTTAAATACCAATTCTTGTGAGGTTAAGTAAATGCTTGGTTATTATTGTTTTGACTTGAGAATAAGCCACATTTCTCTACTAAAACAATCTTTATAAGACCTTTGCAAAGCCTTTGCTCACACCCTTGGATAACGCATAACAAATGTGTTAGCTTTGAGGACTGATTATATAAATTTAAATAGTTTAGAATCTATAAAACTGTTTAATTTTTGACAAGGTGAACTATTGTTGCATGGACATGTTGAAAAACTTATACTTATACATGATAACTTATTTTATTATTAAATGTGTAACTCTTTTTATTTAACATAATTATTTTAGCGTATCTAACTAGGATATGATTAAATTCGATAACTATTCTAAATTCGCGAATAATATTTGTTTCGATTCGTGATTCAATTCAAACTCAAAAAACCTGCCTTGCAGATGTTTTAGTGCATGGACTATGCACTTACTAGAAAATGTATGTTCATAAGTTCACATTCAAAGTCTAACACAGATATTTTTTGAGCACAGAAAACGAGAATATAACACTGACTTGAGGTTGATTATTGATGCTAGGACTCTATAGTTGCTTGGTCATATTTGTGTCTTGATTCTTGAATGTGTCCTACACCTTAGCTCAATTGGTAGCGTGTCTTTCTACTAAGTTAAGGGCATAGCCGATAATTTATCATTGATGAAAATATGGGTTTACCCTCTCACGTTGATAAATTGTTGGTTGGGGACTGGATGTTGTGCTTGTCTTAGTCTTAAAATAAATTATAAGGCAAATGAAGCTACGACAGACCTTGTCAGCCAGTAGTGGAAAATATATGACCTGAATAAAAAACTGACTCATACCATAGGCGGGAATCAGAAATAGATGTAAAATTCTTGAATGTAGATATATTGACTTATTTTCCTTACCGAGGGCTTAAAATGGCTGGTGTGTAATGGCTTGCTTAGGGGTAAAGGACAGAGAAAGAGGTGGGTGGGAACCTCAGGTTGGGCTGAGACCAAGGGACTCTTGGGCTTTGGTTATATATTGGTGAGCAAATTTCCACCAACAGAACAGCATTGTAATTGTTGGGTGTGGGGCTTGCTTTACGCTTGTGCTATTACATGAGTCAAAATCTAAATTATGCGTGTGGGCATACTGGTTTGTTTGGGTAAGTGTGCTTTGTTGAAAAGGATAACCATAATTGTAACCATTTTGTATGCATGTTCCTATGGTGAGGTCAGTGTAGTCAATAGAGTTGGTTCGAATCCACTTTTTTATGAATGTAAATTTCAAATCTGAATCTCCAATTTACCTTAGATTCCCGAATCTAAATTTTGGAGAAAATTATGAACATAATAGGAATTATAAATAATTTAGGAAAAATGGCGCCAAACGGCTGTATTAAATTAGACATTGAAAAGAGGATAGAAGGGTAAGGCCTAAACACTTATCAGAACACTACAGGCCTCACACTTCACAATTAAAACACAACAAAGCACATACAATACCTAACTATCCAATTTTCTGGATATATTAGTTCCCGTCTTCAGCAGACATTTTATAATTATGTGTTTGTTATGTTTTAGTTAAGAAATTTAGGCCTACAGTTTTCTGGTAAGTGTGTAGGCCTCACCCTTCAATTCTCCTTTCAATGTTTGATATAATAGAAGAATAGAAAATTCAAATAGTAACATTATAACATAAATTCATTCAGTTAAGTGTTAAATTACTGGTCTAGGTCTGGTTATTAAGTTCATTCTATTATTATAATTGGTCCTGAACCACAAATAAGCAGTATTGGAACTCTAAAAACAAATTTCACTTGCTTTTTTGAATCCCTGAATCTCAAAATTCATAAGTATTTGAGGGATTTTCGGCTTCTATCACTAGTAGTCAGCAATGCGACAATGGAGTGAACTGGTAATTATATTTTCTGTTGATTAGTCATATTGGGCTTTCACAGGTAACTCCTTTTGTGTGAGTTTGTTGTTGAATAATGTGGAAGGTCGGTGAATCTTGCATGTACTGCACCTTGGTTTGTGGCATGAATAGGAACCTATGCCCTGATGTTTCCAGTTGCTGGGTCAGGCAATTTAGGCAGAACCAAAATGATTTAGAGATTTGGAGAGCACTTTAATCTGTCCCTTGGAGCTCTGTTGAGAAGATTTTGTGTTAAAGGTCATGAACCTAGAATAATGTAGCATATATTTAGGATAAATCAAAATTTGTCTTATCCATTATTATACTAGGTGGTACCACTACACTTCCCCATACCCACTTTCTTCCAGGTTAAATAAGGAAGGATATAAGAAAATCTCCCTCATTCTCTAACTCTTTCAAGCTTTCTCTCTTTTTTTTAAAGCTTTTTCATATTGTTGCTGGACTTTACATTCTTTGCCCCATTTTATAATATATAGAAATTTTGGAATTGTAGAAAAGGAAGAACAAATAAAAGTAAAAACACTAACATTAACAAACACTTCAATATTTCAATGACATCAGGAAGTCGAGTTTGTTCATGATAGCTTTTTACCTGGATGACAGTTCAAAAATCATATGTTTAGGTTTTAGGTTGCCAACACATGTTGTAGCAATTATTGCTACAAGGTATCCTAAATTGGGTTAGTCAATCAAAACATCACTTACCCAATTTCACCAACCGGACGAGCGAGCGGAAAAGAACGTCCACACACGATAACAACATTGAAACATCTAAGAGCGATGATCCTAGTGCTGCATTTTGCCACTATGCACCACCACCTGTCTCAATAACAACATGGACGTCTAGAAAAGCGTAGAAGCGCTGAGGCTTTGATAGAAGATTCTCAACGCGTCTAGTACAGCGCATCTCCCCCCTCTCCGTGTGTTTGAACTCTGTGATCCCCACCCTTGTGTAATTCCGTCTCGAGTGTTCGATGAGTTTTGCACCATATAAAAGACTGTTCATCAAGATAGAGACCACTCTTGGATTAGGCTCGGACATTGACGAAGCGTAGGCTTCAAGGACATACTTATACAATGTAAGGAGAAATTCTATTTCGGCACAAATATAAATATTGTAATCTTTCTAAATTCCCTTTTGATCGTTTTACGTGTATATATTGTTATTTATATCTTATATGAATCTTCATTCGTTTTACTAAACATTAAGTTTAACTTCACTTATGTTACGCATGGGTTGTAGGGAAATAGGACTTTACTTAAACTACAAAAGTAATGTGGGGAATTTTTTTTAATGTTAGTTTTGAATTTTTTCTAATGTTAGTTAAATCGTGCTTATCAACCTTGATTCAATTATTTAACTTTAAGAATTGTGTTTTCAAAGCTTGTTGTCTTAGTATCCATATTGGGAAGTTATTTTATAATATTAGGTCCTAACTATTCAGTTGTTAGAATGCGTGACGTTGATAATTATTCTCATATATTTAACTTTATGTATCTAGCTTAGGAGTTATGTTTCATAGTTATTGAATGTGGCAGAGTGTTAATAATATTTAGGCCAGGAAAGTTAATAATAAAGTTAGGAATTATCCTTAACTTTAATAAGTGGATATCTAAGTTTATTTAGTATGACATATAATTTTGGAGGATTCCGTAATAAGTTTTTGTTATTTATTTGTGGAGACGTCATGCGTATGCTAATCATTAATGGGGTAACCACAGAACTTTAATGCTGTTAGCTACAATTTTTTGACTAGCACTAAAATAGGTCATTGTTGGGAAATCTCATTTAAGTTTATATGGTGTTATACGCCATATTTATAATGCTAGACATTGAAAGGATTATATGTTGTCATACGCCATATTGATAATGTTAGGCATTAAAAGTTAATTCACGTATGTTCATGGAAAGTTTTCTTGTAAAAACAATAATCATAGATTGTTATTATTGCACTTCAGCTTTTACAGATATTGTATTAAAAAAGAATATGCTTAGATTCTTTAAAGAAGTGATATGTTCTTTAATAAGATGTTGGCTGAAATAAAAGCAAAGTTTCTTTAAGACTTGAACTTTTTACTATTCTAGTTATGCCATTTATCCTTAGGTTTAGATATGTATAATTTTAATGCCCTTTTTAACTTAGCCTTCGACCTCGTCGTATTAAAACTAAATTGATTTCTGAAGGAGAACAGTGATATTACCCTCCTTCTAGGAGTGAGTGGCGTGCGTTGGAGATGGGTTGTGTACCCTGCTATATTTCACAACAAAAACATAATATTGTTTTACACTTCGCACTCCTATTTTTCTAAAATTTTTGGTAACATTAAATTTATTTTATTTGTATTGAATCCCTTTAATTCTAGAGCTTGGATTACAATGTAAAATATCACTGTTTTGTTATAAATGTTAAGTTTTTTAATAACATGTTATATTTTACATTTGAAATAATGTAAACTAAAGTTTCCATATACTCTCTCGTAACTTTGGATAATTTCTTTTTAGCCAATATGAAACAATATTTTAAACACAATTAAAAGTACTTATTCTCCATTTTGAAATGCTATCTATGATATTTACTATAGTGCATACATTAATACATTTTAATACAGGCATCATATTTACTTGTATTTTTTTTATATCTATAGAATAAATTATTCTATGGTTATTTTATTGTATTTCAAAATATTCAACTGAATAACATATTTTTATCCACTGTGTGGGTGCATCATTGTAAAAAACTTATTTCCGTCACGTTCAATCACATATTTTAAATTCTTCGGTTGCCATTTAGAAGCTATATTAGTTAGATCTTTTGTGAAAGTGTTGTGAATAATAATTTTTTAAAGTGGATTAAAACGGTAAGTAAGCTTTGTGCTCGACCTTAAATAAATATATGAAAAATATTGGTCTAAATTACTGTGGCTAACTATCATATACATACGTTTTCATTACAGTGTTCTAAAGTGAAAGATGTCAGCCGTTGACGTAGGGATATATTTATGATTATTTCTAGTAACATTTTGAGCTGTCATCCAAGTAAACTAAGGTCGTGAATCTATTTTAGAAGACTGAACTAGAGGTTGGTTTCAGTGATGCTAACTTAAAGGTTGTAAGATTACAACTCATTTTGTGGACTCAACATTCTCTTACGGTCTTGATATCAGCGTATGTAGATGACAGGTTTTGTTAATATTGTAATAGGTTTAAATAAGACCTAAGTTAATAAATATTTAGGTTGAGTTGTTTTTTAGTATTTTTGTTTCATGAATGTGACAGTTCCCATCATCTCAGCTGGGGAACACTGCATTGGGATTTACTCAAGGATTTTAAGACGTTGACTTTGTAGCAGTGCTCAAAGTTGAGGTTATGGGTAGAGGCATGTGTTTGGACCATTTTTCTTTTCAGGTTCTTGATATTGCCAGTCGTGGTAATAACTGAGCATGCGTTTATGCAGAGTTTTAGTGTTGAGGCCTGGNTTGTGTTTGTGTTTGTGTTTGTGTTTGTGTTTGTGTTTGTGTTTGTGTTTGTGTTTGTGTTTGTGTTTGTGTTTGTGTTTGTGTTTGTGTTTGTGTTTGTGTTTGTGTTTGTGTTTGTGTTTGTGTTTGTGTTTGTGTTTGTGTTTGTGTTTGTGTTTGTGTTTGTGTTTGTGTTTGTGTTTGTGTTTGTGTTTGTGTTTGTGTTTGTGTTTGTGTTTGTGTTTGTGTTTGTGTTTGTGTTTGTGTTTGTGTTTGTGTTTGTGTTTGTGTTTGTGTTTGTGTTTGTGTTTGTGTTTGTGTTTGTGTTTGTGTTTGTGTTTGTGTTTGTGTTTGTGTTTGTGTTTGTGTTTGTGTTTGTGTTTGTGTTTGTGTTTGTGTTTGTGTTTGTGTTTGTGTTTGTGTTTGTGTTTGTGTTTGTGTTTGTGTTTGTGTTTGTGTTTGTGTTTGTGTTTGTGTTTGTGTTTGTGTTTGTGTTTGTGTTTGTGTTTGTGTTTGTGTTTGTGTTTGTGTTTGTGTTTGTGTTTGTGTTTGTGTTTGTGTTTGTGTTTGTGTTTGTGTTTGTGTTTGTGTTTGTGTTTGTGTTTGTGTTTGTGTTTGTGTTTGTGTTTGTGTTTGTGTTTGTGTTTGTGTTTGTGTTTGTGTTTGTGTTTGTGTTTGTGTTTGTGTTTGTGTTTGTGTTTGTGTTTGTGTTTGTGTTTGTGTTTGTGTTTGTGTTTGTGTTTGTGTTTGTGTTTGTGTTTGTGTTTGTGTTTGTGTTTGTGTTTGTGTTTGTGTTTGTGTTTGTGTTTGTGTTTGTGTTTGTGTTTGTGTTTGTGTTTGTGTTTGTGTTTGTGTTTGTGTTTGTGTTTGTGTTTGTGTTTGTGTTTGTGTTTGTGTTTGTGTTTGTGTTTGTGTTTGTGTTTGTGTTTGTGTTTGTGTTTGTGTTTGTGTTTGTGTTTGTGTTTGTGTTTGTGTGTGTGTTATAAGTTGGTTATGATGTTGCTCGCTGATGTATTTGACAGTGAAATGGCAACAAACATTAGTGAAATACACTGAAACCTTTTCCCGATAAAGATGGGACTAACACAATATATTCCTTAAGTAGAATAATAGAAGTTACATCTACGTGGTCATAAGAAAAACTATAATAAAAGTTGTCTCTTGTATGTTGTGACAATAAATAATTTAAATATATTATTATCTACATAAACCGTTTTAATTTTTTTTTCTTAGAGTGTTGTCCCTTTGAATGAAGAATGTGGAATTGTTGAGTGGGTACCTAATTTGATTGGACTTCGACCCCTCATGTTGGAAATGTACAAAGACAGAAAAATCCTGGTTACAGGGCGAGAGCTTAAAAAAGTGGCATGTGGTAAGTTATTTTGGGTTTTAAAATTATGATATATCAGGCACTTATTCAGGTTATATAGAGTTTTTAAAATAAGAAAAAGTCATTAAATTTAACTAAATACTTGAAATTATGTCACCCTTAATTAAAAGAGGAGGGGTTCCCTAAGGATGAGAGATTAGTAAGATATAGGGATGGGACCCTTGAATCCCTGGAATCCAAAGGATATTCAAGACTTGAAGATTTGACAAAATCTTGGATTTGAGGCTCAAATGCTCCTAAAAAATTGTTTTTTTAAACTTTCAAGTGAAATTTGTTTTAGTGCACTAATTCTGTGGTTCATAACCAATTATAATTATAGGATTAACTTAACAACTAGACCCCAGACCAAAAATTTAACACTTAGCTGAATGTATTAATGCTCTAATGAACACATTACAAGACTTTTTTTTTTAACATTCAGTTAATATTTTTATTGTCTATTATTCTTTTATATTTATATTTCCTATTATGCTCAGAATTTTTTCCAAGATTCAGATTCGAAGGTAAATTGAAAATTCGGATTCGTAAACAATGGATTTGACCCACTTCTGTTAAAATATCATTTCTTGTACGCCTACAAGGAATACTGAAGGTACAAATAGTTTGTCCAGCTACAATTTAATAAAAAAAAACTGGATTTGTATATTGAATATTTATAATTACTATTACAAAAAATCATCTTAAAATGTATGTTTGTGATTTGATCTATGCAGAGCATACATTTATGGACAGAAAATTAATCTTGAAATATCTTCACTATGACATTGTTGTATATAACCCACACCTAATTAAAACTCAATTATTTTGATTCTTTCTCTATTCAAACTTGACTTAAAATAAAAAAAAAATGCCTGCTCTCACACTCTTGTTGAACATCCTTGTTCCATTAACAGTGCTAATATGTTGAGATTATTATTTTTTGGTATTAAATTAGGGTGTGAACGAGATCCCGAATTAGCGGGAAAAGCTCAAGAATTTATTCATTCCCGTCAGTCGAGGACCATTTTCCTTACAAAGGTAAAATAAGATATATAAGAAGGTTAATATTGTGTTATTTATAGGACCTAGGTACTTCATCCACCCACCCCTGTTTTCCTTTGGTAAACTCTAAATGTGTGTGTGTTTTTTAATCACTTAATTTAAAATGTACATTGAAATTTTGGTTTTCAGCTATTTCAGATCCTGTTACCAAGAAGAAGAAGGTGTATCTGGAGATTCTGCTGCCAAAACATCCCCCGGTCTTGGCAGACTGGTTCCGGCAAACCTTCCCTGATCCATACAGCTGGTCAGTAACCTATGTACACAATGTTCCAATAAAATGTATTCCCCTTCATGGTTGATAGATTCAATACTACTCATTAAAAACTAGTTACACTTGAAGGGTCTTCAGGACAGTTTAACCGACTACTAAAAAATGTTGCGGCAAATTCCTCAGATCATCTGTTTCTTACACAACACATATGCTCTTATTGTTCTCAAGGAGTTTAGATTTTACCAGAACTTAGTAGGAACATACTAAAATTTATTTAATTTTGCATATTCACTTGCAATGGTGTGCAGGTGTGCTATGGCTTCACCTCACCTGGTCTGGTTTGCGAATGATGGCAAGTCAGGTTTTGAAGTCACCAGCTGTACTGAGGGTGGCCTTTTTTCTTAAATGGTTTTACATCTTCTTTCATGTATGACTTAAAAAATTTGACCTTCCTCATCCCCACCCGATTAAATGTTACTAATGTTGACTTTTTTCTAACCCCTTATTGGTCATATTGGGCTAACTCCATTAATTTAACACTTAACTGAATTTATTATGTATGAAATAAAGTGCACAGAGCAAAAACAATTTGTAATGAATAAAATGATAAAATAGTAGGAAAATAATAGAGCACAAATAAAAGTAAAAAACATTAATACATATTTTCACAGACTTCAATATTTTGATGCTATTATAGCATCTTCCTCAGGAAGTAGTAGTTGTGGTTGGGGGGGCGGGGGCGGTAGGGGTGGTAGTGAGACTAAACAGGATGTTGTCTTCAGTGATGCCAACTTGATTGGGAAGGTTAAAAACTTCTCTGGTGGAGATGAAATTCTCTGAAGGTTCCTCTATTGCTCTGTGGATGGTAGGTGGTGCTAGTGTAGCCTCTGGGCTTAAATTAAATATTTAGGTTGGGTGGTTTTTCTAGATTTTGTGATCCATTGATGTGCCTGTTCCCATCTTCTTAACTGGGACATGTTGCATTGTGTCTTGTTGAATGATTTTAACACTTTGACACTATAACAGTTCTCAAAATTGAGGTTATCAGTAGAGCATGTGCTCAAACTGACTTTTATAGATTTTTGATTTTGGTGTCATGGCGGTGTCCATTCATTTGTTTACGGAGAGTTTAAGTGGTGAGGCCAATATATTTTACAACACACCACCACTGAAACTCTGTAAATGAATGAATGGAAAATGGGGTTTCCACATATAATTTATCACCTTGATTTTTTTGTGTCTTTCTTCATAATATTTCTAAACTCATTACACTAGGTCATTAATAACTCCTGTCTTAAAATAATAATATTTTATAACTATGATCATAAAGCTGATATTATTAATTTCTAGGTTTTGTGCAAGAACAGCATATAATCGCACTACGGCCGTCATGTCAATAGTTGGCTACATCGTGGGGCTGGGTGACCGACATGGTGAAAATATTCTGATTGACTGTACAACTGGAGATGCTATTCATGTTGACTTCAACTGTCTTTTTAACAAGGTAAGATTTAACTGTCCAAAGGCGTTACTGTGGTCCTTTGCATTCACTGCATGGGCATGTGTGGGGTGTTGATGTACTATGCCATTATGTCATTGGAGGACATAATGGTTTCTTGTGGCAGGGGATTGGAAAAGGCAGCGATAAACTCTCAAATATATTATTGGGAAGATTATGATGATATGAAGGTTTAAGGAGGTGAGGCCTCCCTAGTTTTAAAAGTAAGTACATTTTGAGGTTAACACAGAACATTCTTAAACATTGGCAATTTAAATTTATTTTCTTTTGTAAAATACAAATACTAAATTCAAAATGGTGTTAACTGAGATATTAGCTCACTTTATCCATCTCATCAAAGGATGTCAGTGTATAGAAAAACTATCAATGGTCAGCAATAAATTATGATAACTATTTATAAATACGTTAGTACATATTTCATTTATAAAATTCAAAAGTATAACAGAAATTAATTCACTTATAATCATTTGTAGTATGAGCAAGTAGTCAAAAATTCAAGTTTGATTTAAGCGTTATTAGTTTGAATTCTACTCAAAATTTTTCACTTTGATTAAATTTTAATGCTTTATTTAAAATTAAAATAACTTGTTCAAATATAATGAATTTAAATAAAAATCAATTTTTATTTCACAAAAAAAATGTTATTATAAAAAGTTTAGGTTTATGGTTTATGGTTTATGAATGGACCTATTAAAGCAATTAAACTTGAAATAATTGTAATACTAATATTGCTTTTTATTACTCGGACAAACTTGTTACATTTGAATTTTTCCCTGCTAAACCGCAACTATCGTTAATTTATTATTATTATTATTTTTAGCACCGCGTCTTACTACCCGTTCGGGTTGTACGCACTTACGCTAATGTGTTATGGCAGGGTGATTGTGAGATGAAATGAAGGACCTACAGTTTAACGTGGAATCCGAACCACGGTGGAGGCCTGGCATTCCTCATATTCACAAGATGTCTTGTCAGAGGTGAAGGAAGGGTTTGGTAATCAGATAAATCTTTGCCGGGACCGAGGATTGAACCCCGGCCACCAGCATAGAAGTCTGACACCTTACCCCTAGACCGCCAGGTCACCGACTTTTATTAATAAATTAGCACATTACTTGCAATGCTTCTTAGTGTTAATGATCTAAACTGGAGAAATATAGCTATAACCGAATATATTAAGAGTATTTATTACAAGTTACATTGATTATATTTATGGTGAACTGGGTCACCTATTGCCTAGGACAACTGCGTCCCTCAACCAACTCTTAAAAATTGGGCATAGCTGTTCAGCTCCAAACAAGATAAAGAGATTCCATAAAAACATTCTCTAAGCTTGCTACCCCTACTTAACAATTCTACAACAATCAAAGCCTTTGCTTGGCTGTTATTAAAAAATATATACAATATGATGAAATCATCGTTCCCCTTCATTTTTACTGGTGAAAAATAGGGGGGACAACATGGATCACATGAATAAAGTAGGGGGTATTAGAATACTCCCTCCACCCCACTGCCCCCACTCTCCCCAAGTCCACTTTGACTAAAGTACTGTGGGTGTTAGCCACATACTGATACTATTATCAATCTGGGGTGCTTGTATTCCAGATGAATATTTGGAATTTTGTATAATTAATGTGGGGAGGGTTATAGGAAGTAAGATGGTAGCCATCAAGTTGGAATTAGCCAATAAGTTTGTATAAGTTCACCTTTTGAAACACTGAACACTAAACTATACTTTCTCTTGGCTCTCTGGATGAGTGGCAATCCTGTGTTTTAAAAACCAGAGAGTTTAGTCTCATCGTTTGAGCTAAGGCACAGTTCTTAGCAGGAGTAGAGTATTAGGAACTACTTGACCTTTTAGCTGTCATTCAGAACTGAGAGATCTCTCTTAGAACAGTTAATTGTGTGCTTTGTTTGGGTCATGATCCAACTCATGGGCCACATGAGTTTTTGTGTGCTTTAACTGTATTTTTTATCCTCTTCTGTGGTTACATGGTACCTAACGTGCTACTCTCACCAGTAGACTAAACTGCCGATGGGGGGATAGAGTTTCAAATCTCTGTCAGGTGAACTGAGAGGGTTTTTTCCAAAATGGATTTCCACTCTCCCTCCACACAAATATGGGTACACTTGAAATATAACCTTCCTAATCCTTAAAACCATTAGCATAATTAGTACATGAGAATATAACCTGAATCGATAGTAAGACTCGATGTTAAAAAAAAACTATTTACAGAGTGTACCTTAACATGTGGGACCCACCTTAGGAATGGACTCATAACACAAAAAACATTGGGAAAAGTGTGTATAAACCTTCCTATTTATAAACAATGTTTGATATCTCATATACGACATGAAACTCGACGGGATATTAACAGGCACATATTATGCCAATTATATTCTTTTATTTAAAAATTACACCTGAACACAAGAATTGAATCCAGGACCTTTAACTTAGTATACCAATGCCAAAGATCCTGGGTTTGATTCTCGTGCCCAGATGTCAATTTTCAGCTTAAAAAATATGATATCTAGATGCGACTATAACTGTTCCACTATAATAGCTTGGATATTTAATCTATTATATCAATTATCAGAATAATCAATTGAATGGGCTGTTAGAACCAGCCCCTCTTGATGCTATACATCACATTTGGTTTATGCAAAAAGGTGCTTCACCATATTTTTGTTGAATAACTCGACAGTTTTCACATGAGCAATTTCCTAACAAATGGATAAGATGCACACTTGTGCATAACTTCCCTAGGCTGCTTGCTATTCGGACATAAATCCACTAACTTTTTATCTTCGGGGCCATCTGATAGTGATTGTATACAAAACACCCATTGCCTGTTGAAATACTCCATCAATGTACTGAACAAGGCTGATAGTGAATCTTGAGAATGCCTGAAATTTTTTTTAATGCAGGCTTGCATTCAGCTGGAACGTGGCTATTTTGAGCACTTTCTGTAAAGGTAAGCAACTACACATTGATGGGAAAAAAAACAACTCTGAAATAATGTCAAATAAGACACTTGTTTATATTAACTATATCACTGTTTTGTGGGTTTCTTTTGAACTTTCACTAGACTAGATAGATGGCGACGAGAAGTCGTGTTGCAAATCTTGTTCAGGTGTATTGAGGGTGTCTTTGAATTTTTCCTAAAAAGGTTTCCCATGAATAAGGTTTCTTTCCATGAAAATACATGTATATTAACTCAAAATTCTACCTACCTCATCCCTATTTTATTAGTTTGAATATAAGGCTAGCTTGAATTGGTACAAAAACAGAATTGGCACAAGAGGATACTGATATAATATAATTAATATTATGTCCTAAATGTCTTTCTTATAGATATAATACAATATGATTTACTTAGTTAAACAGGGTTTATTTCAATATAACAATTAATATTTATCACTTTAACACTTTTTTAATTAAAAATAATGCCTTAACTTCCCTATTAGAAATTTCAATTACTTATTCATTGAATAAATATTCTTTGTTTCTAAAATATAGCATCATATCTTTTAAAACTCTTTACAGGGTGCAACATTCGATTGGCCAGAGCGAGTACCATTCCGTTTGACACACAACATGGTGGACGCAATGGGTCCGATGGGTGTGGAGGGAACATTTAGACGGACATGTGAGATTACACTGCGTATGATGCGCACTCAGCAAGATGCACTCATGTCAGTGTTGAGGCCCTTTGTGTATGACCCCACGGCATCATGGGGTCACAGTGTGAAAGTGGGTCATGTGGAGCCCACCGATGAGCTTGTGAGGTTCCAATTATAATTATTACAAACAAATTTTATCTCTTTCAAATGTTTTATAGCTTTCAAAGTAATTTGACACTATTATGTGATGATAATACTATGAAATTTCTTATTGAATTACATGCTTAAAATAACTCTATTTTAACAATAACAACAAAGGTGTGCAATTTATAAAGTTAAGTGGTCATCTTGAGCGTCAGACATTGATTATATTATTTTGATACTAACTAAAGTACACATTCGAAATATTGAATTATATTAGTAATAAACTAACCTAAAACAACACACACACAAAATGTTATCCAAATCAAGTATTTGATAATAAATACAAAACTAGGCAATTTTCAGTTTTGAACCTCTTAAACTCTCAGTTATTCTCCCATGCTATTAACTTGCATTGTTTGCCAACTAGTGATATTGCTCTTATTTATTCCCCCAAATAATTGTTTCTCATCCCCTCCCTTAAGACCATTTTGATGTGACTTACATATCTTTAATTTATTTTTTAAAGGCTGTAAAGAACATCCGTGAAATTGAGCTGCGTATTCAAGGCATGATGCAGACAAAGAACAAGAGTTTTTCCCTGTCACTCTCGGTGGAAGGGCAGACCAACGCGTTGATCCAAGAGGCCACCAGTGTTGATAACCTGTGTCAGATGTATATCGGCTGGGGGGCCTACCTGTGAGTTGCCGTCCAATTGAGCATATGGGGACTAAGTTCGTTAACCACTGATAAATTCAATCTCTTCAAGGGCTAAAAGATATTAACCATTGAACTACTTATAATTTTATACTTAAAGTGGCAAATAAGAATTGACTTCTCTTGTAGCAATGTGTGCAAATTTAAACAGTTGGTTTCACCATAAAAACCTCTTACCTTATTGTTTAATGCACTAGGCATTTGCGAATAAAAGTATTGGTACATATTATTATGAATTATAAAATAATCAATTTCAAATATGGTTTTGATTCTATTTTATTTCAAAGTGTTTAAACAGACTGAATCATTTTTTAAACAAATGAGATGTGCTACTTTTTTAACATCATAATTTGTAACATTATAAATGTTTACTTTAATTGGTTGTTAATGAAACTTCACTGAATAATCAGAAATCACTTTATTTAGTAATTCAATACACGAGGTCAAGAATAGCAAGAACACGGCAGGGAGAACAATATCTGACAGTTACAAAAGTCATTTTTATACATTCATACATCAATTTAGACAGTATAAATATCTTAAAATAATACTAAGAATATGGTAAAATAACAATATTGATCGGAAAAAAAATCATATTCTAAAAGTTCCTTTCTACCATTATCTTACTGTACCACATAAATCACGTTGTATGTGTATAATACATTATACAGTGTATGAATTGTCAGTAATATATTTAATTTTAGTATAAAATATGCTGCATAGTGCGGATTAAAAAGTTTCTTATTACATAAATGGAATGTATTAGGCTAACATAGTTTAATTGTTAATAGTCAAATTTGTTGTTGTTAAATTTGACTCTATGTTGATATTTATGAATTAAAGTGCCTTAAACATGTTATAGTAGTAAAAACACTTGACTGTTATGGTGTCACATGACATCATCTTCACTGTTTATATTGATATCACCATAAAGTTGAAGTAGCTATTTCTAATCTGGATGGCTCATTTATTTGTGTAAATATTTGTGTAAATTTTCTATGTGTATGTTTATGTTTATAAATTCTTCATGAAGAGCTCTTTTCATCTAGTCTTTGTAAATTGTGAAATTGGTTACTCTTTTTAATTGTAAAAAATGTTGTGCTTATTCCTTTTATTCATTTTAATACCTCTGTACTATTTATTCTTTGTGGAATTTCTAAATATTTTTGTATGTGCTGTAGGCATTAAGAAATGAAATAAGACTGCTGTATGAATAAACATTTTTTAAATGATGGATTTACTTGATTTTACCCTCCTTATTTTTATAGGATGTATTTATTGTCTCTACTCTAAATATTTTTTTTTTGGAAAAATCCATTTAAACGTCATTCTTTTCTAGAAAAGGGAATAAGATATTTAAGATATGAAACGAAAATAACATAAATAAGATATAATGTGTGTGTGTGTGGGTGTGTGAGCAATTGTAGAAGCTGTAACACCAAAACCAAAAATTCAGAAAACTGAAACTGGCATACATATTAGGCGAAACCTGAGGCTCTAAACTAATGGAATATTGTTTTGAGTATTTATACTAGAGATGGGCCACTTGAACCTTTGAATCCACTGAACCTGACAAGTATTTGAGATTCGAGGATTTAGTGTTTTATTGGTTTCGATGGTCGAATCTTTCACCTCATAAACAAAGCATAATATTTTGAATTTTGAATTAAAAAATTACTAAGTTAGGCCTACTTGAAAAACACAACTTAATCCGTGATCATTATTTTGTCGCACATAAGAGATAAACATGAAGACAAAATATTAAAAAAAAAAAAATTGCTAAGTGCAGAAAAAATGTAATTTGCCTAATACCCCCGTCCACTCCTATGCGAAACTTGGACTCAACCGTTTCAGCGCATACTTACTTCTGAAACTTTCACCTCACAAACAATCTTGTAAATATTTAAAAAAATACGGCTTCTTTTAAAGAGAAATGACACATTACACACGATACTAAGTCAGCCGCCATGACGCATGTGTTTACTCACCAGCTGCCAGAGTGATGATTGAATAAATATGACTTAATTCTTACTTCTTAACTGGTTTTAATTAACTACAATTATATCATTTTAGAAAACATTCTAAACTATAAATAAGTAAGGAGCAGTAATGATTATGGTTAAGACTTAGAAAAAAACTTAAGATTAGCAATATAATAGTGAAAGGATATAATAACTGAAGATATTAATAGAAAGTTAAAAGTTATTAACAGGTTGTAATTGAATATACTTTAATATAGAAAAACCCGTTAAGCTGTGCTTTCAACAAGCATGAAATATGTGAAATAAAATTGAAAAATTAAAAATATATTAATGGCATATAACAATACTTACAAAGTCAAATGATGACCATCAGTCAAAAAAATTATACATATACAACATATTAAAATAATTAATATCAGAACAAAAATTGAGAATAACACACAGTTAAAATTCAAACACTGAAGAAAGCTAGTTAAATGAAATCAAACTCGTGAAAGTAGTGTCTTTCAAGTTTTCAAGTTGCTTTCATGTATTTTAATTTAATAAACATTTAAATAAGATACATCAGTTCAATTCAAACTAGTATGGACTATGTATGAATACTCGCTAGAAAAATTAGTGTGTATTTCAGAAGTCAAACACTAACACTAACCTCAATGTCCTAATTTCATCTTAATCAGAGTTCTCAATAAGAAAACAATAAAACATTATTTGAATTTGTGCCTTAAAACTTTAATAAAGCTTTAATTTAGGTATTAGCTGTACAACAGATGATAAATTAGGTGATAAACCTGCGGCAGTCTAGCAGCCATGAAAATCACAACTTCCCAACTAAAACAGTAAACAAAATATTGATTGACAACACTGCCACTTCAAGCATTGCTGGCTGAGTGAAATTTCCCTACTGGGCAGCTCTCATTACCTTATGATTCGTTTTCATACATCATTCGGCATACACTCACCGGCCGTTGTCTCTGCCTACTGACAAGTGACAACAGCACTACTAGAGAAAAAGAGACTACGTGATTAACTAAGATTTCGACAATCTACTACAGAAGGAATCTCCTTTCATGGTTTGAAAAGTTTTGAAGATGGGATTTTTTGAAGAGTAGGGATCAACAGTTGAGAAATTTTAAATTTGTCTGTACAAGTCTGTGGTTAAGGACATTTTATAATAGAAAGTACTGGGAACATAGTAATCCTAGAATTTCCCAACTCAAGATCTCGAATCTCACAAAATTCCCAACTTTCAAGCTTTTAACCAACATTCGGGGGTGGGGGGCACCCCCCGCCCCAACAACCCCCAGCATGATGCCCCTGTTTAGTACCAAGATTTAATAAAGGGGGATAGAAAGAGGTGTGAACATTTTGTGGAAATAGAATTTATGTGTCAATGTGCCAAAATGTATAAAAGAGTTTGGAAAGGAGGATGAGAAAAAGTATAAAGGAAAGGTGAGGTACATGAGCTCAAAGAGAAGATGCTGACGATAGATTTAATACTTTCAAAAGCCTAATGTGTAGACATATGATAGTGTGGACAGAAATAAAGTCTGGTAAGTGTTGGAGGAGGCCAGAGTGGAAAAAGGAGTTGTAATAAGAGTAGAGAGCGAGGCTAACATGAGTTGTGCTAAGATGGAGAAGGGGTGAAAGGAGTGGCTCAAAATAAAAAAGGGATGGAAGCCGGGGAGTGCTCGCTCACCACTACTATTTGTAATGGTAATAATGCAAATGGTCATGGATAAAGTGTCAAGGAAATTTAAGGAAATAAGAATAAAAGCCATGATGTTGCTGATGACTTGATGTTATGGAGGGAGAAGGAAGAGAAAGCACAGGAACAGCTACAGGAATAGAATGAGAAAGTGAAAGATAGTGGAATTAAATTTATTATGGCCAAGAGTGAAGTGACGGTAATGAAAAGGAAGAGGATAAGACTTGGTAAAGCTATACAGTTGGATGCATTAGAGCTGAGAAAGGTATAGTGTGTAAAATATAGAAGCGTGATTGAGGAGATGGGTGACATAGAAAGGATCTAATAAGACAGTAGCAAGGGGAGTTGTTCTATTGGTGCGTAAGAGCAAGATCTTCTTTGAAAAAAAAAAGTGCACTTCCTGTAAGAAAGTGTTGTATAGGGTGTACTTTGTACCCATAATCATATATGCAGCAGAAACATGGACATTAAATGTAAGAGAAAGAAATGAGGCAAAGCCCATGAGAATTAAGTTTGTAAGGGACATGTTAGCTATCATGAGGAGAAACAGGATTAGGAATTAAGTTGTTCATGCAGTAATGGAATACAAGCTGTTCATGAGATAGAAATGAAAGCAAGGCTGAGATGGTATGACCATGTAATGAGGATGGAAAAATAAAAAATACCAAAGAGAAGGATGGAGATGAAATATGTAGGAAAAAGAACGCAATGGAGATCAAGAAAGACGATGGGAGGATCGGATAATAGAAAGTGTGGAAGTGAGAGGAAAAGAGAAAGAGGAAGCTGGAGACATTTTACTAAACTGAGCCGGCTACAGGCTGTAAACAGTATTAATGTTGAATAAGACAACTGATGGAAAAAATATATAAATATGGCAATGACCTGGTAATGGTGTCCATGAGTGCGTTGATTATGGTATATTTTCTGGTACATTTATATGTATTTTTGGATATAAACACCTTAAAACACATAACACCTTTATCAATAACTTCAAAAACAAGAAACACAGAAAATTGAAACCTCACCTTGCACATATTAAAAAAAAAATTACATCCATTGAAAACTAGACATGTTTACATTGTGACTAGCAATTTGAATAACTAAAAGATCAAGAAACATATAAATTAGAAACTTGGTATGGGTGTATATACTTAGGCTAACACTAGGTTATAATTTTACACATATTGCGAGTCTGATGTCTTAAACTGTGTGACCTTTGGGTGGGTAAGTATAAAATCAAGCAAAGTAAAATTCTG
This sequence comes from Timema shepardi, assembly GCA_902151425.1. Taxonomy (NCBI): domain Eukaryota; kingdom Metazoa; phylum Arthropoda; class Insecta; order Phasmatodea; family Timematidae; genus Timema; species Timema shepardi. Next base: position 207,523 of record CABFVX010000143.1, on the reverse strand, counting down.
AAAAAATGTATAGAAATATTGGAATAAGTGTTATATTTTACTTTTATATATTATATAACAAGCATAACACCTTAGAATGTGTAGGTGGATAACTTCAAAACACGTAAAGCTTTAACTTAACATATGGGAAAAGTGAGGTACATATATTTTTAATTTTTTTTTACACATTATATAACAAACCTGAAGACAAATCACTTAAATACTCGATTTGAGATGTTAAAAAATTACCCTTTATTTTTCACCATCAGTATTTTATGTTTAATCCAGCTGTGATTTGTTTTTTAATCGGATTCAACCAGGATTAAAGCTCACTAGTGTAGGCCTACTTTAGAAATATTTTTTCCATCCTCTCCAGTTGAACATTGGTGATCTTCCTAGCCACCCTTCTGGTTCCTGCCCTATCATATTAATTTCGTAGTAAATAATGTGGTCGTATAATTACAATACTGTGATAAAAGATGATCCAGATGCTAAGTAAGTATTTATAAACTGACTATAAAAATGCGCTCAGTTTGTATGTATGGAAGTAAATATTGAATTATTTCAATACATATATTTAATTAGATAATAGACAAAATATTTTTATTTTATCAGCTCTGCACTCATGTTAAGTAAATTAAAAGAAAGGATACTTTGAAAGGCTTAAGTTTTATTGGCATCAAAATTACATACCTTTGTCATTCAAAGAACCTCTGCTACTATCACAAACACCCGTGTTCTTGTAAACTTAAATATAACTATATTTTAATGTAAGCTATCAATCGTAAGACTTTGTAAACTCAGCATAGCTTATATAGATATTGGTAACATCTAGTCTTTTGTTGTATTCAAAACTTGGGTGTCACAGTATATTGGACAGTATTGTGCCCTTGGCAGAAATACTTACACCCCTTTAAAGCATGAAACCATATAAAAGCCTCCTTTTGCCTAAAAGATGTATTATATTAAGTTTTGATCTCAACAACTTTTAATATATTTTTTATTTATACATATGGCTCTGGAAAAATATATGTTGGCTCGTGAATGTCGAGTACGTAATTAAAAATAATAGTTTGATCTGACACCCACAACCGTAACTAAATAATCGTTTTAAATATAATTTATAGATACTGTGGTGCAGGGTTGCCGACTTGTGAAAACTATTGGGGGCTCTGGGGGTGTATGGAATACCCCCGAGCGGGTGGGGGGATTCCCCGGGGGAAAAAAAAAGTCTTAAAAACTTGAGTATTGGGCTTATTTAGGACTTAAATCGTGTTTTTTTTTCAAGTCAAACTTACAAGTTTAAACAGCTTGATACAACAAAGCTGTGTTTGGGTATATCCTACTACATAACAATCTTTCTTTTCTTGGATGTAGAAGGAGATGTGTGAAATAATTTGAAACAATGGAAACAGACTATTCACAGAGTATCTTAACAGTTTTATTGAATAGAATATAAAATAAAATAAGCAAGGATATTTAAATTTAATACTCTCTATTTAAATATTAAAAAAAGAATCAATGAAATACTCAACAAAAGTCTATCAAAATTACTTCAGGATAAGGTAAAAGTTGTTCTACGCACTGGGTTGCTTTTGAATAACTCATTTACAAGAGGTCTAAGATCCAAGTTGTCCAGCACAGCCTGACGTGCGTTAAGTATTGCTATGTGTAGAGGCATTTAAATATTGGGGGTGGGCTATGCCCCTTGCTGAGAACATTGGGGGTGGGGGAGGGGAACTCAAGCCCCCGCAGTCCCATGGAGTCAGCTCCAGTGATTACTTGGAATGGTGGATAATTTGAGCTCCTCCCTGGTGTACCGTGGCTACAAACTAACATCGCCACCAACCTTCACCTTAAAAGAGTGTACACACACTTACCGCATTTTACAAGGAAGTCAGCGCCTAGTCATGAACACTCCACGCACGTCAACACAGAACACTGTTTATTTTTGAGTTTGGCAAGAAATCAAGAATGAAGTCACGAAGTGGCATGTGACCTCTGTTCACTGATCCCTTGAGTTCAAGACGCTGCGCAGGCGCTAAAGCTTGGGAAAAGGAGCAAGAAGTGCTATCACTTGTGTCTTTCTACCCCCTCATAGTCATCCTCATGACATGTGCAGGCGTCAATGAACGGGCAATTTCTGACTAGCTGTTGATGACTCCATTGGTTATGTGATATTTCCTTGCCATTTTTCCTCGCTGTTCGAAGTGAAATATAAGCTAGTACCCTGAATTGAACTTTACTTTTTGATGCTAATAATAATCAGGGACTTACCAACATATAAGTGATCTTTATTTTGGAAAATATTTTTTTTATTATTCTTTTTATTTGAAAACTTGGCAACAACTAAACTCATCCTAAATTATGTAGGGCTTAAATTTGATTATGTTTGGCTTTAAATTAAATTTCTTTCGGAATTAGAATTTGTTAGAAGGCTATGAGGTAAATCGTTGTTGTGAATGACCGAATGAGACAAAGTAACACTTTACTAAACAAGACAATATAAATGAAAATAGCACACGACACTAGATGACAATCTTCGAGGTAGTGAGCATCCAGCAAGACAAGAACACAAAAAAGGTAGAAGGCTGTGTGCACATCCTCCCTCTGGAATTCTCTTTACCTCCTTTTTACATTTCCTCCCTCTGGAATTAATTTTACCCTCTTTTTACACTTATTCCCTCTGGAATTAATTTTACCCCCTTTTTACACTTCCTCCCTCTAAAATTCACTTTACCTACATTTTACACTTCCTCCCTTTGGAATTCACTTTACCCCCTTTTTATACTCCTTCCCTCTTGAATTCACTTCACCCCCTTTTTACACCCCCTCCCTCCTGCTTATATTATTATTATTATTATTATTATTATTATTGCACCGCGTCTTACTACCTGTACGGCTTATATGCACTTATGCTAATGTGTAATGGTAGGGTGATTGTGAGATGAAATGGAGGACCTACAGGTTAACGTGGAATCCGAACCACGGTGGAGGCCTGGCATTCCCCACATTCACAAGATGTCTTGTCAGAGGTGAAGGAAGGGTTTGGTAATCAGATAAATCTGTGCCGGGACCGAGGATTGAACCCCGGCCGCCAGCATAGAAGTCTGACACCTAACCCCTAGACCACCAGGTCACCTCCTGCTTATAAAAAACATGTTAAATGGTACCAAACATAAAAAATATAATTGTACACTAATAAAGAATAAACATTTTTAGTGTAGCATCGAACGCTCTCTTTACAGTGACACTTTGATCTGGTATCATAATTTAAATATTATTTTATTTTCACAATTATTTTGGGAAAAAAAAGTTTAGATTAGAGAAGTGATAGATAATAAATTTGTGAATGTTTTTAATGCTTAAACAGTTCTTTAAAAACATAGTTTATAATAATTATAATCTACAATTTTGTTGATCATTTACATATATTTATTTCATGTTAACTATTATATTGCTAACAGTTTGTACATCACATAAATTGTCCATACATTGTTTAACTTCATTATTCTTCTTTATATTTATTCATTCAGTGATTCACTCCATTTTCAAATATCAATTTTCTTAATAATACAACTTTAAAAAAAAAGTCATCAACCATACGGTGTTTATTACATTATACAAAATGGACATAGGACCAGGACTGAATTATATTTAATACATTCACTATTTTATAACCTTCGTGAAGCGTTACAGAGATTAATTTTTTTTAATAAACTGTTCATAAATTCAGGATTTTATGTTTCTCTTGAACAAATGAAACATCATTGAATATTTAAAAATACTTGATTCAAAGGTGATGCAACATATTTAAGCAACTATACATAATTTGTATAATGTACACGTGAATTAAATCACTAAACACACTACACATATATGTAGATTATTTATCATATGTTATAATTATATCACAAACATATACTGTAAGTCACTCATTCAAACAAATCTTACATTTTATACATTACAAATCCACTAGTTTAACAATAATAAATATATGTTTTCAAAACTGAGCTGACTTTTGAGTAAAATAATAAATAATTTTCTTTCTAAGACATGGTCTTTTTGATCACCAAATTAAAATATATTAATATGCTCATAATTTTACCATTATATCTTAAATCTCTTTGTAATAAATTTGTATTAGTTGACTGTTTTTAATGGAATTACTATTTTGTTATCAATCATTACTTTTAGAACTCATTACGCCTTGTTTTTAAGGTGATTTAAAACTAAACAATGAGAAAATTGTTTAAAATACAGTTGCTAATATTCATTTGAATACCTATACAATATGATACATGAGCATAAAAAAGTTATTTCATTCGTACATAATAGCTACTTACCAGCTTTGTGTTTACCATAATTTATGTTTTTTCTTAATCTTAATCTCTAAACATTATTAAAAAGATGTTTGACTCTAAAAGAGAATGGATGCTTAAATCTTATGATAATGTAGCTAGGACTAATTCTAATGAAGATGGCATATAAATAATTTTAGATATGTATATATTAGCTTAGATTTCAACCTTATTAAAATAATTAAGCTTCACATTATTATTTTTTCATATATATATATATATTCAAGTTTACTTAAAACAAAATTATTTATGAGAGGCTAGTTATTAGGAAAAAACCCACAATATTTTGGTGAATATTAAATTTAGGGCATATATGCTACAGTTGGAATCCAAATTCTATTAAACCTGATTTTAATAGGTGAACTAGTTTCAGAAAAGCCATTTTGTCAATGCCAATTTAAACTAGTTATTTCTAGAACTAACAGAATGTAGTTGACAATACTAGTGTGCATAAAAAAATCCTGTAGTCAATACCTGTACTGACCAGTTAACAATAGTATTGATTCAAGTCATTGACCATTAAAACCAGTTAAATTAAATTAGTTCTCTATAGTGGTTAATTATTTAAAGCATCATTTACATCTTATTTCATTTATTGCAGCAAGGCATGTTGATATGACATTTCAAGTTAAAAGATTTCCTTTTCCCTGCATAAGCCTCACTTAAAATTACACTTCTTCGTGCATGAATAGCGTCCACAGCCTTGTCCTCTTCCTATACCTGCTTTCCTCATTGCAGCCCTCAGATACATTTTGTGATCAGGCACCTGTTTGTTGGTCAACAACACTTTAGGGGAAATGTTGAATTCAGATCTGAAAGAAATATAAATTGTTTAGGGTCATTGAGACTTTATGTTTAAAATTTAACTAACGCTTTAAAATGCAAGCCTACATGCAATACAATTTATACAACACTCCATCCATTGTATCATCTTCAGTTTTACTAAGCATAAGACTACAATATTTCGAAGGTCTCCTTTGATCTGTCCGAATACAATATAGCTATGATGACATTACCTCCAACGTCAATCGTAAACCGAAGGATTTGTTGCATCAAAAATCAATTTTATTCTCTTAGCTTGTTTTGATACATTTTCATGGACTTTATTTATAGTTGAAGACATCTTTGAGCAAGTAAAAACCAGTGTTTCCTCTTTGTCACTAGTCTAATTTTTTCCCCTCATTTGCACTCATCTGCTCGATGACTTCTCAAGATTCATCCTCATTCTAGATGTTCTTTATAGGTTTGGATGGCATCATAGATGTAGTGAGTCCAACTCTGAACGCAATACCTGTCATCACTTTACATGGCGATTGTTCAATCCCTGAATGAAGGGATCTGTTATTCATTAACTGCACAAAGCGAAAGCCGCTTGACTAATTTGTTGAGTAGTTATCTTTCATCCATGAAGCCAGCTTGTTTTCAATATCTTGATAGCTTCGTTTTATTGAGCTTTGCCTTTGGCCATGACGTGCTTTACGATGCATCATCTTTAACTCTAGCCATGATGTAGTTAGCTTAGACATTACTTAGTTGACAAACTCTCTCTCATCATCTGAATATAAAAATTATGAGGCACCAAATTTCAGGAAGATACCAGTAACTGGTGGGCAACCTATTTGGCCCTTGTGCTAGTGAAAGTGCTCTCAGTAATACAAACTTGGTCAAATGGTCCTGATAAACAGTAATGAATTTCCACCTATTATCATCTTTATATTGCATGTAAATTAGGTCGACCTAACAATGGCTGTTAAATTATGAATGAAGAATAGACTTGCTATCCTTTCTCCCCTTCCCCCTTTCATTTGGTGGGTTTCGCACATCAATAAGACCATATTTCTCATTTCTAAAGTTATATTGGCCTATAGTCCTATGAGCCGCTTTGGTAATGTTGTAGATTTCTTTGACTGATAAATTAGTTCTTGATGGTTTTACCTCCTGAGACCAAGTTTTTCACTTTACAAATTTCGACAATATCAATCTTTCAATCAATGATATTACAAAAGTCTTTTTCTTCAACCTCCACCAACACATAACTGTAAGCATCTCTTGCCATTATATTGTAGGGATTCTATATCTTTCTCTAAATTATATCATTTTTCAATGGAAAAACTTTTCACGCTCCCCTCTGATTTTCTTCGCATTGCTTTTTGGCACCCTTGTATTCTTTAGAAACAATTACAAAAAATAAACACCGACAAAAAAACCCTACCAAGTCAAGGAACACGTCACACCTTCCCAGTACAAGTTTGATACTGCAAAAATACTTTTAACTGAAGGATTTCAGTAAGAGCTAGCTAGCATTGCATTGTAAACACTTTAAAAACATTAATTCAAAATATTGTTTCAGTTTTAACTAGATATTATTGACACTACACAATTAATTCTCAAATTAACTATTTGAAATTAGTTTTGATGACTTTGCTGCAACTAGTTCTACCTAATGAAATCGGGTTTTAACTAATTTTTGGTTCCACCCATAACACACGCGATATTACAAGAATAGTATACAATTTGGGGTCTTTTAACCCTGTTGGTGTGGCTTACTCAAGGTCAGAGTTCAATGTCATGCACTACTTTATTTTTCCAAGTAATCTACTCATCCTTGTACTTTGCCCCTTGGCTTAAGGAGCTGGCATGCTTGTGAGTAAGATTGCAATGGTAAAGTTCCTTATACAACACTCACCTCTTCCAAATTATGCTTCAAATCATTTTGGGGGTAATAGTGTCTTATTCTTTAAATAGTATTAACAACGTTGCCTACTTGATGAATTCAAAGCAATTTTGCGAAGATGGTTACATTTTAACTTGACATACTAAGTACGCAAGCACTGTCACACTTATACACCAATGTACAAAATAAACATAAAGGGAAGAAAATGAGCAGCTCATCTTATGAGGCCTTTAGTTTACCTGCTGAAAACACTTCTGTTCTTTCACTGACAAGTATACACACTCAATCTATTAGTTAGGCATGGACAACACTGTCTTTCATTTCAAAATGATCCTTTTATTGTTTCTTATTATAAATAGACACATACTTACACAAATATTTTAATCTACAGCCTGACAGGAAGATTTATACAGGCCATTTTCGTGACTAAACCAAATTTTAGTTTGTAGTTGATTAAAAAAAAAGTTTACAAAAAAACTACTTCAAGAACAAAAAATAAATTTTGATTGGAAATCCTATTTCGACTTGCCGCTATATCACATGTAGGCAACTTCCTTAATTAGTTGAATTTCTCAAGAGCTAATATACCTAAGCTCGTGCTAAGTTAATAATAATATAAAAAACTAGCAATGGAGTTTATAGGTAAAAAATGTTTTAGCAGCATGTTGACCATTTCAGAAATAAAATCAACCTCAAAATCTTGTTACACAGATTTCTCCTCTCTTTCTATTATTTCTTACTTAACCTACATCGTCAATTTTCCCCTTTAAATTACCAGTTGTGAAACGTATATCTCCTTTCTCCCATTCTTACCATAATCACTCTCACTCTACAAGGCAAAGTCCTCAGAATAGCATCTTTGGACACATGACTCTTGCTAGAAGGGTTGAGGTTCTAACCTGACCTAATAAAGTGTTGGTTTTAAATAGACTTGGTGAAGAAAAAGTAGATTAATTAAAACTTCCCCCAAAACAATTAATGGTAAGATAAAATGAAATGTAAAAAATCCATTTAAAGTGGTATTATCTACTGCAATACCCCCTCATACTTGTTGAACTAAATCCATTCTTAAGAATGGATTAGCAAATAATAAGTTAGTAATTGCTGTTGTTCCTTAGAATATTTGTCCTTAAAAGGTAGAACATATCCTATAAACGCCGTAGGTATAGCTAGAAATAAAACACCAATTGTTCAAGTGTATATGAAAGATTAAGATCCCTAATATATCCCTAATTTGATATGGAGATAAATTATAATTAAAAAGAATTATGCCCCATTAGCATGTATCGCTCAAAATATTCATCCAAAATTTACTTATCGACAAATGTGGGCAATTCAATTGAATACTAACTAAACGTGTGCTGTGTAATGTATAGCTGAAAATCCTGCCCCTATCTACATACCAATTTTCTAGACCTTTCCTAAAAGGTTCAATACTTATCAAACAAATACACTTTTTACAATGAATCTACTATAATTCAGTAAACCACATATTTTATTTTCTTTTTCTTTTACATAGATAAACAGTAAGAATTTGTGCGTTTTTAAATACATCTGACCATTTTGACTGAAAGTCTGGGTATAGCAAGGTTTTTCTGACAAACATACTTTTATGGCATACCATTTAAATTCAAACAAAAGGGCCATATTTAATAAGTTATACTTTTTAATGTGTTACCTATTAGTAATTCCACTGGAGTTCTATAAAGGGATTTTTTAAAATATATATATGACTAAATTAATTTCACACTAGTTCACAATTATTGTTAAAGTTGCAGGAGCTAAGTTTTTGATTTTTATAAATGTATGCTGTAAAATGAATAGTTTTTTTTAAATACTTATTTTTTTATTATACTTACTTTTTAATTTGCCCAGTTAATATTTTAATTGAGAAATTAAGGCAACACCTAGCTTTTGATAACAAAAAATAACATTCAAAAAAATGGTAAAATATTTAATTTTATTACAAATATTTGTTTTTCAACAAACAAGTGTTATATAATTTTATTGGCATTCTCCTCGAGTTTGTTAATTAAATTAAAGAGCCGGGTTCAAATCCCTGACCTCTCCACACAAGTTATATTTCATTCTTTCTTAAGGTAAATTTTGGTTTGCTTACTCACAATAACTTTCTCATCCCAACTCAAGTATATTAGTAACATGGACCACAAATATTGAATTTGAAATTATTCATACCTCACCTGCTCTAACAATTTGCAATATGTAACATTTGATCTCTCTGGGATTCAAACCAGAAACAAACAGTTCATATATGTTAATTCAGTACTTGAAACTTATTGTTCTCAACCATGATACACACCAAATATTATTTTCCAATACATTATTATGTACTTAACAGCAAATATTGAATAGCGAGTTGCTTAAGTTTTACTCCAAGATCAAATATTCTCCTTTATGGCTATCACAATAGAAATGAACACTATATTTGTTGATGGACTCAGTTAAAACAATGATTATTTTAGTTTTTATTATTTTTCAATTGTGTGTTACTCTTATTCACCAGGACTATACATATCTTAACTATATTAATGAGCTAGTGATGAAGAGGGTAGAAATTGGAGATGTACACACATTTGTGTGAAAGAAGTGTGTAAAACCATCCTCCTCAATACACATGGCCAGAATTTGAAACTCGACCTTGTCATCAGCAAACCAGACTAGATGAGTTTGATGTGCATGCTAATGAAGATTACATCAAGTTGATTGTGTCCTAGGTTTAATCGGGCATGTGGGATTTATTTTACTGTTGTGTAATCCCTCTTCCCTTTATGCCCCTAAAATTTGTGATCGCCATTCACTAAAAAAAAAAAAAACCCCAAAGAAACAGGTTGAATCCATATGGGTAGGGAACTCATATACCAACTTATAACAAACACCTATCTTAAGAGATCACTCTAAAACTTTTATTTTAAATTATACTTCATTTATTTGGTTGATGTTTTTGGACAAAAATCAAGAATGTATTAATATCTTACAACAAATTATTGTTTGATGAGAATTTTATGGTGGCTATTTTCATTATCTTCCTTTTATTACTTGGATAAAAATTTTAACAAATCATAACATTTAGACATATTTGAGTTACATGACAGTAAAAACTCTTTGTGATAATATAAACATTTAAAATATATTTGGACCACCTTTTCAAATAGTATTTCAAAATATTTTATTCCAATTTTCATGGTTTTTTCTACCGTTTTGAATTACAAATTAAATCATGCTAGTCTCAATTTGTGTAACTAAACCCATTCTTTTATAATGCAATTGGGGTACATACACTTATCCCAGGTTTAAAACATATAAAAAATAGATTTCTGGTATTATATGATTATTATTATTATTATCATATTATTCTTAAATTATAGTCAATGATGACATAATTCACTCCCCCTATATAAATGATTTAGGTGTTCCCCTGGACAATAAACTCTACTTCCACTATCATGTTGACCATATATTATTATCCCAATCATTGAAATTACTGGGTCTTATTAAATTTATAACCTCATAATTTAAAAAAGCTGACTGTTTTTTTATGTTTGTACTATGCCCAGGTTAGATCTAAGCTAGAATATGCTACTGTTACTTGGAATTCCATTACCTTAACTGACTCGCTTAGGTTGGAAAACGTTCAAAGAAAATTTGTCGCTGCGTGCTTTGATAAATTCTTTGTTAACCAGATTTATTATGACTATGACAGAATTCAAAACCTCTTAAGGCTCCAAATTTTCCTCTCGCGTGGACTTTATTGTGATGACCTTTTTTGTTTTTAATATTTTCAATAACAACATTTCTTGTATTATTGTTATTTAGCACTGCGTCTTACTACCCATTTGGGTTGACGTTTCTTGTAAATTTGCCCTTGATCATGTAGGTACATGTTACTTCTTGGGTCTCTCGCTATCCAAAATTATTTTCTCCCAGCAACTCTTATAAGGTGAGCCCTATATGCTGTTGTATCCACAGGGCTAATTCCATATTGGTCGAATCGACTTTTATCATAAAAGAAAAGCCACACTAAGAGAGTTATTTAAGGAACTCCCTTATACCTAATCTACCCTCTGAGACTCTGCCTCGAATATTTAAATTTACTTTATTCAGATTTATTTTTTGCTTACTGTTATCCTTTTTAAATATTTATGCTTTTACAACTTTTAATTTAGTTATTTATTATTTTTATCATCTAACATTAATAACTATGTACTATTTTTTATAACAATTCATCAGTATGTATCATTATTTAGTTATTATTGTTTTTTTTATTATTTTTTAATTGTGTGTGCTTGTATGGTACTTGTGTACTTTTCAGTGCTGGCCTGTCATAGATCTCACGACTGTTGGCCAGCACTATAATAAATAGAATTGAAATTATTATTATTATTATTATTATTATTATTATTATTATATCAGCTGTGCTTATATCTGTTGAAATTGACTGCAACAAATCATAGGATTTGAAATATGAATATATGAAATCAGCTCTTTCTATAATTTTAAAATCTTTCAGATACTTGTCATTAAATGGCTATAACACTCTATTTCATAGAATCAACTATGTCTAAAATTTTTTATCAAAAAAAATGGAAAGCATTTAAAATTAAAATAACTTTATTTTATTTTTCACATAGTTTATACTGTCACTGGACCCAATGTAAATGTAGATAAGGGTAGAGGAATAGAACATGTCAAGTAACTTGACTACAAAACTGACTCCTTTTAATCGATTCTTGGATCACGGTCATACTTGAAACCTCGCCACGGCCACGAAAACATCATTGTACTATACGAGGATGAATACTTTCAACAACAGTGATTGTGGGCCATCATAAATAACGTGGATTGATATTTTGGTATTCTGGTCACAACTTTTATGTCCTGGCGACCAGGTCACAAATATAGCCATGCCCTTCAAGTTTTGAACACACTGGGTCCAATGGAATGATGCTATTTTAGTTAGCTAGTGGTTAATATTAATGTGAGGGTAACAGAAAGGCTCTTGCTTGTGTGAAAAGAACTAGATAGCTGGGATTGTGATGAGTTTGACACATATTTTTAGTTAACCGACTACAGTAACATCAACTCAGTATATTTGTTGCCGGCTGTTCCCAAGAGTGAGCGGTTGGACTGACAACAGATCGAGCCTTAGTTTTATCTTATTATGTTGCAACTCAAGTACACTGTGTGTTTATGAGTCATTTGTTGTCTGTTGATAATATCTTGAGTTTAGAAAGTATATTTTTGATATAAATGTATACCCTAAAAATGTTTTCCTGGTACAAACTTGTCTTAAGAAAATATGTCAATATTAGTAACTGTACTACAACTGGTGTATAAGCTATGTGTTTAATTTGACTGGATCAATTTGATATTTTTGATATAATTTAAATCATTATGTATTAAAGAAAATAATACTTTGATATATCAAATGGCTTTGGATACTGATACTGGCATCCTAAAAGTTCTGGTGGGTCTGTCACAAAGAATTTCTTAAAAAGGTAGGCTATCACCACTAATATATATGATAGATTTGGATCAAAATCTATAATAAAATGTTTAGTAAAATCATTCAACACATTCTATTCTATGCTAACATTTTAATATACTTTTTAAACCTTAGATAAAAATGCAAGTATAAAACATTTTGATATTTCAAATTACTAATGTACAGTATATACATATAAATTAATAACAATTAGTTGAAATCTTTTTCTGTACATCATGGACGAGATTATAACACTCAATATATTTTTCTATATATTATTTGGATATTAATACATTTTAAATATATGTATCAAATTTGAATATTTTCAAAAAACATATCAATTCATATTTTTGCCTAATTATGACAAACTTAACATATATTAACCATTTAACAAAACTAACTTGCATAGTATAAAATACAATACGTTTTCAACATTTTAATATATTTATTAGTGCTAGCACCATCTTTGAAAACTCAAAATTCTGTAAAATACAAATATCCAACCTTTATTAAAATAGTTCAGCTATTTTTGTTCTAACAAATGTTTTACAAATATATTCTGTTGTTTCTACTTATAGTATTTTTTTTACTAACTTCAACTTAAAACAAGTTGTATATACACTATCCAAATAATATCTTTTTAAAACACTAAGATTACAGATCTTCCAAAAAAACACAATCTAGGACTATATTTTCACATATCAGTAAAATATGTGATAATTAATCACAACAGATATGAGTTGATTAAAAATTAATTTTAGATAGATTTGAAAAATTAGTAAAGCATATTAGTTTACCAAACTGTATATGAAATACATTATTACAATAAAAAACAGTAATTTGTTAACATGATCTAATATTTTCTTTTGACTTGATTATTTGTATGTTTTTTAAATTTAATAATTTTTAAGTATTTTGATAAGATCATATAAAAAGTAGTTAAAGCTATGGAAAACCAAATTATACCAAATAAGGACCAAATATGACCTACATCAGTTTGAAGGATGGATCTTTTTCCTACTTTCAAGATTTCTGGGTAAATGGTGCCAACTTCACTAATATTGGAGTGAAAAGCTAATAAACTGAATTATGTTCTTTTAAAAAATAAATATTTTAATAAGGCCATTTACTTATCTCATTAGGTATCAATATTTAATGTACCATAATTATTTATTTGCGTTCTATGTTTAATGGAAATGGCCTACACTTGCAATTATTTAGGCTTGTATAAAATTAGTATAGGTGAAATGCAAAATAATCATATTTTTAAGATTCTATAATGATTAATTAAAAAAAATGTATTTAACATATTTACATAAACACTCAACTATTATTTTGAAAAATGTCACAGTTAGTAAACCTATTTCAAATGATTGTAAAAAAAAGTGCTAAACACTTAGGTACCAGAAAACTGTGAGCTTCAAAGTCACAGTTAAAAAACAACAAAACACATATGGTTCCTAATTATGCAATTTTTGGGGTGCATTAGTTCCCCTCTTCAGCAGAAGAGAGTACCCCAGGAATTTCATAACTATATGTTTTTAACTGTAAACTTTGAGGACTACAGTTTTCTGGTGTGTGGGCCTTGCCCTTCTATCCTCCTTTCAATGTTTAATTTAATATAATAAATTGTATATAATCATAAACATCTTGTTGCTTAAGTTATCATATATCAATTGAACAATGAAGTTTATGGGGAAAGACATCTGAGTTAGCTATTTAAAATGTTTCATGTTTAAACCATAACATAAATTATTTATCTGCCAGCCTACTCTTACTATATGAGTATATTTTAACATACATAAACCACTAGAATTTTTAAAACCCAAAAGTTCCATACATGATTAAAATATTACTAAACCACTCATTACTCTTACTTTAACCAAGGAAAAATGAATTCTTTGACTCATGACATGTTGGTTTTTATAGTAACAATTGCTTTCATTGAAAAACTTAATACATTAGGAAAATTTTGTTTTACCATGTCAATCTACTCAAAGCCAATATAGTAAAGTATACAGTCTATAAACAAATAATATATAGTCTGAATAAATATGGATAGCTAATAATCATTTCACTTAAGCATACCATTTATCATTTTAAATACATCTTACAAACACATTTTATTTTTCCAAATATTTATTCAAGTATTGAGGGAAATTTTCAAACTTTTTTTGCCATTATTTAAATATCAAATAAGACTCCATTAGATCTATTGAGAGTACCTACAATTATTGGTTTCTAAATATTAACTCATTGTTGTTAACTTGATAATGGTGATTAGAATCAAAATTATCAACACTTATAAAACATTCAATACTGGTATCTTGTTGAAAAATGTTTTTTTTAGGAATTGATCTTTTTATGTAAAAGATTTTTCATTGTGTCAATCATTTTCATTTACCTTTAAGAACTAAAAATTAATTTATAAACATATTTTCTTATTTTAAGTACATCTCTCATGAAGTGTTATGCTAAAAAGTTTTTTAATCATTATCAACATATTCTTTTAAATGACTAATGCAACTCAGTCAAAATATATGTTCTTTTAAAAATACACATATCAGGTTAGATAAGAGTTAAGCACAGGTTTCTAACAAATCTACACGTTTACATTCTCTAATATGATCATCATTTAATAGTTTACTAACATTTTCTAGCTTTTGTTATAAAAAATGGTCCGAAATTGAAATTTTTGTTGGACAGCAAATTTAGGCCGAAAAGATCAGCTATAATTGTGGGTGTATTCACGTTATAAAATTGTAAACACATCCACCTGTAGTGAATAACCATCGTTTCTCTCATAAATGCCATTTTAACCAAAATCACCATTCAATTACACGCTAGAGTGGTTTGCTATGAAAAACTGTACAGTCGATAACTGGGAGGTAGGTGATGTTAACTTTGTTATATGTAAAATAAACTTCATTTCTCCTCTTTAAGACTAGGCTTGAGTAAGAAGAGACAGATTTTTTTTTTGTATGGCTACCAGCACAATCATTTCAATGACCCTTGGCCTAAGCACTGGTTGAGAAAGCGAGTCTCATTCTCTGGCCACATTGGCGGCTTCCGATTATACATAAACG
This sequence comes from Timema shepardi, assembly GCA_902151425.1. Lineage (NCBI taxonomy): Eukaryota > Metazoa > Arthropoda > Insecta > Phasmatodea > Timematidae > Timema > Timema shepardi. Next base: position 191,920 of record CABFVX010000143.1, on the reverse strand, counting down.
ATTTTAATTCAGGACATTTACATCCTTTGTCTGTATAAAGATAGCTTGGACAAATCACAAGATTATTATTTTGTTGTTGGACAAGTTATTTGAAAAGGTTGTATGTAAAGGGGACATTTATTTTAGTTTCTAGTGATCAATATGAAACGATTTTTAATGGATTGTTCACCTAATTCTTATTTTAATTTACTTGTTGAATATCCTCTTAGTTTTGTTAAAAATAAAAACTATTTTGAATGACTGAAAATACACACACCGGTAAAATCTTAACATTAAAAAAACTTATTTACTACCATACCATTTCATTGGTGTTGGTAAAAGATAAAACAATTGCACAATGATAGGCCTTAGTTGAAGGTTAAGTTAAATAATTATAAGTCAGGTTTCTGCCAAGGATTGGAAATAAACAATTTACTCACGGTACAGTCAAAGCAACTGCACTTTATGATGCTGTGAGACAAAAAACACACGCTCATACAAGACAGACTTTTAAATTATGACCATTTGAAAAGTAAAATAATTTTTAGCTGTGGCTTTCACTTTCGTTCCCATATTTCCATAAGCAGCAAGTATGCAACATTTCTTCTCAAAAGCTATTTTTTCACAATGCACAAGCAAGCAAAAATGGTTATTAAAGTGGGTATGCTTCTGTTAGTACTGTATTAAATGCAAAGGGGTACACCAATAATATTTTAGCTCAGTAAATAGTTTTTAGTTCCTAATATGCCTTTGATAAACTCTTTATGATTGAAGAATATGTTATATTGTTACTGAACACATTTCAAAGGAGTCAATTGTTTCTAAAAACGAATTTCAAATGTCTGCTTCTGTTCTTTTATGGTTAAAATAACTTAAAAAGATGTCAACTCTTTTTATAAATATGTCTTTATGTTTCAAACACAGGGAAGGGATGGATTTTCTTTAAATAATAATAATATTAACACTTTTCGAACATGTGAATTGAGGAATCATAACAGATATTGACAGAATAGTATTTCCGCAAGCTCCCTCCCCGTACCTAAGTCTCTTGTTCTAAACCACCATATGACATTGCAGGGTAGGACCTACCATCTCTCACTTTGGATGGCACATTATGATTTTTATTTAAAAAAATTTGTTATGATATGTTAGAACAATTACTCAAACATAAAAATGTTATAACTACTTTTTATAATGGTTAAAAATCAACACAATGAAATTATTTTAATTTTAAAATTGACACCCCTCACTAGTTGCATTGATTTAAATTTGAGGAAATCTTGAAGGGCAACCATTTCATTTCTTAAAAGACTCATACACAGAGCACCATTTAAATAGTTACTTATTCTGGGTAAAAAATAAATCATTCTTTAAGAGAAGTAAACCTACGAAACTTCCCTTTCAGTTTCTGGTTTTTAAGAATCCTTTGTATCCTGAGGGTACAGCTAACACCCCCCAGGTACATCACTTCAATCTTATTCCCTTCTTCGAGAGCCGTCACCAACGATTTCACCGCATCAACGCCCACATCCTTTGCACTGACCTCTAGCCCGGACCCCGGGAACCTGTCTCTGATGCACTTTCCCACCGCGGTGGCTTGTCCGGGTGTCAAACACACCCCCACCATACTCAACCAGCTGAGATAGCTTAGGTTGGCCACCACAGTCTGAAGGAATAGGTGTTGTAAGGACACCTTGTGGGTGGAGTCCATGACGGACAGTCCATTCACCTTGAGGTGACTGAGAGAACACGTCTTGAGTGCTCTGCCTACAGCACGCAGGGTCTTGTCACTCTCGTCCAAACACACCTTCCAGTGGCTGACCTTGAGGGACTGCAGAGTGCGGAAGTTGACTGACAAGGTCTGGAAGAAGGAGGTGAGCACCCTATCGTCAACCAGCAAGGGGTTGCCCGAGTTGGAGTTCTTGTCTAGACTTAGGTCCAGGTCACTCAGATGGGTGAAGCCACGCAAGAATGGAAGGAGGTGTGGTCCTCGGAGCGCCATGCGGTCGTTCACTGTCACCTGAATAACCATTAACAGACTCTTAATACAAGCTACAGTAGCCCCATGGCTTCTTTTGTGCTGACTGACAGCTCAAAGCTGACTTCTGACAGTCAACACTTAGGTATGTACCTAAATTTTGACTGTCAGAAGTGACATCTGATAAACACATGTTTTTGCAGATCATATGGTTCGGCGTAGGGATACATAATTTGGTCTGGTAACTTTTCAAAGCTGTCAGCAGTCAGCTGTGAACTGTCAGTCAGCACCAAAGAAGCCATAGGGCTATTGTAGGCCCTGGGACTACACTAACACTTCGCCCACATCCAAACCATGCACATAATTAAACATTGATCTAATTATTATTTGAACCAACAAAGATTTGTTTGGCAAACACTTCTTACTACCTCGCTGGGATATTCAAATATTTACACTAAAAGGGTAGGTGCAAGGGAGGTATAATCTAGAGAATATGTGCCAGCATTTGCATAATATAAGAATGAAAATCCATTCAGGAGAAATAACCCTCAACACACCAAACAGAGAATTATGTACATTTTCCTACACAATTTACCTTCATCATCCCTGCATCATGAGTGTATAAGTGTACATATCGTCACCCGAGAATGCAAGTGTTCTATCTCCAAAATTGTTAAATTTGAGATATTTGGTGTTTACGTTTATTTAGAATGCATATGATACACCTGCGGTGAAATTGAGACTATTAAATAATTACTAAAGGAGATACAAGCTCGAGTTGTCATCTATTAACATTGGTTTTATACAAAAGGTCAAACTTCAATGCTCTTTTACACAAAAGTGAAAAATTGGACATAGAACACTTGCATTCTCGGGTGACGATATGTAGGTAGCCTAAATTCTTATTTTTATAGGAAACCCACTTTTTGACCACCAAAAATGGTTGAACGTCACTCAAATTTTGCATTGTATAAATATGTCTTATTATATTTACTAATCATATAGTTTGTATAAGGATAAGAAAATCAAAACCCTCCAATAATATTTACATATGGATTACTGTATTATTTTTAAGTATATAACTAACCAAATGGACTAAGAATATAAATTTGATTGTAATTTCCTCACCCCATACCCTCGCCCTTGTTGAAAGCATGAGTGTCAAGTTTTGAATACTGGGCTTCATATAAAAATAAGACTGTAGATGGGTAGTTAGATATAGAGCACTTTTAAAAAAAATAGAAAATAATTATTTGTATTTTTATCACTTTGACTCAAACTAGGGACAGCGCTGTAACCATATAATTTTGTTAGAGGAATTAGTGTATGTGTGTGTGTGTGTGTGTGTGTGTGTGGCGCGAGGGGGGCGGGGAATCTTATTTACAGTAAATCTAATATGAATGCTTTTAAAATGTTCTAAATGTAGGTGCTACGAATTTTATATCACTCTAATGAGCAGCCACCTGCTTCAGTGGCCGAATGGTCTAAGGCGTCACTCTCGTATTAGACTGGCCGGCAGATGACAGACAGATTGGTGTTCTAATCCCAGTAAGGTCTACGAAGGGGGGTTTATCTAAATGGTCCCCCATTCACTTTCCAGGCGGATGTGGGTGGTTGGTTTACTTCTAAAAATTTTCTTTCCTCATCACTACCCCATTAGAGTTGATCAAATATGTGTATAATATGAACAAGTAATGTGACGCGATAAAAATAGAAGTAACTGTCAAAGCCAGTGAGAAATCATCGAGAAGGAAAGTAAAAATACATCTCTAATAATTTAGAAAGGGAAAGAGGTTGAATTCCATACCCCACCGAAGTGGCGGCTTACACCTCCCCAAGTAAGAAGTAAGTTTGTCTTGCCTGGAACCCTCCGAGCCTGAGGAATACCACGGCCGAGCAGGAGAAGTCTGGTAGGGAAGTGAGAAGTTCCGCAACAGAGTCATCGTGGCGCCCCAGACGCGAGAGACGACCATCATGTATGGCGAGGTGCAGTCTGCAGTTGGCCAATACCAGATCTCTGATACTGGTGGACTGGAGGAACCCTAGGAACACCGCCAAGGAGCCTTCCTCCTGGAACATAACATGACATGCTTCACAAGAGGAGCAAACCTTAAACAATGCCCTCTTCCTGGAACACAACATGACATGATTTCACAAGAGGAGCAAACCTTAAACAATGCCCTCCTCCTGGAACAAATAATGACTTCTTCACAAGAGGAGCAAACCGTAAACAATGCCCTCTTCATGGAACACAACATGACATGCTTCACAAGAGGAGAAAACCTTAAACAATACCCTCCTCCTGGAACATTATTATTATTATTTAGCACCGCGTCTTACTGTCTTACTACCCGTTCGGGTTATACGCTTAAAGTACTAATTACGCTAATGGGTTAGGCATTGGTAAGGTTGAATTAAAGGGAGTGAACTCGCATTTGCGTGGAAGGAGAGTTGAGAACCATTTAGGAAAAACCACCCCCAGTTCACCCGACCGAGATTGGAACCTCGATCTCCCCGTCCTCAGCAGTTGAGCTCAACATGACTAGCGCGTTAGCCAACTACGCCACCGAGGCGGGTTCTCCTGGAACAAATAATGACTTCTTCACAAGAGTAGTTCACTGACAAAAGGAATGGACCTGTCGTGAGACAAAACACATATTGATAATAATTAATAATTAATTACAACATTTATTCTTCTTTTAGAGCTTACCGTTTCTTAATTTTCTTAGTTCTCCGTTAAAACGTAAAGTTTGATACTTGCAATTTTACCAGTAAAGAGATTGCGAGCATAAGTAATATTTTCCTTGTTTAAAAGAGGACTGGATTAGATGATCTGGATATCTTGCGGATTCGGGAGGGTTACGAGACTGCCATAAATTTGTAAAATACTAGCTTATAAGACCCTGGTTCGCTTCCGGATATTACTTACGAATGTTTGCATTAAATATCTCGGCGAGATTTATTATTACTTTGGAATAACATGAAATTAATGGTACGGTGCACCTCATCGACTTTATCGCTCTTTTATCTATAATTGTAGACATTTACTTATAACCCGTTGGTAAGATATGTGAAACCAAATAATATACATTGCTGCAGAAACGTAACGTGAAAAATAGCATTACATTTTACCAAAGCGCACAAATTAAATAATATACACTGATAGAAACATATTAAAGAAAGAAAACCATCACTGTTCACCAAAGAGCATAATGGTTCATCGTACTATGTCTGTTTTATTTTATATGTTTTGTCGCCTCTTTTTGGATGCTAGTTTTCTCTCAATTTTGGTATAATCAATACTCTAATTCGACCCATTTTCGTTAATATTTAATTTTGGTTAACCACAAAGGAAATGATTTCAATTGGTTCGTAGCACACTGAGCTGTAACAGTCAGTGAAATTTATCTGAAGTGTAATATAAATAAATGCTATAAAACTTATCAATTACCAGCTGGTTATACAAATTAAGTTTTAAACTAGTGAAATGTGTGAGGTTATAATATTTTTAATGCCATAATGTTATGTTGTGACTTAATCTATGATATAAGAACTTGAACTTTCATTGCCGCACTTAAAAAAGTACGCCACCTATCCCTATCTGGAGCTAGTTCTATCCAGTTCACCTCATTACACCATATATCTTTCAGGTTCATTCTAATGTTATCCTACGTCTATGTCTTCCCAATGGTCTCTTCCCATTGGGTTTGCCAGTCAGTACGCTGAACAAGGTTCTAGAATCTCCCATTCGCGCTGTATGTCATGTCCACCGTAAACTGTGAGAATTGATTATCCTAACAATGTTTTATGAAGAGTATAGTTTATGTTGTGACACCTTAAATTTTTTTTTACCACCGCGTATTTATATCTGTTCAGATCCGCCCCGGTGGCGTAGTAGGCTAACGCGCTAGTCGTGTTGAGCTCGACTGCTGAGGACGGGGAGATCGAGGTTCGAATCTCGATCGGGTGAACTGAAAAGGGGGGGGGGGTCCTACATGGTTTTCCACTCTCCCTCCACTCAAATGCGGGTTCACTTCCTCTAATTCAACCTTCCCAATTTATAATCCAATAGAGTAATTAGTACTTAAAGCGTATAACCCGAACGGGTAGTAAGACGCGGTGCTAAATAATAATAATATTAATAATATATCTGTTCAGGCTATACGCATATATGATAAATTACTTTATTTGGGTAGTGATGTGGTAAGAAGCATTTTATAGATAATATACACGTATTTGCGTAGAAAGATATTGGGAAGTAAACTACCCTTAATTTTAGAGTTGGATCGATAATTCCAAAAGCCCCTTTGGGAAATATTATGAAAACCCTAGATACCAAGTTTTAGCCCGATCGGTAAAAGGATTTAGGCTTTATGCTGAAATACAAACACACATACGGCATTGTAAAAAAAACTTTTTTCAGGAACAGGGTGTCATTAAACATCGATGTATATAAAAATCTCGAATTAGATTTTGATACCTCCCACCTGGCCAAAAGAAATTAAAATTAATTATAATTTTGACTTTTAGAATTATTTTTGAACCGTCAACATATTGATTTTTTTTATATGAATGGTTTTTGTTCAAAAAATTAATTTCGTTTGACCTTAAACATTGATTTTTGACAACACAAGTAATTTTATAGTGGCATTGCTCTTAATGATTTGCTGAAGGAAATGATGGACCAGCTGGCGGAGATAGGGAGAAGATATGGCATGGAGATCAACATTAAGAAATCTAACGTGATGGTGATTTCAAAAAATGAAGAGCCACTGAAAATCAAAAATGGAGACCAGGAGAGTTGGAAAACATACAGCAGTTCAAGAAGCTTGGAAGTCTTCTGACAAAGGAAGCCTACCACACAAATGAAATCAGGTCAAGGATCGCCATGGCCAAGGAAGAAGCTTTCAACAAGGAGAGGTAACTGATAATCAGCCAAGTTAAATTTGTAAATGAAGAAAAAAACCGATGAAATGCTACATTTGGAACATTGCGCCGTATAGAGAAGAGATTTGGACTATCAGGAAGATGGAATAGAACTACCTGGAGAGCTTTGAAATGTGGGGCTGGAGAAGACTTTAGAACATCATATGTACAGAAAGGATGACAAATGAAGAAGTTATAGGAAGAGTGAGTGAGAAGAGAACCATTTTGGATGTGATTATTTGGAGCAAAGCAAATGGGATCGGACATATCCTTAGGAGGAACTGTCTTCTGCACGACACCATAGAAGAAATGGTTGAGGGAAAGAGGAGCTTAGGATGAATAAGGATTCAAATACTTGATGATTTGAAAGAAAGAAGAAAGTTCTATTAACTGAATGAGGAAGCAGAGGACAGGGTGAATTAGTAGTTCACTGAAAATAGGAACGGGAATGTCTTAAGACCGAACAAATAATAATAATAATAAGTTATTAGGCAAAACTAAAAATGATGGATTAAATAGCTACGCTATTATATTTGTTATTTACGGTTATAGCTCCTAAATATCATATTATTTTAATTTAAAAATGATACCTGAAAAAGGACGATTCCTGAATAACTAAGTGGTTAGAGCAGGGGTCCCCAACACTGTGCCCGTTGGGTCATGGCACCCGCCGAGCCGTTTGCGTTTGCCCGGTAATTTTTGACCCCAGCTGAAAAGTTCTTGACTAATAGTTTTAATCGGTCACCTTTCTGACAAAAATCAAATTTGTGCTTATCTCTAGGTATGCTGTTCGCAAAAAGTTGGTGATTGGAAGCCCCCCTCTTTACAATCCCTCTTTATCATTCCTCTTTCTTTGACGGCTCATTTACAAAGTGTTCTTTTACTCGGAATTACAATTCTAATAGTTTCAAGCTGAAAGGTTTTGCTTTTTCCTAATCTCAAAGACCTACACCCCGCCCCGTCCATCATTTTCACCACACTCACTAATCCATGTTAAACTTCCTATTTCCTTTGTAAATATCTTGACATGAGTCTACCCAGCTTTGATGCTTGAATAAACACAGAATAAATATATATTTTAAAAATGCACCTATCACAAAAATGTTGGTTAGTATTTAAATATTTCCTTGTCTTTATTTTAGTGTTGTTAATATTAATATATTTATAACCGCGTCTTACTACCCGTTCGGGCTATACGCTTTAAGTACTAATTACGCTAATGGATTAGGAATTGGGAAGGTTGAATTAGAGGAAGTGAACCCGCATTTGCGTGGAGGGAGAGTGGAAAACCATTTAGGAAAAAACACCCTCAGTTCACCCAACCGAGATTCGAACCTCGATATCCCCGTCCTCAGCAGTCGAGCTCAACACGACAAGTGCGTTAGCCAACTACGCCACTGAGGCGGTTTTTTTAGTGTTGTTAAAACCATAGATAAAGCAGTATTTTTAAATTTATTTTTTGTCAAGTTGGAGGGGGTTTACCCCCCTTAACCTCTGGTTACGGCCTTGAGTATTACCCACAGCCACATATAACGTCACAATCGCTGTTAACATGTCAGTTGACCGGCTGTGTGTGTAGCGTTGAGGCTGACCTCTAAGCCTGGCGGGAGTTAGTAAATTTTCCTTGAAAAAGTAATTGGTGCGCGCCGCACTACCGTTAATTTTGAATGTGCTCTAAGATACAAAAAGGTTGGGGACCTCTTGGCTAGAGCATTGGAGTACTAAGCCAAAGGTACTGGGTTCAATTCCCGTATCCAGGTGTCATTTATCAATTTAAAGAATAAAACTAAAAAGTTTTAACATTTTATTTTTAGACTTCTTAAGCCGCTGTGCCAGAAACATATCTTAGTCTTCAAACTGATGTTGAATTCCACGTATAAAACTGAGTGAGTCTCATTTATATCAATATAGAAAACAAAAACAAACTACAACTGCAAAACAGACTCATAGTAAACCAATAGTAACATTTATATTTCTTAAAATACTCAGTAAACCCCTAAACATTTGTATTTTGGCAACCATGAACATCCCTCCTTCTTCCCATATTTAAAGGCATATACTTTTCACTAGTTTTAGCTTTCCTGTTTCATCTTTGTCTTTCCCATTTTCCTAGCCAATCCATCTCCCTCTTGAGACTTTTTATAAGACCAACTAAATCTTGCAACTGAAGTTTTAGACGTTCCTGACCCAACAATTTATTTCACCACGAACAAAGAAACGACCATAGATCGATTCGTTTCAACTCTGAGTAGAGACCAGGTCGTAATAAATGTCCCGATAATGTCGGCCATCTGTCGAGTCATCAGGGAGTGACCTTTCGAGAGCAGGATAGACAGAAGGGCCTGACTAGGCGCTGTCATCAGACCGAATTGCCTGGTTACATTGTCCCGAGAATGGTTGAGAGAAGTGGAAGAGGGAGTTTAGCGAACTTTTTTTCTGAGAAAGCGCCGTATAGTCAAAATATTCTGTGCCTTGTGGGCTAAGAGGTAAAATCGAGGAAAACTAAATATGCATATTTATTTTACCAACAAAATACATACTATAATTGTGTGCAAGGGCGTATACAGGGTTGTGTGTTTGTAATTAGGAAACAACAAAACCTTTCAACTGAAAACTGTTCGAACGATAGTTACAAGAACACGTTGCAACCGATGGGTACTGTTGTGGCCAAGTTGACACATAATTATGATAATGATCTGTTGACTCGGTCCGAACGGTATCCGTCGGTTGAGTTTGACGCGTGCTAACTCTTAAGAAACGTTAATCGCTGCCGGACACTTCTGTTCGCCTAATGATATGCAACTTCTTGCACACGTACGTACTTAGAGCTGTGTACTCCCAGCGCTGTTGCGTCCAACTTAAACTTTCAAGGTAACTTTTACGAACTTTTTTTACTAGTTTTTTTTTGTTTCTTTCTACCCACAGATGTTGTGGTTGAAGTTTTAGCAGAGAGTTTAGAAACACCCTGTATATACTTGCAACACTTTTCTTTTTACAACTCAACAAAGAAAAACAAAGGAGTAAAGAGGAGACCAACTCATAAGACAACACCTTAACAATTTTTTTCCTCTCTGAAAAGCCCTTCTTCAACTGTTTCCTCGTTTGTAGACTGTTTTCATTCCCAGCAATCCCTTTCTTAGACAAAAGTTTCCACGATACATCACCCCACTGCCCATTAAGAGTATCGAGAAACGTCAGAGGAGTTATTTTTATAAGATTACACAGCTGAGTTTTTACGATAACAACACAGTGTTTTGGTATTCTACTGGATCAGATTAAAAAAAAAAATTATTCACACTCCTATCAAATAGTTAAGATTTTCATCTGATAACTTTTAAGAATCGTTGAGTAAGTGAATCAAATGTCAAGCTAATTTATGCCGGGATCACGATTGACTTAACGTTCACGTAACATAACGTTCACTTAAAGTTTACTCAACGTTAACACACTAGTGTGTGATCAGGATTCACGTAAAGTAACTTAACAACTGGCAATGGATTTGAACAGTTTGAAAACAAAATGGCCACTAAAATGAAACCCAATAATCTAGGGCTTATTAGATGGCAGTTATTTGCAAGATAAGATTATTAAATAAACAAAATAAAATGTAACAAGAGGTTGCGAAGCATTTTAATTCACAAGATGTGAAAAAAATGTACCAAACAATTCATTTGCATACCATAAACAAACAAATGAAGTACTAAATAGCCTTGTTGACGTCACTCGCAACAAGATTGGCAAACTAGAACACGCGGTAGCTTCACCTAACGTGAAAGTTCTGTCCTAGACAACTCTTGAGTCAAGTGGAGTGCATGAAAGTTAAGTCGATCATGATCCCGGAATTAGTCTGGTTTGTAGTAACGTGAAGGTAGACTTACCGGGTGTACTGATAGTAATCACTTCCCCAATTGTTTCCCACTATACCTTCTCCAAAATTCTGGTAAATTTACTATAAATCTTATAATTCCTATCCTTCTTCCCCACTAGAATATTTTTTAGCATTGAGTCTTACTACCAGTTCGGATTATACGCTTATGTACTAATTAGATGTATTGGGGACAAGGAAGGTTGTATTTAGAGGACGTGTATCCATATTTGTTTGGAGAGAGAAAGTGTAAAACAGTTTTGGAAAAAAACACCCTCAGTACACCCGGCTGGGATTCAAACCCCGATCTCCTTATCATCGGCTGTCTTGTCTATTTCGAGAATGACACTTTAGACCATACAGCCACACAAGCGGGTCACTAGCGAAATTAAATGACTAATTGGATGGTTTGTAAGACGTGGCATACAAATACTAAAACAGGTTCTTAACTATATCTACGAGTGTAAAATAATTGCTGTCAAAATTGACGGCTGAAGAAAACACCCTTTATCATTTGAATACATTAAATTATATATAGTAGTTTTTATTTGTTCCTAAAGTTTTATCGTGAGGGTTATTTAACGTCATAATCCATGGGATGAAGATGAGAAGGTCATTTAGAGGAAATACACCCATATTAACGTTGAGTGGGAGTGGAAAAACCGCAGTGTTAAATCTAATTTAAACATCATTTTCCAGGGAACTCCATTTACAAACACGATATTTCTAAACTCTCTGCCCAAACTTAAGCCACATCATCTGTGGGCAGAAAGAAAGAGAAAATACTAGTAAAAAAATGTACGGAAAAGTCATCTTGTATAGCTAATTTAAGTTGAGGTCTCTGACAAGACATCTTGTGAATGTGGGGAATGCCAGGCCTCCACCGTGGTTTGGATTCCACGTTAAACTGTAGGTCCTCCATTTCATCTCACAATCACCCTACCATTACACATTAGCGTAAGTGCGTATAACCTGAACGGGTAGTAAGACGCGGTGCTAATAACAATAACAATAATAATAATAATAATAAGTTGAGGTCAGACGCAACAACGCTAGGAGTACGCAGCTGTAAGTACGTGTATAGCAAATTGCATATCACTAGGCGGGCAGGAGTGCCCGTCAGCGAGCAACGGGTCTGAAGGATGAGCCCGCCTAGTGAGTGATATGCAACTTGGTGTACACATAAGTACTTAATGCTGCGTACCCCTGGCATTGATGCGTCTAACTTCAACAATCATTTAATAATATACCTTGAGTTTTCTGAACATTTTTTTATAAGGATATTCTGTTTCTTTCTGCCGACAGATGCTGTGTTTTAAATGTGCTAGGTTATAGGTAGGTTAAATTTATAGGAAGTGTACCAATTTTTGCAGGGATAGAATGGAAAACCATTTAGGGAAAATATCCTTAGTACAACCGACCGGGATACAAACCCCGATATGCCCATCAAAGGCAGTCCTGTCTAATGCAAGAGAGTGAAAAAGTATAATCATTAGGGGATGGAAAAGGGAAGGGGTGAAAATACAATAGGAAAGTTTTGTTCAAAATGGACCCCTAAAGGTGTACGGTTAAAAAGTACCCTTTTGAGTTTTATCACGTTTTTATATTCACATAAAATTAAGCGAGAGAAATAGGTATATGTTAACTTTTCCCCGAAACTTTGTTCTTAAGTTTTGTAAGGACTACGTGACTAAGACGAGCCCAGGCTCACGATATGACAGACGCTGCATTATTAAACAACTTGAATACCGTCATTGTGTGCTACTTAGGACGGGAAATATAAAAACACCTTATTGTTGATGGAGTAGAAGAGGAGAAAATGTATTTTTCCAAGGTTTAAATAATGGAGCTAATGCAAATAAATAACTTGTGAAACTAGTGCAAATATGTAACTAATGGAACTAGTGAAAATGAGTAACTAAAGGAACTGATTAAAATCTTTAGCTATTGTAGCTAGTGCAATTTAGTGAAACTAATGCAAATCAGTAAATAGTGGAAATAATGCAAATAATTAATTAGTGAAGCTATTGCAAATCAATAACAATAGTAGAACTGAGCGTTCACTAAGTACACAGCAAATACCATAATCAAACGAAGTCATTATTGTGTTGGTCCTACTAGTAAGGAAGTAATGCTGATTCTGTACCATGTCACGCAAGAAGGGTATATGTGTCGCCCTATAATCCCCTCCAGCATACCCCCAAAGCAAAATATAAATACTGATTTATAGAAGATATATGAGAGAGAATGTATAGTCTCCGAGGTGAGAATATATATCCATAGCTAAGCTTGTATGAGGCTACGGCCAGACCAATGTAAAGAGAATAGAAGGTACCGCCACTTGGAGAAAGACATCTGATTGGCTGAGGGTGTGACGTCACTCAATAAACTAGCCAGCGCTTAAAGCCATGCTCTCACGTGTATTTTTCAATGAATAATTTCAAGTGATTCATTTTTAATGAAAATAAAAATTAAAGGAATTTGTTTACATGTGTCATTTATCATAATGATCATGGTGAGAACAATCAATTATTGTTTAATTTACTAAAATTGCACCACGTGCTGTTTTATTTTATACAAATAACTACTTATACTACTTGTGTGTGTGTTTGTGCGCACGCGCGGTACGTGATCCTTGTGTATTTTAGCTCTAGTTTTTTTCATACTTTTTTGTGTGTTTTTATATATATTATTTTGTTACACTTCAGTTTAATTGTACTGGTAAAGTGTAAGAAAAGGCACTAGCCTTAACTTCGCCATTAAATTCGATTATTATTATTATTATTATTATATTCCACAGACATTCAAATTGTCTATAACAGTCTAAAAATGGGTCAGTTTGTTCGTCTCACCACTTGAGAAATCTTATAACAGCACAATGTATTATCAGTAAATATCTAAATACATCTTTACATTTAAATAAAAACGAATTCATTAATTCTTGTATGTGTTCACACGATTCAATTGGATTTTTCAATAATGATAATAATTCACAATTAATAAAAGTATAACTTCTTTTAAATTTTAATGAAAACTTATAATAATTCAGTCTAATGAAATGAGTGTTCTGGCATTCATTTCGTATTACTCTTCAGTGAATCACGGAAAATGACACGTGAGAACATGGCTTAACATTCACAGAGCTTTATGGAAGAAAAATTAAGTCCTTTCCAAATAATTATTGTTAGAAATTATAATGTCAAGTTTTAGAACATTAAACATATTAATACATATTTAAAATCCACACCAATAAATGAGAAAAACTGAATAAATTACATTCAAAAAACTATTAAAATATGTTCAAAATTACTTACGTGTTGGAACTATTGTATCAACACTGGCAACATCTAATTTGTTTTTGTCATTTTAGTTAACTTTCAATTTAGCACCAAAAATATCAAAGCCACTATCGGCCAAATGAAAGGAACATATTCAAGCAAAATTTGTATTAATTGTGTCTTTCCTTTTACATTTGAGCTCCCATGTACGGAAAATTTCTGGATCCTTAAGAAAGGAATAAAAATATATTTATTACCCTTGCAGTTTCGTTGATTATTTACACAGAGTGCAACAGCAAAGCTAGGCATTTTGTATGTCTGTTTAGAAACACATGTAATTAAAATTGAAGAACGTACACAAATAAATTAGCAAAAAAACCTAAAAGTTTGATTGTTCAACAATGACTTGTAGCCTCATGTGCCTAACGTACGTAAATAAATGAACAAAAAGCCTAAAAGTCTGATTGTTTAGCAATGACTTGTATCCTATATATTATATTATGTAAAATAAAAACCATTACCAGGCAAACACAAATAAATAAATAATCATAAAGATAAATGAAAGAACCCCCCAAACACATGGACCGAACGACATACTATTAACTGCTGTGTACGTGACGTAGTATCGGATCGTGGCTGACGTAAGCAATGATATCAACAAATTCTTCCAAATGGCACTACCTAGTGTTTTACATTGGGCCAGGTGAGCAGTTAAGTATCATTTGAATCAAGCGACAAATTACGCTGGAATGAGACACCTTGTAAATTCAAGTGTAAATTACCATACAGGGCAGTAATTGTCGCTCGGCAGGGCGGGAGGGTGCGTCCTCAAGGATATGTCTCAGCTCGAATATGCCGGGGTCCATTTCAGATTCAAATCCCGGTTGGGTATACTGAGGGCGTTTTTCAAAATCTATTACTCTCCCTCCACGAAAATGCGATTACATTTCCTTTAAAATTCTATCTTCTCCATACCCCGATTAGCGTATAGCCCATACGGGTACTAAGACTCTTTCGCTACGGAATTCATGGCTGAACTGAACTTGGAAATCACTGAAGCTAGCAGGCGCTCACCTGCCTGACTAGATGTTGCGACATTTCACGCCTTGTTCAAGGCACATTTCCCTCTCTCGTCTGGCCATGTATTACGACATTTGTAGTAAGCGGCATTTTGTTGTACCACCACCTCAAGCTTACAGTCACTGATCGCCTGACCGTAGCTTTCAGTGTTGAAGTTCCTAGCACAGTAGTTTTACCGTGTGGCTACATATAGCTTATGGTTGTAATTATTTTAAATGTAAGGTATACGGAGTGATGTTTAGCTTATATAATTAATTGGTAGTAATTAAATGATTGATATTAAATTGTTATTAAGTGTTTGTTAAATGTCTTTCGAACTAATTTTTTAACCTGTTTTTAATTAATAAGACTATAATTTTCTAATAGTTTTCACTAGTGATAGTATCTCGGGAATAAATGGTTCGATCCCAAATGGGTATATTGGATATTCTTTTATTAATGTATTCCATCCCATCCCAATGCAACTATTGATATATTTTATGCCATGTTTTGAATAGTCAGAACAGGCAATAAGATGCGCATAGATAAAGAAAGATTTCAAGTATACTAGTACAAATATTGAGTATAAAAATACTAATTTGTACCTCCCCCCTTGCGGAACTATTGAGAAATATTCTGTTCAAAGGTAACTTACCTCTATCCTGAAGGTCCATCCTTCAAGACTGAGCAGCCGGAGACTGGTGTTCTTGGCCAATGATTGGCACACTAACTGGGTCGGCCCGTCCTCCAGTACGAGCCTTTGTGAGCCCAGGTCGAGCAGCTGCAAGGAAGTGTTGTCCGCCAGTCCCAGCAGCACTGGCAGAACTTCCCCTAGTCGGGTCCCGCCTTCGAGTCTCAGTGCGTCCAGACACTCTGACCTTCTCACTGTCTCTCCTAGACACAGTGCGTCCTCAGCACCTAACCACACGGACATGCTGGGATTATACTCCTGTGGTGGCAAGAGGTTGGCGTGTCTGAATGACCTTAGAGATCTAGGCATAAATCCAGGTTATCTAGACTGAGAATATGTTTACCATCCATTATTTATACGAGTTATGTCATCACTGGAATTCTTTAATTTGATCTGGGAGTCCAAAGTTTGAATCTTGATCGGGTGCATTAGGGATATTCAATTTAATGTGTATTTAAGTTAATTACAAGCAAATGATAGTATATTTTCATAAAACTAGGTTATCTATTCCTGTATTTAGAGTAGTTAGTATCAGTTGTGTGGGTTCCAAATCGGCAGCAGGACATGTAACATAAAATAAGACATTTTAAATTGTGTGTTTCCTCCTACCCGAGGTACAATAAGCTCCGAATGATTTATAGTTCAACAACCATCAGCCCATGTGAAGAGTGATCTTTTGACCTCACCCAGGCTTTAACCGGCCTTTCGAGGTCGGAAGTATGAAGCCTTAACGATCTAGTACATGACCGAGGCAAATATGTTTTCTCCCTACAGTTTTTTTTTAAAGAATATCATTTCGCCAGTCAATTGTTTGTGTGGCTCTGGTGGAAAATAAATCACTCCTGAGGTCTCTCATAATAATTTCTCATGTATAGTATTATTAAATGTTGTTTTCATTATTGAAACACAGTTTAGTAACGACCGAGTGATATGTTCTACTTGTTCTACTGGCGAGCCTTCATGTGACCCGGGTAGTTAAGATTCAAGTTCGAATACCAATCGGTTGGACTGGGACAATTTTATCCTTTGGATTTACATCCTATCTCAGACACATTCTGGATAGTTTACTGTTAATTATCCTTTTCATTTCTACCTCACTTAATTTAGTTGTTTACATTACTCGTGATAAGCATATAATTACAAACGGATCCTATGTTTGGAAAGATTTTATACAGTTGGAGTACAAATAATTATTCTCATGTCAATACACCTAAATATTTCAAATAATGAACAGTTATTGTTAAAAAGTAAACATGAATACATATTATCTATTGTTACATTATCCTCCTCATGCCAGGTAAGTCACTATTCCGCTTGGGCATAAAATACAGGTCAGATTTGAATATAAAATTTTATCATCTCGAAGGAAATAAATTAAAAACTAAAGAAAAATAAAGAAAAAAATATCCAAAGGGGCTAGGATGAGGAAGGTTGAATTTAGAGTAAGTCTACCCGCATTTGCGTGGAGGGACAGTGGGAAACCATTTACGAAAAATCACCCTCAGTACACCATGATATTCCCATCATCGGCAGTCTAGTATAATGCGAAAATAACACCTTAGCCTATGCGGCCATCGAAGCGGGTATTTCTGTTATTATGTGGGTGTGTGCAAAAAAGGTTTCAGTCTGGTTTTGTATATCCCACTCAGGTGTACCGAGGAGGTTTAAAATGATGGTGTTACACTCTCCGACGGACAGGTGGTAAGATTGGGACCATAGAAACACATGCATACAATGGATAACTGTGATCAAATAAGGGACCTTTTTTTTGGCAGCTCATCTTATTACCCATCACGACTATATTAATTTAAATACACTGATTGTATAGGGATCAGTAAGCTATAATAAATAGGGACTATGCCCACATTTGTGTTGAGGGAGAGTAGAAAACAATTGGAGGAAAAACATCCCGATTGCATCCAATTGGGACTCCCCTAACTTTCTCATCATTGGAAACCTAGATTAGATGAGCTTGACATTTGCAGACAGTTTTATAGTCAGACTTAGTATGCCTCAAGTGCGGCGCTATACTAAATACGAAACGACACCTACCTAGACCAGAATGGGATGGACCAGTTTCATATGTGAAACTAGCCCACTCCATGTGTAGGTAGCTATTGTCCTCATCTTGTATTTAGTATCAGGTCGTACTTGAGGCGAACTAAGTCTGACTATAAAGCCGGCGCTTGGTCTGCGTGCTCACCGATGACTTGTTATATCGCTGATAGTCAATACTGATATCAAGACGCAAATCATTATATTTCTATGATTATTATTGCAGGTCCACTTACCCAGAAGACACTTGCTCACGTTAAGGCTCCTGAGCTTGCACGCGGGGTCCCTGGCGGCCTCGAACACGTCGTGGAAACCAGAGCCCGCATGCGCAGTGGAGTCGCACGCGGGTAGAGGATGGAACAACCTCTGGAACAAGACCGAGTCGGAGTTCCTCTTGCTATCCCCTCCCCCGCCTCCGGTACCATAACCGTCGCTGAGGAGGTTTTGCAGTGGCTGTCTGGGCAGAGTAGCGGGTCTGTTAAGACTGTTGTAGCCTCCCATCATGCCTCGCGGCAGGGAGGAGAAGTAGTAGGAGGAGGTGGCCTTGGGGGAGATGTTGCTGGTGAGGGAGGGCTGCTTGGCCAGGTGCTGGAGCGTGCTGACGCCACTGCTACCACTACCGGAACCTAAAACACCGGGCCTTTGTTATGGTCAACAGCATGGACTGTTAAAAATATATGGTGCAACATCCTTAGGTTTTAAATTTACCCACTATATAAGCTATTGATCAATTATGCACAATTATACATAGGTTTTATTTCATTATTTGTTCCGCCTACTCTAAAATATTCCATAGATCTACCACTGGCCCGAAGAACAGGCCTCTATACACCACCGACAAGCAAGGACACTAGCAGGTCACCCTCTATGGCTGATTGACAAGGAACGATCAAGAGTGACCAGGGCCCAACTTAAATTATTTATTTTAGAGCTAAGTGGTGGTTGGGGGACTTCTCAATAGGATATGTCAATGACAATTTAATATTAAATCCCTTTATGAAGCATTTAAAGTTATTTTAAATACAATTAGAGCTGTAAGGGCTAGAATATTTACTATACTTCAATAAGCTACTAGTATACTAGTCTATACATTGAGAAGGAACACCAAAATTCATTATTAATACACTAGAGTCACGATTATCCGGCCTTCGACTATCCGGTTCTCTGTAATATCAGGCCCAGTTCTCGGTGTTAACAAGTGCGTTTTAAAATAAACAAACCAGTACACATCCACTACTGAATGATACAAAAAACTCGATTGCAAACATCTTACAACTGTTACATTGGAGACAGCAAAGCATACATTCTATTAATTTCTTTAAATTTAAAAATGACACCTGAACGTGGGAATCGAACCCGCGACCTTTGACTTGGTACGCCAATGTTCAAACCACTGAGCTATCCAGCTATGCAACTAGGTGGTGTATAATACAGTACCAATGCAGTCGCACACACTTGATCGGTGTAGATAGCAGCACTGTTTTGATTTGGCTGGAAACAGAAGATGTGTCATGCCATCTACTATTTTCAGAGGAGGATTAAACTCCTCAAATCTGTCCTACTTCGGTACAGCCATGATTTAACCGGTCTCCATTCAATAGCTCATTTGCGAATAAGGACAACTGTTAACAGGATTATTATTATTATTATTATTGTCTGTGGGAGGTCTCACCAACACTGACACCACTTGAGGAGGGTGGATCCTCACGGCGCATACCCCAGCTTCCAGCCAGGTTGAGTGCGACGAGGGGCCTGCAACGTATTAGGTTGGCGATGGCTCTGAGACCATCCCTACCACATCCGAGATGGGGCAAGTGAAGGAAGGTCACCTGGGGGGCCTTTTGAAGCGAAGAGCACAGCTGTACCACCTGGCTTGTGCCAAGATTCAGGTCCAGGACTAGTTTGCTGAGACTAGGACTGGGGTTGAGCTCGAGACCCTCGCAGAGAGCGTCCACCAGGGACTGGAACCTGGAGGAAAACATCAGATAAGGGCCTGCACCGTGGGTAGACTGATCATAACATATGACCTCTCTCATATTTTTTTTCTTGGTCTTAACTCCAGTGGGGTTGTCCAACACTTTAAATCAGTCGGTAGCCTGTCTGTCTATTAAAATAAGGGTTCCGGGATCGATTCCTTGCATAATTGAAAACTTTATTATTGGCGAAATGTGAGTTTATTCTTTCACAGTGATCCGGGGGCTTGGTGCTGTGTATAGTTTAGTATTTAAGTGCGGAAGAAGGGAACACAACTGTTTTTACAGTTTTTATAAAACTGACATTTTTCGGCCAAAATAAATCAAATATTTCTCCAGTAGCAACATAAAGTTTAGTTTTCTCCACATACTAATATTATCAGATCTTGAATATATGTCAAGGATGTCCTGGAATTTTCTCAAAACTTTTTCTCTTTATTTAAAAAGTTTTGACAAAATTTCAGGACACCCTTGACATATATTCAAGATCTGATGATATTAGTATGTGGAGAAAACTAAACTCTATGTTGCTACTGGAGAAATATTTGATTTATTTTGTCCAAAAGAATGTATATTCTATAAAAACTGTAAAATTACTCGCGCTCCCTTCTGCCGCACGTTAGTTTACTATTAGTAGTGTGTCGATATGATCAGTTGGATCATAAAGTGAATGTTAAATACCCCGAATAAATGAAAAATGGGAGAACACCATTGAGAGGGGTTGAAGTATCTTAACATGTCCCATACTAAGAAACCAGGCTAAGTACATTCATTGCACCTTGAAAGGTAACAGTCTTACCTTTACGGACTACACTATGGTTCTATATTTTAACATTCACCATAGTTGGACCAAGATTGCTACCTTTCAGGGTAAACAAATGGTAAAAAAGGACTTAAATTACAAAATGAAACAGTCCAAGGTACATTTTGTTATTGTGTGCCCAGCATCGGCATTGAGAAAGCATTTGACAAGGTCTAGCACATGGACCACGAAAAAAATAAAAACTCTTAAATTATCATTTTCTTACGTGGATAGCAGACATAGTGAACCACTTCTTACAACATATATGGTTTGAAGTCTCGGTCGATGGAAGAAAGTCTCATATTCATATACAGGTATTGGCGTGGGAATACCACAAGGATCTCTGCTGGTCTCCTATTTCACTCAATATTTGTATCTGACTTAACTACCAACTAAAAAGTTAGATTGATTCTCTTTGTGGATAAGACAATGATATATATGATTCATAAGATCATGAAACATAAATTGTGCAAGCTTGTCGATGAAATACAACTACAAGGTTGACTCAATATATTTACTGAGCTCAATCTTATAGTGAAATCAATAAAAATATTATTATCAATAATGATTCAGATATCGCTCTCTTATACAAATACAGATCATCTTAAGAGGGGAGGAGGCAGGGTCACCTTGATAGACCCTGCTAATCTAAGTGGCTATGAAACTCTTGACTAACTTGTCGTGTGCACTGTCCTCCAAACACGTGATGACCAGTTCGAAAGTGTGGAGTCGGGACTTGGGCAGAGTCATCTTGACGTAACCTGCTAGCCTGGCCACCTCGGTGGTAGTGAACTCGTGACCAAGCAAGGACGAGATCCTCACCAGACGGACGCTGTCATTGCACGACAAGGAAGAGAAAAACGCGTCCAACAACTCTTCGCAGTCGGCGCCTAAGAAATGTTAGAAAAAAAAATCTGCCTTAGCCCATTTGGTATAGTTCAGATTTTCTCAGCCATTAGTTTGCGGACTGACACAAGTTCAATTGTGAGGCAAACAATTATATATTAGTGAGAGAGTAACATTACCCTTATACACCTAACTGGACCTGATGTGACTGTATGCGATGAATTGGTGGGTCAGATTAAAAATGGCTTTAACCAGTTCATTCAAATCACAATTACAAAAATCAACGCATAAAATATCAGAAAAAGCTATAAACAGGAATTGTTTGTGATATAAAGTCCAGTATTTATATTTGACCCAAACTAAGCCTGCTATGGGAAAATCTTGGCTTGTTTCTTAAACCCTCTGCCTTGCCAGCTGTTCGCAAGGAAGCAATATTTTTTTTACTGTCTGTTGAATTAGAAAAGGTGCAGAACCATTGGTCCAGACCAACATTGTTGGGAAGTTTGGCTTTAGATAATGGCAAATCAACTTTGAAATGCTTTGGTTTGAATCTCATTGGGATGTGTAATTATTTTGTCTTCACGTGATGAATGTGAGGTACAATTATAAAATAAGTCGCAATCAATAATAACCATATTTGAAGCTCTTATTAAAATCAATCAATAAAAGCATAATAAAATCTCACGTTACAATGTTGCCTCAATATTATCACACAAATACCATAAGGGTGCCTAAAACCTAGCTTACTGCTAGACTAGAAATCAAAATGTACCCATGCCAATCCTTTAATCCTCAAATGTTCAAAGTGTATGATTAGTAAAATTTATTTAGCTAAAAAATTGGTGTATAGATGTCTAGTTAGTTGTTAGTAAGCTTACAATTTCTTGAACTACTCTACCTATTGGGGAAGACCAAATGTTTTTAGATTAATTTGTGGGACTAAGTGAAATTTGGAACTGATAACTATAGTGGAAACTCACATAATATAACCAGCTACGGAAACAGTAACTTCTTGGTAGCGACTCATAACATCAATTGAATCATTAAACAAAGTACTCGGATATATTCATGAAAAAGTTAATTTACTTACATTGTGAGTATTCCTAACCATAGACAATTAAATATCATAAGAGTGGATACATTTAGATGAGCTCAATTCACAGGTGACTGAGATTAACACACTAATCACAAAATGCCTTAAAGTATGACTTTGAGTGCTTAGTCAAAATTGTATTTTTCATTAATAACATTAATAATGACAAATTAATATATTTTTATGTATATATATATACATACATAAATAAATATATATATATATATACATAAATAAATATATATATACATAAATATATATATATATATATATATATATAATGAATTTTTAATTTTTTTAATACATATACATTGATAATGAAAAATATAAATTTGACTAAGCACTAAGAGTCATTCATCGCTCATATATATAAGATTATACTTAATCATAAATTGTAAGTGTATATATATATATATACCTACATACACATATATACTTACAATTTATGATGAAGTAAAACTAATTGCATTCATTTCAGCACCAATGTTAATAACATTAAATAATTATATCTTTGGTCTTTGTGACTGCTGCTATGTTTACTATATTATGAAAGTACATTTCCTTCTATTCAGATGTATAGCAGGTAAATCAAAACATGACACACCAAAAGAAGAAAAAAAAATCACTTGTAATAGGTAGTTGGGCATTACATAACTATAATTATAAATATTGCTATTGGGGTTAATTAAACGTTAAGACGCACACCATGTAACATGGATTCAAGTATAATAGCGGCAAAGCTTCTCCAGTGTTACCAATGATGACAGTTGAAAATTAAATTACAAAAATTATACGCGAGATAGTCAATTCATAAAATGAGGATATACAATTGACTTATTTTTGTCAATTTCAAAATAGGATATTAAATAAGGTTAATAATCTCCTCAAACTTTATTGAATACAAAATATACCGAACCCCCTGTATTGAGCTAGTGCTACATTTCGCAGCGCCCTTTTAGACAAGTGAGAAAAAGGGGTCTGTTACCACTCTGGAATGTGGCTACTACATTAATTAGTATATATACATATATATGACTGGGCCACCGTACACAATAAAGCTATTTACTTCACTGTTACACGTCACTTCGTGTCCAGAGTAGGGGATAGATTTAAATACATTTTTCCTTAATTACTATAATTTCATATCTACTTTAATTTTGATTTATCGATACATTATTTTTAGCTGTTGATTGTAGAATAACTTACATTCTATATCTAGTTTTGATTTAAGTAAGCCCTTGTTTGTTTTTATATTTTGAAAATAATATAGTTTTTAGAAATAAAATATTTGTGTGTAAAATTTGGGGGCAATTTTTAACTGTGTACGGATCTGATACCATTTTGTAAACGGTCACACCTCACCACAGGAGTCTCATTGAAGTCAATAGTTGTTTGTCATGTGACACAGAGTTTCCACCAAATGGGGTCTTAGTTACTGATAGCTTTGTCTATGAAGTGAATGGACATAATATATTGATTAGTAGTAAGGGCCGTGTATAATACCTTTATCGAACTGAAAAACCAATTCCAGGGCTTCAAGCGAGCAAGACTCACTCCTGAGGACATGCGACCAGCCCTCGAGTTCAAGAGGAGCCGTATGGACAAGAGGTACCGTCAACTTCGACCCGTTCCCGGGTCCTCCACCACCTCCTCCCACACCAACACAGCCCCCACCACTAGACGACGCTCCCAACAGCCGGCAAACGGCGGCCACGTTGCTCTCAGAAGGTCCTGCTGCCTGAAGCAGCATGAACGTCGTCCGAGTGGGGAAGTCCAGTGGGCACAATTGGTTGAACACGAGATGCCCTTTCCTTCCGAGAAGCCCCATTAGGAACCTTAGTATCAACACCGTGCTGTTGTCTGTCAAGAAGCTGCTCCCACCACCGATGGAACTCAGCCCAGGAAGGTCTTCAAGCTCCCTCCTGAGAATGTTGGCGTAGTGGACCACGGAGGAGATGTAGTAGGCCGCCAGAAACTCAGCAAACGTTCTCACGAGAGGAGTGAAGTAGTCAGCCCTTTTCTTTTGGTTGTGGGAGCGGCCGAAGTTGAGACCCCGGGTCAAAAACCCCAGCTCTGCGACCTCAAGGCCACCACCTCGACAGTGGGAGCGAATCTCTGCATCCGTGTACACAAACCTGAGAATTAAAATAGCAAGTTGCGTATTCAACACACGTGCTAGATTTAAAAGACCTGTTATAGCTAAATTTTAAAATGCAAATAACTTCTGGTCCAATTTTTTTTTCTATCTAGGGAAACCAAATAAACCATTTAGTATTAGTGGTAGTATTTAGTAAGGTAAATTAAAACGTGTTCTACGTATTATTACACCAAAATGGAGCAGGGTTGAAAATGGAACCATTTATATTAAATGTACACTTATTTGCGTGAAGGGGAAAGAGGAAACATTTAGACAAAATAATCTCACAGCACAGAACTGGAATTATGATCTCTAACCATCTTCAGAAAATCAAATTAGCTAAAACTGACCCTTTATTTGCCGTTCCCTCCATCAATGCCCGGGGGGGATTATAACACCGAGCTATCTAAAGTTTTTGATATTCCAGTTTTGTATTGTTACATTTGTTTTCATATGTAATCGAATGGAAGATGTAAAAATGGTCCTTGATATGAGACGCTAACGTGATTAGAATTGAGACGTGAATTGCACTTAACGAGTAAACCTTTTTCTGAAAATACACTTTCTTTCTAGTACACTTACCTCTTGACCATGTTACTTTTTTCTGCTATAGAAAATGAACATTTTTTTAGCTTCTGCTCGTAAAAATTTACCTCCCCTTCTTCCCAGTCGAGGCCTTTACTATATACACAATATAGGCTTACAACAAAATACTGTCCACCTCAAAAATATATTATCTTCGGTTGCTCTTGTACCCCGTTTAAAATAATACTTGGGACTTGTTAGTAAAAATCGTGTCGTTCAAGAGTTTGAGCTTATTAATTATATTGTGTCCGTCACTCACTTCATAAACAGTTTATTAGCTCTAAAACATTGGCTTTAGAAAGGTTTGCGAGCACTACCTTGATGATATAATGTTTTGCACTGTTTCAAAGGCTGACAGAGTAATTTACATATCTACCTATGTCGTGTTTTGGTGAGTACGACCACATGTGCTATTTCAGCATCCTTTTGATTCTTTCAACGAGACTGGACGTTTGGGATATTAGTGGTGTAAAAATGAACTCCCTAAGAACCAGTCATGACATGAACAATGCGTCTTTTTCTATTCATACGAGTATAAAGGTATTCCTCTGTTTTGCATATAAATGTCTTTAAAAGCATATTGTTCAAATATCAAAGAGAAAATTCCGTACTCATCTCCTTTTTCTTATCGATGTTAGTGAGCAAGAACATGGCATTCGTCATTGCATATCGTTTAGATCAGATTCTAGAAATTGCCCATTCTGAGTACCCCTTACAATGAAAATATTTTGAATGTACTTTTGTTGATTGTAAACTTCTTATGCCCAAAACTACTTCAGTACATCAGTAGAATATTTGTTTACTAGTGTTACCAATCCTGAAAAGTCAGCCAGGTGTGCAATGCAAGATATGTGTCTAGTCTTTTGCTAAGTGTGAACAAGTAGTCACTGGCTTTAGTGGGTGACCCCCGGTTGATATAGAGCATGATATATATTTATGTTTTTAATCGAAATTGATTTTCATTAAAACCAATAAAGTTTGTTCGTCCCTGTTGGTGATATTTTTTGAAAAGGTTGAAGTTGTCTTATCAGATCGGTAGTACTAAGTGAGAACTCTATTTATTTGTACAACTAAAATACTACTGGAAGGGTTTCCGATAATGATTGCTGAGTATGTTACTCAAAATGTCAATATCAATATAGGCTTATTCCATTATTTATTTTAATGAATACTGTTATATTAATAATTCTAAGCTAGGAATTTAAAATATATAAATATTCTTATGTAAGGTAATTTGATATATTTGAAGTAATGAAGTACATAAACAGCAATATTTATTTTCATATAGCAAGTCAACAACAGTTCTAAAATTACACACGAAAGGTCATTTTGATGTAAAATATAAAATAGCTATGCCTACCAGAAAATAAAATTATAAACATAAAAAAGGGTTAATCTTGGTTTTTTTTCTATTTCAATAAAATAAACTTGCAATGAGTGTTAAAACAAGTTTACATTTCCACAAAACATAAGTTTTGTTATTGATTATTTACTTTGTTTATAAAATTAAATTCGTTTCCTGTAGTATCTTTGCAAAATAAATTAGAGCATAGAAAAAAACATTCAATGTAAGACTAGTTTCTATAAAGTCCTGTCTGTCATAATTTTACAAGACGCCACTTGACATGACAGTGTTTCTCACCTTTCCTCTTTGACGCAAGCCAGAGCGAGCTTTCCAAACTCGGCGAGCATCTTCTTGCAGTGGCCCGGCAGGTCCGGGGAGGTGGATGCCACAAGGTTGACGTCTCCCCTACGGATCAAACTGCGGCGGATAAGGCACTTGAACAGGGCCTGGTGTACGTCTAGGGTGTCCACAGGGAGCTGACCTCCGTCTTCTTCGAACAGCACGCATAGGAGAAGCCAACCTAACGGCCAACAAGCCAGAGGGCGTAGCACCTGCTGACTAGAGCTTATAACTTCTAGGAACCTGGAAACCGATAATTGTGAAACCATGGGACAACCTACTTGTGAATATAACAACAATATGCTTATTACTATACACCCCCTGCTTGCCTATACTTTTACCCTGAAACAAACATTACAGGAATAACTATGGTACAGAATTAAACCCCTCCATAAGAGTCTATTTAATTATGTGTACACTGTTGCGTCACTAAAGGAAAGAGCTATCATACCTAGACACAGTGCGGGGTAGAACAGCTATGCTAAAATAGTTTTGGGAAATACTAATATAAGCCACCTGTATTTATAATACATTCTATCAGGTCTCAAGTGACTACCAAGGAAATACCAGGAAAATAAATTTAAAAACTACTCGCTTCAATGGCTGAATGGTCTAAGGTGTCATTCAAACATTAGACTGGCCTGCTAAAGCCCCCAGGCCCCAGCACCTACCCCCCGATAATGTTCACAAGTCGGCGCACCTGGTAATTAGTGCATAACCTGAACGGGTAGTAAGACGTGGTGCAAGAAGAAACCAACTATGGCATGATAAAAAGGTTTCAAACGAGCTTGCCCAAGTGACGTTATTCATGAACACTCTAAGAGATGTAAACTGGACTATTTTACAATAAAAGTATTTCTTTTTGAGTTCCTGATAATGGTTGTCTTTCCAGGTAATGGGTTTTCCCTGATGACTGGCGCCAGTTTGGTGGCTTGACAAGACAAGTAGAGACAGGAATAGATCACCACCTTGAATGATGTCGCAACCCTCCCCTTATATGGGGCAGTGGATTTTCCCTGGTGACGTCATCGCTCTGTCGCAACCTTAGCTGGTAACAGCTTTAAATATCAGCACCTGTTTTGAAATCCTTTCATTGTATAACTTGTCTTCGAGGACTTAAACAAGCAACTCAGGATTAGTGATTACGCTTCGATGAAGGATCTGGGTGAGTAAATGTACTTTTCTAACAGGCACACTTATTTATTTGTTGTCAAATCAAGGTGTATACATTTAATTTATTTCAAAATTATAATAAACCATGGTAGAGTTGTCTAAGTTTATTAATTTATAGTAGGTATATGAGAATTAAAACTATAGATAATTTGAAGGTGTCTAAGCAGCTACTTTGTTTTATGACATTTGGATAAAGCTATGCGTGAACAAATCTCTACTATAATCAAGGGTAGTTTATTGAAAAACCTGATTCGTAGCTATAGATAAATGATTATTCATTTTGTTGGTAATTTACTCATGGCTGAATATTATTTTAAAATCCTATAAACAAGAGTGTTTATAATAAATTAAATAATTCAATTTTATTTAAGAGTAGTTTATTGAATACATTTATTACAAACTATAGAATTATTTGAGGGTAAGTTACTAAAAACTAAATCTTATTTAAAATATTTTTTTAACAAGTCTTTATTATAATGAACATAATTATGTGTTTATTGATGGCAGCGTTTTAAAATACAACAATGCCATCAGTTTATGTGATCCCTGCACTTATTAAAGACGTTGCATAGTCCAGCCTAAATGTACCAGAAAACAAACTTTTTTTTAGGTTCAAAAGCACTCTTGTACTGTTCGAAAGTATCTAAACACCCGTTCTCACCGCTAAAAGTGTTGTCCATTTCTATAAAAAGCGAGTAGATATGCAACGGTCACCATCCTGCACATAGGGGAATATATGTAAAGCTCGGCCGATGGCCGAGGACGCCTGGTTCATGTCGAACTTTTAAATACAGACACCAATAACAGGCTAACGCGTCAAAGTGAGGTTTGTGTTATCATAAAGTACACATTGACCTGGACGAGATAACACTGCTAAGTGTTTCAGGATTCACATAATACTATGTAGATTATTTTATCTTACTATTACATCACGTAGATAATCTGTTTAATATATTTAACTCATGCTATACTGAATATCAAAGTAAGTTGTTGCGTTGTATTTTTTAAAAATCCGCAGACATCCTCGGATCTGATGACTCTTAGTGTCTACCTGGAGTAATTGACCGCAAACGGTTGGTAATTATTTGCCAATGTAAGACCAGATTTGTAAGAAAGAATAGTTAGTTTTTTAGAGGCAAATAAAAAAATATATATCACAATGTAAAATTGTTTCGAAATATGAATATGGTGCTAAATTGATGGGTTTTTTCATGGACAAAATTGGGGTTTATCAGTTTTTGTTTTATAAATGCTAAACGGTAAATATTATATTGATTTAAGGTTATTTTCTTGTTGCAATATTATTGTATGACATCTTGGTCCAGTTGGTAGAATGCCTACCTCTTGATATAAATGTCCCGGGGTTGAGTCCTAGCAGGACTATTGCTGTTTTCTGAAATTACTTTGCTAATTTATATGATAATTTGTTTGATTTAAAAAAAGCTCAAAGAATGAATTTTTAAATTTACTTTGGTTGGAAGAATATAGTTTCAAGTGCTTACTTTGTAGTTATTTGACGTGTTTTTGAATTAAAATTATTGTGTTTTAGTTCAAATGGATACTGGAGATGCCAGTCTAAGCCACTGGGGAGACTCGGTCCCGACCCCAATACCCGCAACACCCATTCAGATGGTGGAAGCTTTACCGCCTCCAGGCAGTGGTGGAGTAATCCCACAAACTGCTGATACCTAAGATGTCAGCTCCCTCCACCCACTTCAAAGCCATAGGAAAGACTATGTCCCAGCCCCAACATTCGCAGCCCACATTTAACCAGTGAGAGATTTGCCACTTACAGGTTTCTTCCCGCAAGCCAGTGGTGTAGGGGCGAGGCAGGTGGGAATCACAGCCCCCGTTCAAGGCGTGGATATGATGACGGCGGGGCCGTCATCAGCACCACAGATGGGAATTAGTGGCCTGGTGAATAAGGTTGGTGGAGCATTGGCAAATGGTATCTCTCTTCAAATCATCGAGGAGAGAATAAAACAATCTCGGCGTTTATTTTATACTGGTAGAGAAGTTACCGTATATCTTGGTGCTCCAGCAAGCGATCGTGACGCATTAAGCTGGCTTAAAAAGCAACTTACTGTTTTGCTCAATCGGCTGCAGGACCATGGTGTCAGCGCCGATGATCATGTTGGCTTACTTTTAAATAGCACAAACTTGACGTTGAATCCTGTATACGTCTCATTTAGGCGGGCGGATCAGTTAGACGCTCAAGCCGTGCTCGATAACTTAAGTCGCGTGTTGCAGAGTTATAATTTGTTCTTAAGTACGGCACCATTGTATGTTAAACTCAGCCATTTTAAGGAGTCTCGTGGCCGTGGTAGCAATAAATGTGATAATATCTCAGAGGAATATGTGTTAGGGCAATGTGTATACGGCGTTGTTAAAGCTGGAGATACCGCCATCATCTTAAATCTCTGGGGCTGTTATTGGAACAGGCGCCCTCTCTGTTATCCTGACAGGACCACCGCTATCAAAAACAGCCACCACGAGAACATGGAGACGCGCTATGAAGCGATCATGGCTTGTGTTGAAAAGTTTAAGAATGCCGGCTACACGGTCGTAGAGATTTGGGAGTGTACGTTTAATGCGATGAGATGCACAGACGATGACTTGAAACAATATGAACTCCAGAATGCGGTGTACAGCAAGGAGCCCCTAAGTCCCAGGGACGCATTCTTTGGTGGGCGTACAAATTGTATCAAGATCTTCCGCGAAGCTGACCTTTCTTGTGGAGAGACTATCAAGTACTTGGATGTGTGTTTATTGTATCCTTACGTTTTCAAGTACAAAAAATATCCCATCGGCCACCCTAAAATTCACTTGTAACCAAATTGTCCACCAATAGATCAAGTAGAAGGCATAACCAAAGTTACAGTGATGCCTCCACGGGATTTATTCATGCCCGTATTGCCTACATGGATGCACAACAAGCTAATGTTAATCTTGTGCAGGAAATGCGGGGAGGAGAAAAACCATGGTGCGTGTCAGCACAACGACAAAATAGATCACTGGTTGACAGGCGTATGGGTGATTGACGAGATGCGAAAAGCCATTGAGAAAGGCTACACCGTTGAAGCAATACTCAAAGTGTGAGAGTACAATGTATCTGTTTACGATCATCAGACACGTTCTGGCAGATTGTTTCACGGGTACATTGATACTTTTTTGAAAATTAACTAAGAAGCCAGCGGATGGCCAAAGCGGTGTACCTCACAAGATGAGAAGTTAGCTTATATTAAAAAATATGAGGAAAGGGAAGGGGTAAAAATCGATTTCGGCTCTGGTTGTAAAAACCCTGGTCTCCAAACTCTGGCTAAACTCTTTTTAAATTTGCTATAGGGAAAGTTTGGTTGGGAAAGGACCCAATTTACCACACGTAGCCGTTGTAAACGACTATCAGGGCACCACAAGTACCTGACGGTTCCGTTAATCACTGTGAAGAGCATCATTGATGTTAATGATGAGGTCATGTTTCTCAATTACAAGGATGCGCGTGATGCGTTGCGCCCTAAACCTAACACGAGTATGGCGTTGACATGCTACACGACTGCTATGGCTAGTTTGCACTATACAGCATCCTTGAAAAATTGGCGATACAGATAGAGTTCTATTCATGGAACGCCCCGGCGATTGGATTCCACCGAACGGAGACATTTAAGGTGACCTTACTGACGAACTTCAAGATTACATTCCGGGAAGTTATATTAGTGTATTTGTATCTGGCGGTCCCAAAAATTACGCGTACCGAGTTTGTGTTGGTGGCGATCCTGCCAAAACAAAAACGGTGTGCAAGGTTCGCTGGATCACCATAAATTATGGCAACCGGAACGACGTTAATTTTGACGTTTCGAAAGCGATGGTCACCGAACAGGCCGCGAAAAAATACATACAGATACAACACAAAATTGTAAGAAAAAAATCTTGCGACTGTATGTACCGTTTTGCAGAATAAAGTCTTCCGGTCCGTATACACCAAATGCCTGATAACCGATGATTATAATACGTTGTCGTTTGGGTATCAGAGTCCTTGTAAACGCGCTCGCCATGACTAAAAGGTGATAATTTAGACATGCTGAATAATCACCTTTTTTTTTCTTTCACTCTAAACAGTTCCACTGACATATAATTTTTCAAAGATATGAGATTTTTTTCATATTTTTTTCTTCATGAAAACACGCATATTTTTTTTATTGATTTAGTTTATGCACCCGGGATACTCTTTTTATATTTCTTTATCCACCAGTACAATCCTTCAACTACCTGATTATTTCTAGTTAAATATAATTAGTTGTTTGTATATATTTTAATTCTGGTCAATTTCTTTTCCTTGTACATATTTTAAATTGAAACCATATAGTTGTGTTCATATATTCAAATACTCTTTAAACTGGACTTGCGAATTAATACTGAGGACACTATTCCCGCTACGAACTCAATACATTGATTATTGTTTCCTCCACACCAAACATGTATAATTTACTTCAATGTGTAAGATATATTCTATAACTATATATTTTTTTGTAAATGAATATTCCAAGTATACGTTTCATGGCATGAGCCAAATTTTTTAAACTTTTATTTGTGTATGAATCAATATTCCAAGCATACTTTTCATGGTGTTAGATATATTTGTATAAACTTTTATTTATGTGTAAAAAAACTATTCCAAGTATACTTTTAATGGTGTGATATATATTTGTATCGACTTTTATTTGTGTAAATAAATATTCCAACCATACTTTTCATGGTGCGAGATATATTTGTAAAATTTTGATTTGTGTAAATAAATATTCCTAGTATACTTTTTTGTGGTAGGAGCTATATTTGTAAAAACCTTTATTTGTGTAAATAAATACTCCAAGTATACTTTTCATGGCAAATCATCAGGGAAAATCCATTGCCGGGGAATGGAGAGGGTCGCTAGATTCAATGACCAAATGTACTAGCTTATGGTTTCGAGCTCATGATCTATTACGTTCTCGTCGAGCCACCAAACTGGCGCCAGCCCTCAGGGAAAACCCATTGATACATAGAAGGGGAGAGTTGCGACATCATTCAAGGTCGTGAGCTATTCCTGTCTTATCAAGCCACCAAACTGGCGCCAGTCATCAGTGAACACCGATTGCCACATATATGGTAAGGGCTGTGACATCATCCAAGGTCGTGAACTATTCCTGTCTTGTCTAGCCGCCAAACTGGCGCCAGTCAGCAGGGAAAACTCATTGCCGGGGAAAGGGGGAGATTTGCCAGGGTAAATGACCGCATGTACTAGCTCATGGTTTCAAGGTCGTGATCTATTCCTGTCTGTTTGAGCCGCCAAACTGGTGCCAGTCATCAAGGAAAACTCATTATCACATAGAAAGGGAAGAGGGGGAGTGGGGAGAAGGCCAACAGCCAATCAGAGAGCGAGGGGCGTGGTCACGTGACCAGATCCAGCCAATCAGCGTCGTTTACCATGTAGCCCTCCGCACTACTGCTGTTTGTGTCTAAAGTAAAAAGGAATAGTGTTATGCTATTATGATGTTTATAAATGTGGCACACGTCAAGAAACTCTTCTCCAAACTAAAGCCAAAGGATGTGAGCCATTAGGTATATAACTAAAAAGCGGAGGATAGAATTGTACTAGTTAGGCAATAAATTACATTTCTACGGCCATTGAGGAATATCTACCAAATTAACGTAATATTTTGTCAGACGATATTTAGTTTACACTAAAATGAATATTTAAAAGGAAAACCCACAGTGCCATCATAATACACTAACATAATACATTTTCAATATTAGTAAAATACAATTCTAATCAATTTATTTTTGGACAGTGCATTTCAATAACATTTCGGGCTGTCTGCATATTTAAAATATTGAGGTAGGATTGAGGAATTTATAATTTAGGGGGAATTTACTACCATTTGGTGAAAACCCATTTATGAGAAAAACAAACCTCAGTACATCTGGCTAAGGTTCAAACCCTGACCTACTCATCAGTGACAAACAGGACTAAACAAGGTAAGTGCATTATCACACGTACCCACTGATGTGGAAATATTCACGGTTAATTTAGTTATAATCTACCGTTAACTCACCTTAACTTTTTCTTAATCAATAGTTATCAATATCTTAATTTACCTTAACCCAACTTGAATAGAATCTTAACCACGATATTATCTTTATTTGAAGTCAAATACTAAGATTAAGACAGTCTGACAAACGCGCCATTCACAGGATGCCATACTGTTAGGGCTTAAGGGTGTGTTCCACAAGATCGGCTTTAATTTCACATCAAAATTAATTACTCGATTATTTCAAGTGGGTTTTAAAATTCTACTGGCTACGATCCACAAAAGTACAATAGCTTAATTTTAATAAAGTAATAAGCAGGTATCTCATTCTAGTCTTTGATATAGTTAAATATTAACAATACTAAATATTAAAAAAAACTAACTTTTGGAACTTTATTTAATTGCAATGTTTCATTTAATTATTTTTTAATAGGTACTCTAATTTAAGGTTAATATATGCCAAACACTTCTGTGTATAATTATTATATATATTATTATAAATACCGTCCCAGCTCTGGCAATAGGAGTCTAGAGTGTCCCGGCTCACCTGTTGGCGCACTCCGGCTTCTTGTTGCCAGCAAAGTACGCAGTGACCAGTCTCTCCACGTGGGGCCAGTCCAGCCCGTGTAACAGCACCCTTCGCTGGACGAGAGGGATGAGCTCGCTACTCCAACCGGGGCAACAGGTCACCAGGATGCGGCACTCTGGGAACAATCTGCCCTCTAGCAGCTCGACGGCATCCCCTAGGGCCTCCCTACCACCCCCACTAGTCCCAGTCTGACCTCCCTTACCCCCGCCTTCTTGGCACCACAGACTGACCGCCTCGTCGTACCCGTCCAACACAAACAGGAGCCGATCTTCCAGATGGCCCAGACACTTCCAGACCTGAAACACAGGAGGACGGTCAGGTCTACATCTGGGAGAACAGACAGGTCTATTCTTGGGAGGACTGTCAGGTCTACACCTGGGAGAACAGACAGGTCTATACTTGGGAGGACTGTCAGGTCTACACCTGGGAGAATAGACAGGTCTATACTTGGGAGAACAGGTTTACTCTAGGAAAACCTCTTTTTATAATAAAGTTAACTTTTAATCAAGCAGGTACGAATGTACCGTAGATTACCTGAGTAAAGCTAGACACTTTTATTATATTTCAGCTTTATGCTACCTTTTGGTTTAGGTGGACTTTACCCGGATAGCACTAGTTCACCCCCGAAACTATCTGGTGTGATTTTTAAGATTATTATTTTATTTGAAAATACAATAAGTTAAAACCACTTCCTTAAAACAAATTTAAAAAAATATATTTAGTTTTACTTTTTTTTAATACAAGGAAATTGAAGCTCAATTTGCTAATTGCGTACAAGCTGTACGTGTAGTATACACGGCTAAAATATGAAATAATACTAGTGTAAGACAACTTGTGTCTCTTTTGCGCACGAGCTTACATTTCACTATCACTGAAAACTATGACCCACGTTGCTGCCAAACTACGCCCAAGTTTAAAATATACTTACCTACTTGTTTTGCTAATAGTCGTGCTGGAGTAGGAAGAGAAGTATGAGGATTTGGAACCCTCCCTGCAATTTAATACACTCCCCTCGCCCCCACCACCAAAGGGGATTCATACATACGTATAAAATTTTTTATTGAATAAAGGCTTAGTACATATTTATAAAGGACACCCCATTGAAAAAATATCTTTCTACGCCTTTGAATAGTCGCAATGATAGTGGGGCCCCCACGCGGTAATAGTTGGCTTGTTTAACTCAAGTATGGAAACATCGCTCGCGTGTCTGGGAAGGAACATGAAAGCTGCTGCCGGATGATTCACCTGAGCGAAGCCATTGCCGCCTCCGCACGTCCCTGTGCCGCCAGAGCTCCAGGGGCTGGCACCGCCCCCTAGCGCCGTCTTGGGTAACAGTTCTTTACTGAGGTAGTGGGCGAGGGAGCTCCCCTTCAGCTCCCTCAGAGGCACGAAAAGTGCCAGCTGGATGGACGGACCCAACCAGTCGTCCTGCGTCGCCCACGAGTGCAACAACCTCAGAGCTAGTGTCGTCTTCCCACTGCCAGGACCTCCTTCGACCACCACCCTCCTGGGAGCATCATGCATCACTCCCTCGCTGGTCTGCTCATGAGAGAACAACACTAGTTAGTTACAATGTTAGGGGCGTCAATGTTGTCCTCTGTGAAGTTTTGTTATCTGTTTCTATGTCGTGTCTGTTAACGAGAGCCCCTCGGGGCTGGTATCAACTGTCTGTCCTATATGTTTCTACGTGTTTTATTCATGTCTATATACTTATGTGTTTAAGAAATAATAAATAAACCATACAAACAAACAAACAAACAATGTTAGTGTTGTGTTCCCTCTACCCGACCCTCCTGGGAGCATCATGAATCACTCCCTCGCTGGTCTGCTCATGAGAGAACAAAAGTAGTTAGTGACAATGCTAGTGTTGTGTTCCCTCTACCCGACCCTTCTGGGAGCATCGTGTATAACTCTCTCACTGGTCTGCTCATGAGAGAACAACAGTAGTTAGTGACAATGCTAGTGTTGTGTTGCTTTTACCCGACCCTTCTGGGAGCATCGTGCATCACTCCCTTACTGGTCTGCTCGTGGGAAAAATCACAATAGTTATTTTATTGTTGGACTTTATTGCTAGTATAATGTTCTAGTCAAGTGGATAGTATCATAGTGGATTGTTAATTGATAATAATAGTCAAAATTATTAATATTGTGGTTCATCATCACTATCATACATACATTATTTTAGCCTTTTATTACTTTATTGTTACTAAATTATTGTAATATTTATTGTATTCTTGTGCAATAATGTTTATATAAGACTATCGTTTTCTGTAACTATATAATTATACTCAATTTTTAAAATGGCATAGTAACTATTATTAACTTTTATGTGTAGTCTCTTGTTATTGTTTTTGATTTTTGGTTACTGTATTGTTAGTAATTATTATCGTTACTGCTATTTTTGTTTTTAGTATAATTATTGTATGTTTTATTTCTAACATCTTTATTTTACATTGTTTGTATATATATATATATATATATAATTTTATTGTGATATATATATATATATTTATTTACCATGATATAATTATATTGTTGGAATCTATTGTAACTATGATAAGATAGTATTTATTATTGTTATATATTAATGCTATATTGTGATTATAATGTTGCAGTATTTTGTTACTCCTTTGTTGTATTATATTGTTAATTTATTGTTTAGATCTAATATTACTATATTAGTGTAATGTATTGTATTCGATTTAACTACGTTGTAGTACGCTATTGTTATTTTATTGTCACAATATTGAGAGTATATTGTTGAAACCTATTGTTACTATGATTTTGAAGTATTTTGTGACTTTATTGTTGTAGTGTTTTGTTACTTTATTGTTGTAATCTACTGTTACTACATTGGTGTCACGCAAGGTCACTATATTGTTGTAATGGATTAAACTATGCTGCAATAGTCTATTGTTACTTTATTGTTGTAATTTACTGCTACTA
Organism: Timema shepardi; assembly: GCA_902151425.1. NCBI lineage: Eukaryota > Metazoa > Arthropoda > Insecta > Phasmatodea > Timematidae > Timema > Timema shepardi. The sequence goes on along the minus strand of CABFVX010000143.1, from coordinate 154,196 downwards.
TATTGGTGTAATGTATTGATACTATATTGTTTTAATATATCGTTTTATTGTTACTGAGCATTGTTAAAATTCCCTGTTGCGCTCACTCTGACGGCTGATAGTATCTGGTCGAGTCTAATGGTGTCCCTACTCTCAGTGTCAGCCCTGCCGCCGGTCCCTAGGGCCGCCAACTGTAGGGACGGCTGGAAGTGGGCGGGGCACAGGGTCCCTGGGGGCAGCGGAGGGGCCCAAGGGGGTGGATGGGCAGGGTCCCTACCCGCAAGTTCGCGGTAGAACGCCCGTAGAAACCTCAAGAGCCTGCAATCAAAGGAACCATAGCATCCTCTAGATTTGTTAGTTATTATTTGGGCACGGGACGCATTCATGGATTAAAAACAGACCAAGTTCACATAGATCTGGACAAAGATTTCTTATCATTAGAACATCATAGCACAGACCAAACTTGGACTTGATAAGACTCACATCGGTGGATCGTTGTCTAAATGTCGAGTTCATTAGTGTGAATACTAATAATATTTAGCACCGCATATTACTACCCGTTCGGGTTATACGCTTTAAGTACTAACTACGCTAATGGTTAGGAATTGGGAAGGGTGATATTAGAGGAAGTGAACCCGAATTTGCGTGGAGGGAGAGTGGAAAACCATTTAGGAAAAACCACCCCAGTTCACCCGACCGAGATTCTAACCTTGATCTCCCCGTTTCATTAGTGTGGTTTGCTGTTAATGGGGATGTGGTGGTTCAAAACCAGGTCGGGTGTACTTAGGACTATTTTTCCTTGGTGGTTCCCCCCTCCCCTCCCACGCAAGTAAGGTGACAATTACTCTCATTTCTATTTTACTCATCCCTTGTTTATTAGTGCGGCTATGATTATAGCCCGGACGGGTAGTAGGAAGTTTAACACAAAAAAAAAAAAGCCAGGAAGGCTTGAAGATGTTTAAACGCATAGAAGTTGGGCTTTGTCTTGGCCGATGGACAAACCACTTATTTTTCAATTCAACTTAATTTTACAAATTAATTTATATGTCACCTATATTATGAACAGAAACTAAGAATTTATATTCCCAACTTCCTTAATATAGCGGAAACACCCCTTTAAAAAATCTTTTATATTTATGTAACTGGTATTTCACTGGAATTTTAGCAAAAAGTAACTCCCTTAAAACCTGTTTTCAAAACTAATATGCTTCGTTTTACTTTTGTTGAAACACAGGAAAATCACTATTCACTAAAAGAGGGGGATTCTGTAGTAAGATATCGCTGAAAACTATGACCTACACTGTTTTAAAATTATGCACGAGTTTTACTAATAGCTAATAGTTGTCATACGTTAATTATGATATTAATTATATTATAATGAATTCAGTACTGAAATAAGTATGGAAACATCATCCGTATGTATGAGGCACTCATAACTACCTTCCTTCTTTTTAAAATTTTGATATTATATTATATTACTTGGTGCTATACAATTTAAATAGCTTATCAAAATTATGAATATTTATTAAAATAATTTCATCTTGTTGACCTCCTCGGCCTTGGGTTAAGGTGTTCGTCCAAGGGCCTAATGCAAGTGGGTTCAAACCCAGCCGGTGTTGATTAATTTTTCTTGAGCTATAAGAATCCGTAGCACAACATCCTTCGGAGGGGAAGTAAAGCCATTAGTTTCATGTTGATTATGACATGTAAAAGAACCTAGGAAAGTATGTGAAAATACCTTTCCCGGTAAATTGGTAGGCTCTTCTGTACTTGCTAATATAAATTATCGTGTGCTGATATAATCAGTCGGTTCAGAAAGCGCACGTTAAATACCCTTAGTAAATAAAGATAAATAAATAATTTATTATCCGATTTCTCAATTTGACTCTTTTTAGTTAGTACCATTTCTCTCAAAATATATTCATTCTTTAGGTCACACATTGCTAAAAACCAATCCGGGTTCATTTTTAAGAAAATCCTTGGAATTATACAAAATTCCGGATATAATACGTGGCCTGCAGCCTTTTTTTTGATTAATTTAAATTATACTAACCAGGGCCGTAGGCCACGTGGTCTAAGTATCAAGTTCGTTTGGTTTAGTTTGTCGCTGACGGGGAGGTTGGGTTTACAATCCAATCCGTATATGCCGAGAGTGTTCTTCGTCAATGGTTTTTCACACTCTCTCTAACTAAATGGGTACACATTTTCTCTAATTTATACCTTACTAATTCCTAGCCTGTTTAACATATAGTCCTAAACTTGTAATCTGAGTGTAAAGTGAAACATGGCGTGAAAATAATTCATACTAGTGGTCACACAACAAGTGAAAGATAATTAAAATTCATTTTTACCTCACTTTTCCAAATAACAGTATATGTCTACCTCAATTTTATTACTAAAATACATATTATCTGACAGCAATAAATATTTGCTAGATCTACTTTCGCGTCAAGTAACGTGATATGCATCAAAAACTTTTAGTATATATTATCAATACTTTTAAAGGTACATTAATAATATAGTAACATGTGGTCATTTCATTTAATTCTTTCATTTATTTGAGGTAATTATAATAACATTATAGAAAAAATTATAAGGAGATTTTTAAGGAGCGTTATAATGATGTGATAATCATTTTTGTTGTAACACAAATTGATAAAAATAGTGTCAAGTGCATTTACCGTTTATAATTTTTATAATTTTTTTTGGTAAATTCAAATTTTATCTTTTAAATTTTCAACACTCATAATATACTACTTTAAAATGGTTTTTTATTTAACATTTAACATTTTCAATTTTTGAAAATTTTTCAAAACCATTCAATCCTTTTTTATGTATACTCAATCTTTTCGAACTTTTTATACATTTTTAATGCATTTAACAATATTTTGATTAATGTTTTTACAATGAAAATGATTAACACATCAGTTTAAAGTCTCATTACCTTAGCTTATCATAATAATGTCCACATATTCATCGATTAACATAAATGCTAAACAAACCATTTGTGTGATTACAAATAATTTGTGGACGTGACAGATTGTTGCACAAAAGCCTTTCAACTCTTCCTATGATCGTACCTTGCTAGAGGATCCCTCTCCTTGTCGGGACTGACACCCCCTGGACTACGGCGAGAGGAGGCTCGCAGGGACGATATGTAGTGTGCTGGGGGTGGCAACGCGGGGGCGGGGGCCATGAGCGGGGAGTCCAAGGGGGAGCCGGGGGGTGTGGGGGTGGGCGGCACGCGGTAGTGCCCGGAGTGCGTGAGCTCATCATCGTCCTGAAACACAATAAAACAAGGCACGTTAGGGTCACTTCAAACAAGGTCATTATTGGGGGAGTGGAACACCGCTTGTAGGGAAAAGACTTAGTAAAAGTTGAGTGGTAGTTGACGTGGAGGACAAACCTATTATAGAAGATTGAAATACGCGGAGGAAATATCTATAGGCATTAGTAGATTAAAATATCATGTGGAGGAAATATCTATAGGTATTAGTAGATTAGATTACCACGTGGAGGAAACACCTAAAAGTATTAGAAGACTGAAATACCACATGGAAGAAATACCTATAGGCATTAGTAGATTGGAATACCACGTGTAGGAAACACCTAAAAGTATTAGAAGACTGAAATACCACATGGAGGAAAGAAATATCTATAGGCATTAGTAGATTGGAATACCACGTGGAGAACATATAGGTAGTAAAGTATAAATGCAATGTGAATGGAAAACTTATATTATTAGTAGAGGGATAGATAACGTGAAGGAGATATCTATTAGTAGAATTTTAGATGACGAGGAAAAACCCATTATCATTAATAGAGGGAAATATGAAGTGGAGGATAAACTAATTAGAATTAGTAGAGTGAAATACGATATGGATATTAGTATTAATAGAGTGAAATACCACGTTTAGGATAAACATATTAATATTAATAGAGAGATATATCGTGCCTAAGATCAGTGCAGGACAAACCTATTATTATTATTATTATTATTATTATTAGGCTAATAATAATATACCAATCATTTTCCTTGACGTATACTCAAGGCTTATAATTTTTAACAAATGCTTCCGAATGTATGAATACTCTTTATTCCGGCAGTCTTGACAAATTTGTTTTCGCAAAGCTCCGTGAGCAAGTTTTATGATCTTAGATGTTTAATTTTTATATTTATTTCAATCACAGAGTCTTAGTAAACTGTTTTAGCTATCGGCATTTAAGTAGGCTATTGAAATAGTGTTGATGAACGCACCATTTTTCAGGTCAAAATATCTTTGGGGCTTTATGATGTTGCTACAATTATCCTGGTTTTCGGTCCAGTAATCCAAACTCACGTTGTCATTCTACCAATATACTGTATTTATTTATCTGGAAATGGAGATTCGAATCTCGCTGTGGTATGATAAGGGTGGCTGCTCAAATGGGATCTATTACTGTTGTCTTGTCATACCCTCTCCACACCTCCTTCAGTACTACCCTTCCTGTCACCTTGATTAATTTGTTAATATTTTGTTAGTCCTTGGTAACAGATAATTCACATCGGGGAGGGCGCGGCAACAAGAGTAAATCACCTCTGGTATAGACCGTCAATACCAAGCGGTTGTGATTCGGAACTCCAAAGGGTATTTTAAGGTGTTTTTTTTAACGGGCTTTCAATATATTTCCACGTAAATAGAGCGAGACATCTTCATAATCCTACCATCCTCATCCTTAACTCATCAGTGTAAATATGCAGACTGTCGGTAAGGTTTTAAAAGGAGAAGGTCAGAACAAAATCACAAAAATTAAACTAAAGTTCTAATATATATTTTTAAAGTAAATACATTAAATACTGTGCGGTATGATTTTTTTAGCACCACGTCTTACTACCTATTCGGGTTATACACTCCTTATGTAATAATTACGCTAATGGGTTAGAGATGAGGAGGTTGAATATAGAGTAAATGTACCCACATTTGCGTGGAGAAATAGAGAGTGGAAAACCATTTAAAAAACATCACCTCAATACACCCAACCAGGATCAAACCACAATCCTTCCATCTTGGCAGTCTTGTTTATTGAGAAAGTAACGTATTATACCATGTGAGCTAGTACATTATACATTTTATAACAACGGCAGATTGTTATAACTAATGTTAGTAACAATTACTCAAACGACACACAACTGGAGTCTCGCCGCTATATCGTTATGAACGAATAACCAGTCCACCCACACGATTTCCCCCGTAGCCCTGTCACTACCATTATTTTCAGGCTGTTTGGCGCTCATACATGTGGAAGGCAATACATCGAGTAATAACGTTTACACGGGGATAATTTGTCATAAAGATAACTTTGAAACAAACCCAGTTGTTTCATCCACTCAACCCCTGGGTCAGCATCAAAACAAACCTAGTCTGTGTTGAAACACAGTTTGTCCACGGCACGTTAACACAAACAAAGCTTGTCTATGTCAAGATGATAAAGAGTTTGTCCGCCTCACGTTGATGCACAGTTTGTCCACGGCATGTTAACACAAACAAAGCTTGTATATGTCAAGATGATAAAGAGTTTATCCACCTCACGTTGATACACAGTTTGTCCACGGCACGTTAACACAAACAATGCTTGTCTATGTCAAGATGATAAAGAGTTTGTCCACTTCACGTTGATACACAGTTTGTCCACGGCATGTTAACACAAACAAAGCTTGTCTATGTCAAGATGATAAAGAGTTTGTCCACTTCACGTTGATACACAGTTTGTCCACAGCACGTTAACACAAACAAAGCTTGTCTATGTCAAGATGATAAAGAGTTTGTCCACCTCACGTTGATACACAGTTTGTCCACGGCATGTTAACACAAACAAAGCTTGTCTATGTCAAGATGATAAAGAGTTTGTCCACCTCACGTTGATACACAGTTTGTCCACGGCACGTTAACACAAACAAAGCTTGTATATGTCAAGATGATAAAGAGTTTGTCCACTTCACGTTGATACACAGTTTGTCCACGGCATGTTAACACAAACAAAGCTTGTCTATGTCAAGATGATAAAGAGTTTGTCCACAGCACGTTAACACAAACAAAGCTTGTCTATGTCAAGATGATAAAGAGTTTGTCCGCTTCACGTTGATACACAGTTTGTCCGCGGCATGTTAACACAAACAAAGCTTGTCTATGTCAAGATGATAAAGAGTTTGTCCGCCTCACGTTGATACACAGTTTGTCCACGGTACGTTAACACAAACAAAGCTTGTCTATGTCAAGATGATAAAGAGTTTGTCCGCTTCACGTTGATACACAGTTTGTACATGGCACGTTAATAATACAAAGTTTGTCCGTGCCAAGTTGATACAAAGCCGGTCCGCTTCATGTTGATACACAGTTTGTCCACGGCACGTTAACACAAACAAAGCTTGTCTATGTTCAAGATGATAAAGAGTTTGTCCGCTTCACGTTGATACACAGTTTGTCCACGGCACGTTAACACAAACAAAGCTTGTCTATGTCAAGTTGATACACAGTTTGTCCACGGCACGTTAACACAAACAAAGCTTGTTCACAGCAATTTAATAATACAAAGCTTATCCACCGTGCCAATCTGCCAAAGTGATAAACAAAACGAGCGTAAAAGCAAAACGCACAAATATAGGGCCTAATAAGGTTTTGTTTATTCAGAAGCTAAAGATATCAACTCTGTCATTATTGAGAAATGATACAATAAGACAAATCAGAATTCAATACGTGCTAAACTATTATCTGAATTTATATGCCATTTTATTTGTTTGGTAATAATGAAGGGGTTGGTGTTAAATTTACGGCCAGATAGACTGATCATGTTTTCCATGCTACTTTTAATCAGTTTCGGGCGTGTTTAACCCAAATACTACCCTTTTCATCCCAATAATATGAGAGCAATTAAATTACATGCAGCCCAGAAGTTTAGTTAGATGCGGGGAAAAAAAACCAGTGGTAAAGTATGTAAAATAAATTAAATTTTATTTAAATTATCGCAGATATTTTTTTAACCCACATATAATTACTTTTAGCTTTTTTTTAAAAAATAATATTTTTTGTGACTTGGTTGTTTTTTACAGTAAGCCCTCGATGTATTGGGACCCAGTTTTTTGGCAGTTTGTCCTACTGGCGTTTCCCTCCACCTCTCTTCCACCTTTTACCCGACGTATAAACTGCCTGCATTGGGGACTAATCAGCGATGAACATATATTATCAGTTCCTGGTGCCGTTCTCTTCCCCTTTCCACTCCAAACACCTAGCACCGTCATGGAATCAGGCTTATAACCCCCCATCAAAACCCCCCAAAAAACTTCCTCAGAGCCTATAAAACTAATTTATGGCACAAAAATAAACAGAGGAAAGGGGTTTGGATATAAATTGTGTATTTGCCGGCTATATATCTAGGTTAACAATATTAGAAACTGCTCTTTTTTTTCTAAAAAAAATGCAGTGTCATCAACTGAGATACAGGCAAATTGGATCGAAAAAAAACCCAGTCTCTGGATAAATAACGAAAATTTATTCCACTAATGACAACGCACGCAACACTGAAGATAATCCAGTGGGAGCTGTATTTGGCGTACATTTTTTGTTTTATAATAAAATGTAGAAATGTAATACTATAGATGCTAACTCACATTGGTGGCCGGTGATGGGAAGATCAAGATTTCGAGTCATTTCCGAGCGCACGGGGTCTTTCACCTGTCATTTATCACAGTGATTTTCTCATCCCCTACCCACACTAATGTGGCTGCACTTCCACTAAGCTACCTTACCTCATTATTATCTGATTGATGAATTAAATAGCCATGCTATTATAGTTGTTAATTACGGCTATGGCCGCATCTAAATATCATATTTAAAAAATTGAAAATGAAAGTCAAAAGTCTTGGGTTCAATTCTCGTGCCCAGGCGTCATTTTTCGATATAAAGAGTCTAACTGATTAATCTACTAATATAATAGCTTTTTGTTCAACGAAAATCACGCATAAATACCTCTTATTATATTTTCCTTTTAGGTAAAATGTCAAATTTGTTATACGATAAGTGCTAATCATTACGAAATGTGACTATGCTTGTTGTAAACCTTTGGGGTAAAGTGCTCGCCTCAGAACACGATGTTATTGGGTTCAAATCCAGCTGGAGTTGACAGATTTTTCTTGAGTGATTGAAATCCGTAACACAACTTCCTTAGGATGGGAAGCAAAGCAGTCGGTCCCATGTCGATTATGGCAGGTAAAAGAACCCTGTATGGTATGCGAAAATACCTTTTCCCGGCAAAATTTCAAAGATTTTTCGCTCTCGCTCTTAGAAATTCTCGTATGCTGATATAATCATTAGGTTCAGAAAGTGCACGTTAAATACCCCAAATAATTTTTAAAAAAAGTTTGATATTACTTGTTTTCATTTCCCGTCCGATCTGAATGCATTCAATTATATTAAATGAGTGGGGATGAGGTAGGTAGAATGGAACAACTTTAATTAACGAGCGTGTACGTGAGGGAGCGCAAAGCTTTTGATGACCACATCCACGATGATTGATGCTCCAAGATGTATTGATGCCGATATCTGAAAAACTATCTTACCCTACCATATACTACTACACACACTGTTTATTCGCATTTATTTATTTATTATAATGGCGTATAAATAAGAAAGGTAGAACTTAGAGGAAATGTACCTGCACTGGCTTGTTAGGATAGCGGAAAACCCTATAGGAAAAAATATCCATCTAGTGTAAATATATGGATTTCCCGGACCTGTGATAGAAAAAAAATTCCACCCCCAATATTTTCATTTATTCATGTTACTTAACGTGCACGTGCTGAACCGAATGACTATATCAGCACACGACTTTTAAACTATAAACTAACTTAAATCTAGTACCGACTCAACATCCAGCCCCCTGTCATTAATTCAGCAAACCCTTCTTTCACCTCTGACAATACATCTTGTGAATGTGGGGAATGCCAGGCCTCCACCGTGGTTCGGATTCCACGTTAAACTGTAGGTCCTCCATTTCATCTCACAATCACCCTACCATTACACATTAGCGTAAGTGCGTATAGCCCGAACGGGTAGTGAGACGCGGTGCTAATAATAATTAATTTATCACTGTGAAAGAATAAGCCCACATTTAAACAATGATAATTTTTTTGGACATACTAGGAATCGAACCCGGGAACCTTAGTTCAGTGGACATATACGCTACCGACTGAGATAAAGTGTCGGATCAACCCCAATATTTAGGATATGTTGAAACTGAACCAATATTATATAAATGGATTTTTTTAGCACCTAGTTCTACCAACTGTTTGAGCTATAAGCCTATATACTAATAACGGTAATGAGTTAGGGGTGAGGAAAGTTTAATTTAGATGCAGTGTACCCGCTTTCACGTGGAAGGAAAGTGAAAACCCATTTAGGTAAACCACCTACTATAGTTTTATTTTCCATCAGTAATAAAGATTTGTCTTGGCTCTTCCTTATTTTCTATTCTTTCATTGATAAAAAACGTATTGGATAAAAAATATAGGCATAGCAATGGTATCATTGCTTTTAAATTATTTCAAGCATTGCATTACTACAAAATAAAATAGATGAAATAACAGTTCAAAGTTATGAAATAAATTACTGTTGGAAAGCTTACAATTTTATACATAATTGTATCAGAACTTAAATAAAAGTTAGAATCTTTATTTAATTTTAAAACTTTGGTAATACAACTTCAATAAACATGTTATAAATGTTCTTTAACAAAAAATGTTTTTGTACGTTTCAAACAATTATTATTTTAAAACCATGAGCTTTTACTTTAAAAAAGTCCTGGATTTTCTTACCAAATAGTTAAATGTTAAACCTAGCTGTAGAATGCATAGTGTGACCTGCTTCGGTGGTTGAATGATCTAACACGTCACGCTCACTGCAGATTGGGTTTCCGATGATAGAAAGATTGAGGTTCAAACCCTGACCAGGTATGCTAAGGTTTTTTCCCCTAAATGGGTTTTCCCTTCCCCTCCATGAAAATGGGGACACACTTCCTCCAAATTCAATCGTAATCATCCCTAGCTAATTAGAGTATTTAGTAAATACGTACCCACTTTGGTGGCCACGGGGTCTAACGTACCAATCTAGTCTTAGACTAGACTTCCGAGGATAAGAAGATAGGGTTCGATCCCATTTGGGTGTACAGAAGGTTGTTTTCCCTAAATGGTTTTCCACTTTCCTTCAACACAAATGAGGGTTCACTTATTCTAAATTAAACTTTCCTAATCCCTAACAGAGCTGTAAAATTAGTACATAGGTGTGTAACCTGAATGGGTAGTAAGATACGGTGCTAGCACTAAGCAGTTCCACGAGAGTAAACTATCTATAGCAGGGCTGGCAAACCAAGGTTAAGTGATACTCACTGCTGGACAAAGTATTTATCTTACTTTCTCATACAGCTAAAGTATTATAATCGTGAACATTTTATGCCTCAATTTTATGTCATGACTCATGACTGTAATGTAACTGCACCCATGAACCCAAAAGTGGGTCTTACAATTTTGTTTGGGTGTTCCCATGTCTTTCTGTCCCTAGATCTACAGCCGAAACTGTTGTGGATTTTGCTAAACTTTATATTGAGATGTTTAATGATCATATCCCGTTCTTTGAAATAAATAAATATATATATATTACACATATATGTATTATATATAATACACACATATATATGTGTATTGTATATGTATATATATAATACACATATATATGTATTATATATACATATATATGTATATATAATACACACATATATGTATATATGTGTGTTTATTTATATATATGTATATATATAATACACACATATATGTGTGTATTATATATACATTCCACGCCTAAAAATAAGAGTAGTTTATTGACAATTTGAAAATTTTCAAAAATACATTTAACATTGATAATGTTTTACACGATACATAAGAATGTGTGTTCGTTTTTATAAATTAACAATTTGAAGGTAGTTAACTATAGAGTAATTATTGCGATATTTGTATTTTTTTTTACATTTTAAACAAACCCTAGGAAAAAGGAAGTACTATAATCGTAAAAATAATCAAATTAGAAATTTTTATCGATGTCGACGTTTCTACCTGAACCAGAAAAAGTGGTTTTCGCAATGTTGTTTGTTTGGTACTCGGTATAGAGCCGAAATTATTGTATTAATCGGGATACAAATTGGTACCTAGGCTTTTCATAAGGTTTCACAGAGTTTTTTTTTTAAATCAGCGTTATACCCTAAAGTTAAGAATAGTTTACTTACAGATAAAAAGAAAATACAATTAGTTTTCCCGAAATCGTTTCTAGAAATTTTGATTAAAGCTCATATCTAGGCACAGTTTAACATTACAAACAAGATGAAATATCTAATTTCCTGCGGAATAAGAAGAATCTTTACACAAGGGGGACGTATCTAAAGTTTTGATTATTTTTTGTCATACATCCGCAACTCTTTGAGATAGGAAAATCTTATCATCGCAAAGTTGTAGGCTATTAAAGATACAAGACTTTATTTGAAATGTTTATTTAAAACCAACGGTTTCTGAAATAAAGGAAAATAAAATAAATTTTTAATTTAGTTTTTTTCCGTCATAAGGAAATGGAAGGTACTTTCCATTGTCTGAGCTTTAAGAAAATAGAGCCATTTTTAGACAAAGGAGCAATATAGTCTATGTAGAGTGACGTACTATTTACGTATTTAAATATTACTATAGAAATTTTGCTTAAAATCTGATCTGATGAGATATGATTATACATTTTTTTCTGAGGCAATTTTTTTTAAGAGTAGTTTATTGATAAACAAGTTTTGCAAATTTTGTAGTGGATTACAACAGACTATATGAGATGGTATGTATTATTATGCCTTTTATTTCACCAATCCCACCAAGTTATATAATGAAAGTGTAGAAATAGTAATTTCTATGGTTCTAAATAGTTCTGTGAGTGGATATTTTGCTATAACCTTTCGGTAGTATTGTCCAAATAGGCTTTAAAGATTGTTTTCAACCATTTCGCTGCACATGTGAGTTACTTTCACGCAATGTAAGAACAAACTTATAGTTTTGTACCACTTTAATATTCTTATAAACTCTTTTATAACAGTAGTATATAAATTATAACTGATAATTGTGTAAACACTCGGTAATTTCCTCACGGGGATAAAAAAATAAGATTTGATTCATCTTGAATGAGGCCACTTTTGGTGCTATGGCATAATGTGCTGCACTAAAACTTTTGGACACTTTAATGGTTTGAATCCTGTTAGGTTTTATTTTCAATTATAATGGGATGTAAACCTAATTGGGGTCTGAGGGATTTTAATCTTATTGGCATTATAAAGGCCTAGTGAACTAGGAAGTGATTGTTCAAATAATATGATTATTGTAGTTTCATTAAACCCTTTTCATATTAAAGAATAAGTCTTTAATAAACTTTATAATAAAAATAATATTAACAAAATGGTTATTAACAGGGTCTTACTACCCATCAGGAGCATCCGTATATTTATATTAAATGTGATAGGGTGAGGGTAGAAATAATTTAGAGTAAGTGTATCAGTATTTGCATGATGGGAAGTGGAAGTCCTTTAAAAAAAATCTCACTACTCCAAACTGGGATTTGAATCCCAACATCCCCATCATGGGCAACCCATTATGTTGTGAGAGTGAAGCCTTATACAACTCGACCATCGATACAGGTTATAAAAATTAACAAATTATACAAAATGTCACCTACTCTCATACTTTTTCTACTTCAGCCATATTTTTGACAAATGTTTTGTATTTATTCTAATAAAATCTACAATTTAATGAGCTGCAATGATGAACACGTAGGAAAAGACGTTCTTTTCATCTAATCCGACTAAATTTCAAAGTGAGGTAAGGGAAAAAAGGTTTAATTTATAAAACAATATGAAGTAAAATTAAAAATGTTATGATATAGATTAATCTAATAGGGGCTATACGTGGAATCGAAGGATATTATACTAGCTAATTATGTTTCAATAGGATATATTGGTGTTGAATTTAAATAATTTTTCCATTAGAAGTAACATGTTTTAAGAGACCAGTACTTATTTATAGTCAACATTTTAGAAAACATTCTAAACTATCAAATCTTAAGGTGCTTCAGAAGGGAGCGCGAGTAAGTTCACAGTTTTTAGAGCATTTCATTTTTTTATCCAAATAAAATAAAATATTTCTCCAGTAGCAACATAGAGTTTAGTTTTCTGCTCATGCTAATATCAACAGATCTTGAATATCTGACAAGAATGTCCTGGAATTTTGTCAAAACTTTTTAAATAAAGAGAAAATGTTTTGACAAAATTCCATGACACCCTTGATATACATTCGATATCTGTTGATATTAGTGTGTGCAGAAAACTAAACTCTATGTTGCTACTGGATAAATATTTTATTTATTTTAGCCAAAAAAATTATAATGCTCTAAAAACTGTAAAATTACTCGCGCTCCCTTCTGCCGCATCTTAAGTAAGGAGTAGTTGAATAAGAGTCAACACTTAGATAATTTATTTTTAAATATGAACAATATTTTTTTTTCAAAGTTATGATGTTTTTAAAGTCGATTGATCAAAGACATAATATTACGTTGAAAAACAATAATTAAATTTAAGAAAACATTGGTGTCTAATTAAGATAACAAATTAATAAAAACATAAAATACTTCATCAATTCATAAATAAATATATGAGTTAATAAAAAGTCAAAAACATTGGCTAACATCTTAAAAATATTCAATATAAACACAAGTGTGAGCTAGTGTCAGCCAATGACTTATTGACGTAATTCAAGAACTAAACTGATAGATACGTTTTCTACTATAAAGGCTGATCTTATGACCCCTGGATAGATATTAATCTGGCTGATTATATTTTTATCTGGTCGATAAGTGAAAGTGCCTCTAATAACCACCAGATAGCATTTATCGGCCAGATAAAATGTATTAATCCATCACATTTTTTTATCGGGAGATTTAAGTACCTGATAACTTTTATCTGAAAGTTAAAATGGGCGTTGCCATAGTGAAGCGTTGTTTTTATTTGGTTTCGCCTATCAGAATCTGTTTTTAGGTTACAATGTTTAGTAAGTACAGGTTGAAGCTCTAACTATATATAAAGTTAGAATAATAATACTTAGCACCACGTCTTACTATCCGTTCACTTATAAAGTTAGAACATTTAATTCAAACTTTATTAAAAACTGACAAGCTATTTGTAGAGTTATACTTATATAAGAACAAATCAATTAAAAGTTAATACAATATATTAAATTTTGTAAACGATGTACCAAACTATTTACCACATTTTGGCAGACACAGAAACTATTACTTTTAAGACAACCTAGCTTCTGCGCCCACGTGACGCCATCTGTTTCCTCGCACTCGTTTAGCCACCATTATTTAACAAATGTTGAACGTTATGTAGCCACTAGCCAGGTTGTGGTGGTAGCAGCAGGGTCTGTATGCATGCGCGCACAAGTAAAAACAGTACCAACCATGCGTTTTACGCAAAAAAATAATTTTACAGATAGCTATCCAGCAGATAAACTCAGTTCATAATACGCGTAAAATATTAAAGTGGCTGATAACCTTTATCTGGTCGCTAACTTTAACCTCCAGATAGCAAAGTGTATCTGCGAGTCATAAGACCGACCCTAAGTGGAATACATATTTGATTTGTTCCACCAATTTATGAGCACTGCCCAAAGAATGAACCTGATTTGCTGAGTTTTTTAATCAAGATTGTTTCTCGTTATCCCTATGCAGATACACTCAAACTCAATTAAATACTCCCTATCCCTGTAGTATCAGTGTAAATATTCGGATCATCTGGACGGGTAATGAGTCACATTGCGCAACACTACACACAAAAACAAATGAAATTATATCTCAACTCCTCCCAGTGATGTCTAGTGTAAGAGCACTTAAATTCTCAAAACTAGACAAGTTATTTTCAATATCCATCATCTAGTAATTTTTTGAAACTAATTCCAGTTTCAAATAAAAAAAGAAGTAATATGAGAAAAAAAATAACTCGCAGAAAGTTAAATCTTGATGAAGCGCCGTAACACGTAGTCATTACTAGTTACGCATCTTCTTTGCGGGTCTGCCTAAGCTACCCCTGCCTCTGGTAATGTCTTCTCCAGTCTGATTTTAATAGGAAGTCCGTTATTTGAAAACTGGACACTCATGTTGCCATAATGGTGGGAAAAAATATTAAAATTCTATTTGCATTCCTAGTTCGTTTAGTTAATAATGGAAATATTAATTATACATAAGGAAGTATTATTGGAAGCTTTTGATAACTTTTTATATTAACTTTATTTATTAGTGAATCACACATAACGTAATTCTAGAACTCCAAATGTTGGTGATTTTCAATCAATGTTGGTAGTTTTAAATGGGCTTCCTATAAAAGTCAGGGCTTAGTTCGTGCTCGGTGGCTGATAACAAGGCAATGAATGTTTTAACTAAGATATAATCAACACCTGCTGCAATACTGAGAGTTTGTGAAGCAGCCATCAAGGGCACCGTCTCTAGTCTGACAGTCAGACACTTTTAAAGGTGGAAACTCACCGGCCGTATAGGGTCCGGCATCCACTTATTTGGAGAACGTACGTATACCGCTCTCGAGACTCCCATAGCCCATCATGGCTGTGTCCTCCGAGTGTAGCCACGCACGTACACGTGAGAGTTGGAATTAAGATAGTCCTGCACGTGAGATGAGCTGAGAACCGAGTCAAGAGGGTTTCACACGCACTAAATATTTTTCAAACAGTCTCTTACTACCCATCTGGGATATCAGTATTAAACTTCATTAATATAGTACAAATTAAGAAGGTAGAATATATATAAAATATACCTGCATTTTAAAGGAGGAAGATTGGGTAACCAGTTAAGAAAAAACACTTTTAATACAACCAGACAACTAGAATATGTGAGCACGTGGACTAAACGTCAGGCTCATCTAGCCTAGTTTGTTGGTGATGGGAAACTAGACCAAACTCAGATTAACCTCCAAAGGGTTCATTGTGTTGACCACATGGCATCCTCTATCCACAGAAGTTGGCAAGATCTTCTCTAACAGATGGCGGTCACTGGGTTGGTATGACTTGATCATGGGCTGACGCCATGAATTGCTTCCTATAAACTATAACTTACTCATAGTTGTCCCACCAGTTTTATAAAACGTTTACATCCTAAATTTGGTGTAAGATGCGGTGGAAAAATAGGATTAGGATAGGAGTTAAAAACCGACCCAACCTCCCAGTCACCAGCAACCCAGTACAGCCCAAGACTGACGTGTTAGAGACGATGAAACCACCGATGCGATTTTATAAATCCATTAATAATTAATTATCATGTGATTTTGTGACCATGACAAGAATTTTTAAATCTTTGTGATGATTAAATCATAGCAAAAATAATATATTAAGCTACATTAATATAAATCGCCATCCTAATAACTGAAATGAGACAATATAAAAACAGAAGCTTACAAATGAAATACATATTTTTAATATTAATCTAGATGGATAAAAACTTTGAAAAACAATACATTATGTTAATAGGTTTCATTTTTTTATAGGGGTTCAAAATTTATAGCAGTGTCTATTTTAGAGAAAAATATCGAGGTTCGATAACTGACATTATACAAGCTGGATGCTTAGAGTTGGTTGTGTAACCCCACCTTAAGTTAGTTAGTAAATCGTGTGGCTGATAACATATAAATATTTAAAATGTGAACGATAAATATCGAATTAAAATAAATATTACTTTTACACCCAGTAAATTTTGCAGTTGAGGGCTTGGGGATTTTTTTAAATTATTCAAACCAAACATTTTCCACCAATTTTCCAACAATGTTTCTGTTAAACTATCAATATCGCCAAATCTATTTTAGCCGATAACAATGCTTTTCCTGAATTCATTGAACAGCTCTCTTCAGTACTTCCAACTGTTTATGACCAGAATTTTTTTCAATTTAATAACAAATTCTTCTCTCAAAATGATGGCCTTTCCATGGGCTCACCAATTTCATCTCTCATATCTTTATAAATGTGATAATTAAAACCTTTTTACGATAAAATTCTAAATATTGTACCCATATCTAATTTATTCCATCTAAATTAAACATATATTTAAATTATCAACCATTCAATTGAATTATAATTTCTTTACTATTATTGTTTGAAAAGTTAAACACTATATACCTACAAACCTTTTGTACTTAATTTTATCGATGCTCAGTAAAAGGTTTTGTTGAGACTTAGGTCCAGTTTCATAGTTAAACTTAGTACGCCTCAGGTGTGTTGTTACACTAAATACAAGACGACAACTACCGAAACTTGTTTCAAAAGCAAGACTGGCCCATTCCATTATGGTCTTGCACCACACTTGAGACGTCTACTAATCTTGTCTATGAAACTGGCTCATAGTCTCTTAGTCTACTCTGACAGTTTCCATCGCATGGTATTGTAGCTCTGAAACACGTGTCAGACTACAAGCTTGTTGCGAGTCCCAACTCCCCAAAGTATCTCAAACGAGCACGCACACCAACGTCCAGGAAAAATTTCATGCTGAAGTGTACTGTAAGTGTTGACCTACTTTAAAGAAGGTTGTCCTGTCTCCAGAGAGCACCTAGCGCATTACGCAGCCAATAAAACTCTCCCTTCACCTTACTCGACATTTTATGACATCACTGCGGCGTGTCTTAACTCGTTTTTAAAGGAAGCCCTGGCTCTTTGTTTTATGACCATGGACATAACCTACAATATGTTATGTAAAGAGTAGAAACTATGGGGGAGCAATCCTTATAACTGTAAAAAAAAATGAATGTGAGGAGACTTTTGAGGAATGTTTAAGGTTGCATCATGAAGGATGCAAATACTTAAACGTAATATATTTTCTAGTTTTATCTTCAAGCTTATAGAACTATCTTCCTCAAAATAATATGATTTGGTCATATATTTCTCTTTTCTCACAACCTAGATTAAAGAGAGTTGGCAGTCACATAAACTATATATGTCCTTCTGGTAGTTCCTTATTGCTCCAAAATAAAAACACAAACTCTGTGAAAGAAATCGCCTTAAAAAGAATCACCCCATCCACCGGGTTGCTATAGTTTTTTAAAAAAAAGGGAAAGTGTAGTCCTTGACATGTTTCTTCGGAAAAAAGAAATCGCACAGGGCTGACTTGCTATTGGTGGAGCCAGCCTGAAGACTCAAAGGGGTTAAAATCGAATCTCTCAAGGCTAGCCGGGAAGGACATTCACTTTTTCGTAGTCAATCGGTGTGGAGGTGCATTAAGGTGGGAATGTAGTGTCCATTAGTTAAGGGCAGTATTTATTGCAGTTTTTAAATCAAATAATTCTCCAGTAGAATAATTTTATTCACATGATGACTGACCTCAAAATTTCTATAATATCTGTCTAGGGTGTCATGGAATTTAATGACCTTTTCTCCTAATTTAAAAAAGTTTACCATCTAATGACTCTACGCTTATGACAGATATTCAACATCTGTTGATATCACCATGTGAATAAAATTAAACTCTAGTGTCTACTGGAGCAATATTTTATTTATTTTAGTTAAATAAAGGATTTTCTATAAAAACTGAAAAGACACTGCCCTTAACTCGCCTTCCTTCCACGCCCACCTCAATCACTCTGACTTGCTTTTTGGCTGTCAAATAGGAAATTCTCACCAATTAGATTTTAACGTAAGCGATCAAAGGATATTAGTAATTATTATATGCTAAAGACAAAGATTATGGATCTCAATAAATCTAAATCTAAACTAAATTTGGAAATGTAATATTTATTTAATATGTAATGATAACCTAATCATAAACGCTGGTAGGATACGAGGCGACCGAATACAAGGCAATATAATACAGCCCCAAGAAAAAGTAACACATGCGTATCAAGAACAATAAAGTCGTACATTCAGCCAATCAGGATCCAAACAACGGACATCCAGCGGCTTACAATAAAATATCAAGTGATATAAACCAAAGTGTATTAATAATTTTGTAAACGTCGTGGCTAGAGTTTTTTCTAATCACCTCGTCTTACTTGTCCAGGTTAGACGAATATGCGCTAATTACTCTGATGCGGTAAGGATGAGGAAGGAAGCCTTTTAGAAGTAAACTACCAGCCTTTGCATGGAAGGAGAGTAGGAAAACATTTAGGAAAAACCACCTTCAGAAGACCCGACTGGGATTCTAACCCCGATCTACCCTTCATCTAGAGTGATCTAGTTGTTGGTTAACGCAAACCAGTGTTTGAGGGGGAAGAGGGAGATCAGAAAGGATAACACAATAGCGTACCTAGCCTTACAATTAGATCTTTCTTTCATGCGAAGGTCTACTATCAGATAAATGTCCCAAATTATCAAATAATCCAGTGTTTTCTAGGGGGTGATGTTTACCAAATTGTTCACCACTCTCCTTTCAAGCGAATTCAGATAGATTACCTAGAAAATGCTTCCTTCCTCATCCCTACCTCACTATAGTAAATATCATATACGTAATCTAAATAACTGTGGGGGACTCAATATTTAAATAACATTTCATGTCTTAATCTGGTAAATCTTACCTATTCTGGTTTTTGGTAAGTATAGGTGATGACGTCGCATTCGTTTAACGTTAGCAGGAGGCCTTGAATATTTCGATATGTTCTGCGTAAAAGTGACATTGAATTAATTGCCTCCCCCTCCACATATATTAGAACCTCGCGAATTAGAACTAATTTGAATTGAAATTTGTTCGGATTATAGAAAATTTGGATTAAGTGGTAGAGTACTGTTTTTTTTAAGGGAAATCAAAAGTACTTTTTACAAAATTTTAAATTACAATTGGAATGAGTTTTATAAAATTTCCATTCACTAACCGATGTATAACACCTAATATGTACTGTAGTTTTACATTCATGGTATATCGTTTAAAGTGATATAATTCTTTTTGACTAAAGTAAAACACAATGTTGACTACAACATGTAAGAATTTATCATTTATTATCACTTGTAACTTATATTTCTCATAGTTTTTAGTTTTTTTCACCGTATTTTCCGAAAGCTGTGTTCAGATTATTCGGAATTTTGGACTACCGGGGTTCCCTCTAACAGGGTGTTAATATAATTTATATAATATAAAGTCCCTAAAAGTCGTCTCGTAGTACTAAGTGTTTGTTTAAGTTAGACGCAACAAAACCTGGAGTACGCGTCTGTAAGCACCTACATGCACAAAAAATTGCATATAACTAGGGGGATACATCATGGGTCGACTGGGTCACAACAGTATCCGTCGGTTGCATTTGACGCGCACTCACCATTCGAACATTTTCTTTGCTCGTTGCTGGGTACCCCTGCTCTCCTAGTGATATGCAACTTACTGTACACGGACGTACTTACAGCTGCGTACTCCCGGCGTTGTTGCATATAACTTCAACTTTCATTTAGTAATACAAGATGAATTTAAAGGACAATTTTTACTACGTTATCTATTTATTTCTGCCCACAAACAATGTGGTTTAAGTTTGGGCAAAGATTTTAGAAACATTCTGTACATCTAGTCAAATCTGAATACTAATTGCTGTAGAATATTATAGTTTGTAAAATAATCTAACTGTACAAATTTACGACCATTAATAACCCTTTATGGTTTGTTGGGCCCAAACAAATTTACCACTAATATTATAAATAGCACAGATTGCCATTTAGTGCGGGCAGGGGGGTTCCACTGGACTGACGCCCACGTCACCTCCCTTTAAATCCGGCCATGCTATCACCCATAGTATATTGGTGTTTAAACATTGATCTGGACAAGTAACAGGGTTAATGATATGTGTTAAATCTATTGTATGATTTTAAAAATGAAGATTATATGAAATATAAATATATTTAAGTTTTTATTTCCTGATGATTGCATGAAACCTCAATGAAATTTATATTTTCTTGTGTTCAGATGGCTGCGCCACAACAACTATTTTGACACTGAAAAACTATCAACAGATTTGTATTTAGCATTAAAAGTGATATTAGAAACAATGACATTAGTTAAAAAGCATCATAATTTACTAGCCACAAATTGAGTGGAATACAAAAAATGAGCAAGAAAATAAGTGTGTTCAGGACATTTTGGCCACCCCTTTCTTATCAACACAAAACTTTACGTCTGTTTGTTCTTGTATATGTAGATACTATTAGAATGAAATAAATGTTTCAGTTGTGGAGCGCAAACCCTTTAAGAATATTTCTTGTCATTCTAAAAAGCAAGGGGAGTTTTATTATATATTGCCCTCCAAACTACTATTTATCCAAATACTCGTAAAGAATAAGAGGATTTTTTTATAACAGACGTTTCAAACGTTTCTTTTCATACCATGTTAAACGTTATTTGAAATTACTTCTTTATTGCAGGTGACGTGGGGTTTACGGCCGATGGAAATTTGTTAATGGGTTTTGAGTTAAGACCAAGGAGGGCAAATCTATGGCATGAGAACACAATTTGGTTGGCACGTAAAAATTAAAATAAACATTAAATTAATCTTTTCCCAAAGTGGTATATATTTTTGAAGTCGATAATATTTCGAAAACCCTACCATTCGATGTCATGTCACAATTAACTTTGTGAAGCCAATGGTTAGAGTTCGTCTTGGCTTGTACTGTACATCTTGTGTGCTGTGAAGACAAGTTATGAACCGATCATAAATATTTTGGCTAGTCAAATACGAAAACATATTTCAAAATAATATGAAACATATTAAGTGTTTCCTGAGTTTAATATAGTTATATATATATTTATCATCTTTTTTCTCACTCACGGTATTACTTTAAATGATTTTTTAAGTTATCTTGAGACACTTAATTTTAAGATTTAATAAATTTTCCTCCTTTAAAATTTAAGCCTTATTAGAGTATTTACAATATGATTCGAGCAATTCATTACATTGCACAATATTAATTCATTTATAATTTTAAATAATCATTTAAAATACGTAAATTAAAGTTGTCACACTAAATTAGTTAAAAATTTAACTAGTTCTTAAGTGGAAGCTGGTCAAAAAAGTTTCTCCATCCCTGGTATAGAGCTTGTCCCATTTCTTACATACAGGGAGCTAAGTTTTGTAAACTAGTTTAGGTTAGGTTATATTACATACATGCCAATATTTATGTTGGCTGCAAGATGTCCAAACGTAATGAGAATATATTGCTCCTAATGTTGTTTCCTCGTTCAGGTGAATGCTGGTGAAATTCCCTTGATGCCGAAATGCTATGGTCCCAAATAAATTAAAAACGTTACCGAACAAAATGATTTTTGTTGTATTATTTGTAAAAAAAATTAGACTTATTAATGAACAATTAAGTACAGACATTCACGTTAGAGTAGCTATTCTCCACCTTTTTCAAATCACGGCACACTGAACAAGGCACCAAATTGTCAAGTCACAACATCAATCGAGAGGTCATATGATTAAAAAAACACACGCAAGTATTAAGATAATGTTTAAAAGATAAATAGGTAAAATTATAATAATTGTGTTATTTTAAAAAATAGTGTTGGTTGTGGTTGAAAAACACTGCGTTAGAGGGTCTAGCTATAAGGAAGTTAATTAACTAATCGTTAATAACTATGCGTTAAAATTACTCAAATTATTTAATATGATAAAATTAAGAAAATAAATCTGTAATAAGGCAGATGTTAGAGGGTCTAGCTATGAGGAAGTTAATTAACTAATCGTTAATAACTATGCGTTAAAATTACTCAAATTATTTAATATGATGAAATTAAGAAAATAAATCTGTAATAAGGCTCATATTTTTTTTACTATTAAAATTTACAGGAAGAGTTTTTGATATAAAGATTATCAAATATTTGATGCAGATTTTTCTTTTACTTAATATACCGGAATGTGTGTTTGCTATCAAATAATTATTTACACATCATTTTCCTACCTAGAACTAAATTTGGCATTCGAATTTAAAATTAACTTTAGAACATTCTTCTAAGTTATTTTTCACCCTTTGTAGACTTATTTATACTTTTTTTTTACCTTCGAGGGTAGGGTTATTTTTTCACAAAGTCATTGATTGCTTAGACACAGAATAATTATGTATATGTACTCAAGTAATTGTCTCCGTACCCTTCTGTGTAAGTTGACTCACTGTATAGTACACCCAATATCCAGGAGCTTTTTATGGGCATAAAGTTGTAAAGACTACCAAATTTGTTTTCAGCATCATATAGAGATTAAATTAATTATGTGTGTTTGTCCGTGAATATGTGTGTATGTTAATGCCAGACCTACAAAACCAAGAAACCTAAAAAGCGGTAACTAAGGTATTAGAGTGTACACGTCACCCGAAATGTTTTTTTAAATGCATCTATTTTGAGATCAACAACCTTAACCACATGAACAATGCTAAATTCACTATCAATGAATACACACACACACACACACACACACGCACGCACGCACGCACGCACGCACGCACGCACACACACACACACACACACACACACACACATATAAATATGTAAGTTAAATATAAGCCTCTAATACTTATAAAATAAAGTTTCGGTCTGTATGTATCTTTGACGGTATATCTGTTGCATAAGAACTGTGAAACCGCGTAACTGATTGCGATGCAGTTTTTTATATTATGTATTTTTTACCAGAAAGGTTTTGGATAACTGATCAAATGACTTAAATCAAGTAAAATTGATGTTTTTCAAAGATTTTGTCTAAAACATATGATTAATGGTGTATTCTCTTTTTTTTTTAGCCCCACGTCTTAATAGACGTTTGGATTATACGCTTATGTTATAATTACACTAATGGTTCTATTGACGGGAAAGGTTATATTTAGAGGAAGTGTACCTTCATTTGCATGGATGGAAAATGGGTAATAATTTTTTTAAACCATTCTCAGTATAACCGACCTTGTGATGTTATAGTCAGTCGGTTCAGAAAGTGCACTTTAAATACCTCAATTAAATAAAAAATATTAAATGTATATTTATTTGCATGCTTGTGTTGAATATAAAATATTTATATATGCTTGGGAACAAATATTAACTTTATAGCACCTCTTGGATAGAAAATGTATTGTGATCGTCAAAAAAGTCAAAATCGAATTTGAAAGTATTTTTTGCAATGCAGTTTGTCTGTATTTTACTGTGACTATTGCCGAAACCTTAATCACGGGGCTAAAACTTGGTAGCTAGGGTTTTCATATGGCTACTCAGAGAGATTTTTGTAATTTTCTATCCAACCAAAAAATTCAGGATATATTGGTTACTTAAGTGGTAAAAGAGAAACATTAGATTTTTTTCAAAAATCGCTTTAAAACTTTTTTGATTAAATTTAGTATCCAGGTATTGTTTAGCACTACAAACAAAATTGAAATTTACATGTTCTCACGAAAATCACTTTGAGGGTACTTTACATTTATATTATTAGTAATTAAATCTCTGAAAAGTTATTCATTGTACAATACCATGTCATCATTGTATAGCAGTTAAACTTATAATATAATTATTATAACTAGAATAGTCGTAGTTGAGAATTTATGATATCATTTAATTAAACAAGCAACTATTTTTTAAAGCTTTGATATCTCTGTTAATGGTCATAAAACATATTTCGATTTTTTTTATCCCTGCGTCTTACTACTCGTTTGGGTTGTATGCTCATTTACTAATTACGCTAACGGTTATAGGGATTATAAAGGTTAAATTTAGAGGTAATGTATCCAAATTTGCGTGGAAAACAATTTTGGAAAACCACCCTCAATACACACATCCTAGATTCAAACCCTGATCTACCCGTCATTGGCAGCCTAGTCTACTGCGTGCGTTACAATGTAGCCATCGAAGTGGGTTTGAAACTCTTTGCGATACAATTTGTAGTAGAATATGCTATTAAAAATAAAATAGCCTTTATTTGAAATTGATACATTTTATATATATATAAAAAGTTTCTAAGATGTTGAAAAATATATTTTTTAATTTAAGGTTTCGGGAATTGATTATTATTCTCTTTGGGGAACGGACAGTTTAATTTTTTCTCAATGTGTTTCTATAACAATGCATATCATTTCATTTAAGATGTTTGGTGGAATGTTTCTACAACGATGTATATTATTACGTTCCACAATTTTAACAAGTTTTAAGCAAATGGTGACCTGGCGGTCTAGGAGTAAGGTGTCAGACTTCTGTGCTGGCGGCCGGGGTTCAATCCTCGGTAGCGGCACAGATTTATCTGATTACCAAGCCCTTCCTTCACCTCTGACAAGACATCTGGTAAATGTGGGGAATGCCAGGCCTCCACCGTGGTTCGGATTCCACGTTAAACTGTAGGTCCTCCATTTCATCTCACAATCACCCTACCATTACACATTAGCGTAAGTGCGTATAACCCGAACGGGTAGTAAGACGTGGTGCTAATAATAATAATAATAATAATAATAATAATAATAATAATAATAATAATATGTTTTGTTCCAAACAATATTTCGATGAAGGTGCCCGTAATTTTGAACGAAACCATGAGTAGTGGTTAGGATGTTAGCCGGTGCATAAAATATACAACTTTGGAATATTTATAAGTTATTTTACCCGCGTGCACCGCTTATTACTATCATTTTAAGGCTATTCGTTTTCTGTACTTAAATTATTGAGGTAAGGATGAGGAAGAAAAAATTTAAAATTATTTTAACCCATGTGTTGAGAGAATGAGTGTGAAACTATTTCGGGAAGACCTAGCTTGGCGTGTTTTAGTAATAGAAGACAATATGATAAAATTTATCATATTGTCTTATATTTAATATTCTGCAACATCGGTGGGCGCACAACCTAAACGTCAAGCTAGTCTGGTTCAGTTTGGTGGTAACGGGGAGCCCTGGGCTCATATCCCAGCCAGGTGTGGTGAAGGTGTTTTTACANGAGTTGCGTGTATTAGGTATTTAAGCGGGGGAACAGTAAATGTTTAATTAATCACCGCTAGAGTTTAAATTCGTTATACGGTAGTGAGCGAACAGAATAACGTCTAAGATGAATTGCAGAGAGAGAGAAAAAAAAAGCACAATAGACTTCAAGGATGATGGGAGGGGAGGTTAAGGCTAAAGATAAGAATAGTATTTCATCCTTAATTTAAATGAAGGTCGGTCTAAATTCGAGCTCACAGAGCAAGAGATGTAGTGTATTTAACATTAGTCTTTTTTCTTTTTCTCGATTCCTTGGAGAAAGAAGTATTGTGATCGAAAAAAAAAGCTAATTCAGATTTTAATAAATAATGTAGACGTTTCATGACCCAATGAAACAGAAAAATTGGTTTTTGCGATGCTATTTGTCTGTATCTGTCTCTCAGTCTTGAGCCAAAACAATTTTACCGATAGGGCTAAGACTTGATATATATAAGATTTCCTGAGGAGTTTTTTAAAAATAAATATCTAACCCTAGTAGTTCATTAAAGGTCAAAAAGAGAGAAAAAAAAATCGATTTTCTATAAATCCGTTATAACGATTTTGATTACATTTTGTATCTAGGCACTCTTTAACATTACAAACAAAATGGTAGCTTTTGTTTTACCATTAAAAACACTTTGAAAGTAATTCACACAAACAAGCATTTTTAATTTAATTAAAGTATATTTTTATAAAACCAATAGTTTCTGATCTATTATCAAATATATATTTTTCATGGAGGTCTTTAAAAATGGAAATTGATTGTTTTGTTATGCTCGTTGGTGGGCATATAGGTTCCTCTATTATAAATGTTTCTGCAACTGTGTATACTATTCTCAATCGACTTTCTAGTCAAAAGCTTAGTCGTCATAGACTTACCATTTTATATAGATTCTTATCTTTTGGTGTCAAATTCAAAACAAAACTTATATTCTATCCCTTCACGCCACGATGAGAACTTTAAAACGAGCCCTCTCCCAGATCTCTATCTATTCGTTTCTCCAAACCACTCGGTGAGAGCAGAGGCAAATATTTTAAGACAATGAAGAGGAAGGTTAAAAATATACACTACAAAAATATATATTATTTAAACTAATACAATTGGTTTGTTTGAAAAATATAAATATACAAATAATAGCCGTAAGCTTTCTGAATGTTGCACCATACAGTACTACTAAGTAGGCTAAGTGTTGAGTTGGTTTTATTTGTAACCAGGAATACATGTTTTATTGATTAAATATTGTAACAAAATTGTGTCCGAATGTGGGAGTGGTGTGCTTCTCGTTATCTACCTTAACTGCGCCCCTTATTTTCTCTATTCCCCTCCTCGTTTAGCAGGTATGCAGCGGCAGTCTCACCTGGGGTAGTTTAGAGGGGGCCAGGGAGAGGAAAAGGCAAACAGTCTGGAAAATAGTCCAGTATTCGAGAAATAGAGGATTCCAGACCCCAAGCTGTGAACCTATATATACACGGTCAGCGATAGCCGTGGCCCGCCCCCCAGTCCGAGCTGTGGATAGTGAAGTGAGTGGACTGGCGTGTCCAGGGATGGGCTAGCGTGCCGTGCCTGGGAGTGGACAGCGCGATCAGCGAGTGGGTCGGGGAGTCTACTAGTTCATGTATCGCGGATCATCGCAGTATATCGTGTGCGGGGACCAATGGCGAGTTAAGTGGGTGGGTTACGTAGACATGTGTTAATAGTGTACTTTTTATATTTGAATAGTTATTATGTATTCTATAGTTGATAATTTGTTTATTTTATTTACTTATATTTTCATTTGTTCTTATTAGTTTATTAATTTATCTAGTTAATTGTGATTATTATTTAATTAAATTACTTGTTTAGTTGTTAATTTAATTGTATTTGAATCAATGTGTGTATTGTTTTATTTTTAATAGTCAAATCCCTGAATATTCCATGCGTATTTTCATTTGTGTTTAGTCATCAGCCCATTCCAGTGTCCTTAAAAGAACTTGCGGTTAACATGGTGACGTGTGAATGGCCCACAGACCTCCCAGATCACGTGCACCTTGCGTTACAATATACACCCTCATGCATGAATCAGAGTTTCCATGGGGATATAAACAAACTATGAAAACCTGAACATTATTTGGGAAATGGTTTGATATTTTAAAATATAATTTCCACCAAAATGTAGGTATAAGTTCTAATCAGTTAAAAAGCTTGTATTTTAAGTTTAAATTTAAAGTAAATAAATGATAGCTTACATAAAACCCAATAATGTAATCCCACATTATCTTAAAATGTTCTATCAAATCATTATAAAAATATTACTTGATTTGATAGAGGAAGGCTTGATCTAGTTGTAGCATTTCATTTAAATGATCTGACATCTACAGTTAGAATCCCATAAAGACAAGTAAAACAAGATAACACGTACCAATATATTATAATAAGATGTGCCAGGTGTTAACTCACCGTGGATTGATGTT
This sequence comes from Timema shepardi, assembly GCA_902151425.1. NCBI lineage: Eukaryota > Metazoa > Arthropoda > Insecta > Phasmatodea > Timematidae > Timema > Timema shepardi. The sequence continues at coordinate 125,737 of CABFVX010000143.1, read as the reverse complement.
GCCGTGAAACGCCCAAGCACCGAGGAACATTGCCCCAGCGGACCATGCCGGCACCGCAAGCGATTCCACGTCTTGATCAAAGGGCACGCATCGAAGAAAAGAAATATAATTGTCTTTGATTGCCACACCTTCTGATAGCGCTAGTGAGAAATCGGTATAATTCTGCATCTCTACCACCCTGCCCCCCTTAGATCTCCTGATGTAGTTCAATTCCGAGGCAATTATGTTGCTATATAATGAATTCCTTGTGAGTCGTATTTTGTATTCCATTGCATTAATTCACCGGAGGAAGAACTACGACATAAAACTTCATCAATGAAGACTCTACTGGTGACCACGATGTTTCAGGTAGGCAATCAGACATAGTGTATTGTGTTAGGATGTCTTAGCTATTTTATATGTCCATCTGACATAATTTCTTATTGCAGAATGTTTGACTTTATTTTTTATGTCCATCAAACATAGTTTCTTGGGTCAGATACTCTGACAGTTATTCTCCTAGGCCTATAAGGCGTAGTTTAAATACGAGGGCTCTATAGTTTCTCTCTATGATCTCTATCTCTATAAATATATACATATACGATCAAGTGATTGTGTTTACTGAGCCCGTGAATCTGATTTACTTTTTAAGACATTGTTATATTTATCATGAAATGATTATGACACCTTAAACGGTATGATCACGTTCAGGAACTCTTTATGGCAACAATCAGATCCTCTAACGTTTTATTCTTGGACCTAGTTAGGTCAATGACTGATTGCAGTCAAGATTGTACCCCTTTTTGTGTAGCTATTTACGGTGAGCAACCTGTGGGAGCACTACTGGATTGAAGTAGCAGCCCGCGGGGATAATGCTTTGTTCCGGCCCCTTCAGGAGCCATATGTATATAGGTGTTTATAGATAGTTTGTACTAGCTATTGTGTGCCCTAATAATGGGTAAATATATACATTTACCATTGATTGTTCTGGCAGTAGTCATTAGAAAATTACCGGCCATAGTAAAATAACTGCGTACATGCCTGCTTGTTAGCCATCTATTATTTGTAAAATGGAAGCTCCTCTTATAGGAAGTTATTCTAAGGTTTTCGTAACTCTCCATAAGGGTAACACAAGCTAGCTAGCTTAAATAACAATCTTATTAGTAATTCTAAAAATATAGGATTTTATTGTATGTTTCTATTTTCAAGTGTTTCACTATCATTTATGATTAGACCTCTTAGGTATTAGTCTGGTATTAGCCAGGCTAGATTGTATCTATGCATAATGCCTAAAATTTAATTTAATTTGGATTTCCTATTTTTTACTGAAGCTGAGTTGAGGCAGACGCTCCTTCGTACGAGTAAGAGCGAAGATCCCTATTTCTAGAGTTATTAAACTAAACAAAATATTCTATCTAACTTCTGTTGGTTCCTTGTCTATAAAGTGTTAGTATCTGTCCCTCTAAATGAATGTTTTGTACCTCGATAACAGAATACAGTTATCTTTAATTATGTGAATTATAATCTTTTCACTCATATGTAATTCTATATCTTTTTGTTTGATTTTTAATCTACTTATTTGTTAAACTTATATATTTCTGTGATGAATCTTCCTTACCTATCCTTCATCAATAATAAATTATGTAATTGTGTAATAGTAATCGTCTTTTTTTCTACGTCATAGGAGAATCGATGGTTCATAGGTTTAAAACCTTTTGCTTTAATCTCATAAGTATACATTTTTACGCAAAGTGTCGTTGAATTAAAAACAAAACTTTTAACTCAGAATTTAACTTTTTTATTTATTGGATGATTATTTCTACCTACATTTCGTTGAAAACGATATTTGAAAATATCAATCAACTTCTTAAATAATGCGGCATCTGCAACACGTTTCAGTGCTTTCTCTAACATGTATAATCCTTGATGAATATAATTCAATCGCGAAAATCAAACTAAAAAACATGCTTTTAGTAGAAGAAAACAATTTTTAAAAGATGAAAAATTGATCTATATATTTTTTCAAGTATCTGTTTAAGATCATGGCATTCCAAACTTAACCTTACTGTCTGCACATCTTTCCTGAGTCTATTCTAGGACAGGAAGTAACAAGCCGGGGCTCCCCTATCAAACGGGTTGGAACGTAAATAAACCTCTCAAAGTGCACGTACATTTTTATCACCCACACACGTAACACGAGACTAAGTAAACCCGAGAATAATCTGCGGCCGGAAGGGTTATGTGGGATGGAATCTTAATGAAGCCACGGCGAGTGACTATATTTTAATATTCCTGGAAGTTGATTCTGCGCGGGCGAGGAGATACATCTATTAATTCAAGTCCAACAAAGACATCATAATAAGTAGAGAAGGACAAACTATTATTGTTGAGGCTTGTTTAGGGACTGTCCTTAAGATAGGTAGGTTTTTGTTGTTGTTGTTGGGATGGACGGGGTTTCAATATTTTCTTGTGATGGAGGGACGTGGGGGAAATGGGGTCAGAATACATCTTACGTGAGGTTTTTTTTAGTAAATTTTTATAGTGACACAAGATATATAAAAACATATTCTTGCCAGAAAATAAATATATTAATTATAAAATTTCACTTTTTTTTTCATTTGCCTGTGATGCGTTACACCTAATTTTACTACAATTTCATATCTCGCTTTGTTACCGATCCTTTTGTCTAAATATAATTAAATAAATAAATAAATAAATTTAGCTTAGAAAATCATAAACAATTACGTAAGATAGAGGAAAAAGGGGTGGTGAAGGAAAAGCTTACACTCCTTTAAGTTGGAGAAAGAGAGGTCTAGAATCTTGTAAAAATCCTTACGTAATTTTAAGGACGGCCCCTTAAGCCTGTGTCACAAGGGGCTAGTTTATTGACGGCTAGTTAAAGGTGCTTTTACTAACAAGTCCCACTAATACTACTAACCCTGTCACATGCAGCTAGTTAAACTACGGTGAGTACAGTAGCTTCTGGTTGCTTGTTGTGTTTAAACTGTCGAATGTGGGTGTAATGCCTGATGTTTAGAGATGCTTGTTGAAGCACTAGCGCTATCTAGTGGGGTTCACACGAGGATATTTGATAACTAGTCGCTAATTGAGGGTTCACACAATGCTAGTTCGTTGATTTTACTAGAAGCTAGTAATTAGCTCCGTGCGACACAGCCTTTAGGTAGCTCCTCTTTAGCCTGTATGGATAGTTGTGAATACAAACAATTATTATATTAATGAAACATTTTTATATGTACAGTAGGATTCAAGTTTGAATACACATTTAAAAAATAAAAGTTTAATTTTTTGTGGTAACAATTATAAAACTTAACGATATTATTAGTATAATTTTGTATCTTTTGATAATATCTATCAGTCGTGGCGGCTTAATATCACGTAGATATAAATACATGGAATAAATCTATTACTTTTAAAGCTATCAGATATGGTTCTTCCAATCAAAGTTCGACATGTGCAACTATTTTTAAACAGCTAAATTAATACATAAAGGGTGACCTGGTGGTCTAGGGGTAAGGTGTCAGACTTCTATGCTGGCGTCCGGGGTTCAATCCTCGGTCCCGGCAAAGATTTATCTGATTACCAAACCCTTCCTTCACCTCTGACAAGACATATTGTGAATGTGAGGAATGCCAGGTCTCCACCGTGGTTCGGATTCCACGTTAAACTGTAGGTCCTCCATTTCATCTCACAATCACCCTACCATTGCACATTAGCGTAAGTGCGTATAACCCGAACGGGTAGTAAGACGTGGTGCTAATAATAATAATAATAATAATAATAATAATAATAATAATAATACATAATGTGCTATTAGGTCTAGTAAATATTAGTGAGTTTAGGTTATTAACACTTGCATTGGCGGGCACGCGAGATAAATACTAGACTCATATAGTTTGGTTTAACAGTGATAGGGAATTATGGATTCAATTCCCGGAAGGGTGTAGTGAGAATAATTATTTCTTAAATGCTTTCCCGATTTTTTTTTACGTGGATTCAGCTAAATCCACCATAAATTTTACAAATTAAAGCAAAATAATTTAAATGTGTAGGGTATAGCAAAGCAAACTGGATCTGACACATCTTTAAGACAAACGGTTTTCTGCACGTCGTCATAGAAGGGAAGGTTGAGGGAAAGAGGAGATTAAGAAGAAGGAGGATTTAAATACTGGATGAGTTGAAGGGAAGAAGAAAAATTTGGAAGCTGAAATATGAGGCCGAAGACAGAGCACATTGGTGGTCTGAGCTCACTGCCAAAAGAAATAGACCTGTCGTGACATATAACACCTAATAAAAAAGGGGATAGCATGGATGTTTATTAATACAAAGTGAAACAAAAAGTTATTTACTTATTTTGATGGTATGAGTAGGGTTAATATTAAGGAAATAATCTAGCATTTATTGGCTGACAAATTTACAAGGAGGAGTAAAAGGGAGGTGGAGGCCACGAATCGTAAATCTTTTCATTCTCTGCCTTCAAATTTCAAGTTATAAGTAGACCGGAGAATGATTGTGTTAATTGTGTGCTGTACAGAAGTTATTTAGGATTTGACTAATATCTAATTGTTTAAATCATTTGATAGATGGGGCGAAATTAATAATAGCCAAGGTAGAATTTCGTCAAGTATGACAGGGACATGACATTAATGTTAACATTTTGAGATTTATTTGGATAAAGAATATATTGTAATCAGGCGTGGATTCAGAAAATTCTCATAGGGAGGGGGGTCATAATAATTATAAATAACATAATTACTAACAACGTAAGCTTATTATTTAGGTAAAATAAGAATAATTTAATTAAAAAAAAATGAATTATAGCAATGTGATAGTTTATTTTGTCTGATCAAGTTCTCAGCGTAGTCACCTAAATAACTCTAATAATCCATAGAAATTAACTATTATATAATGTCAATAGCACAATAACAAGTAGCTTTTTATAACACCAGTGATTACTACTACTACTACTACTACTACTACTACTACTACTAGTACTACTACTGCCATTAATAATAATAATAATAATAATAATAGCCCATGAGTTTGTAACCGAAAGGTCCTTGGTAAAGTGATGTATATTTCATGTTTTTCAGCCAAATTCACCGATTCATTATATACCTCTGTATATTTATTAGGGTTATTCCGATAATCTTTCAATGTCTCTAAAACATTTGCTACCATATTATAGCAGTTTTTCAGGTCTAACGAAGGGCTTTGAAGCTGACGAGACAACGTGACTGTTAGACTGAAGATAAATGAAACAATATGCAGAGTTATAATAAAGTCAAACCTGAGAACTGAGGCGAATAAAAGTTCTGACTTTGATGATGGTGCTTCCACATCAAATACTTGTAGGAAACATACAACTACATCAAAAACATGTAAGAATTATAAACATGCATTGTGTCGTTCTATCCAACGCGTCTCACAAAAATGTTAGAGCCTCCATCGTACCCTTGACCACGCAGGATCTAAATTTTAAGTCCCAAATTGTTCAATTTTTCAAGAAGTAAATTTGTGAGAGCCTCACCACTGAGATATTTTGCTTCCACGAAACCTAAGAGTTCTTCTTGAATTTTAAGTGAAAGTATGTCCAGCAATCTAATACAAAGACTCATCTGTTCAACCGTTCCGACATCCGTTGTTTCATCTGCTAGTACCGAAAAAAAAATTGCCCTGCTTTAATGGATTTAACTATTTTACTAAGGGTAACTTCTCTGCAAGCTTCAATTAATTCGTTCTGAGTTAGTTTACTAATAAATATTGCATTTTTAGGTGCGTTTTTTTATGTGATTCTTTAAATAACCATCACCAGCATTAATACGGAATCTCAAAAGTCTCAGAAATTTCCCTCATTTTCTGTGTTATCGTTTTCTCTAACCTATCCATCATCACGATGACCTCTTAGAGGAAAGTTTTGTCAGATACATAGTATAACTGTCTTTATCATGGGTATCAAACGTGCTCAATTTAATTCAATTCTTTTTTTCACTTCACAATTTAATCTGACTTCAACTGATTGTGTTTTGATTTCAAATGTATTCTTAAATTAAGAAAATCTTATAATTTTTGTTTTGTGATATTCTCTGGAGGCGTGTCCGCAAAGCTTTTCGTTTCCTTATTTGTAGTTTAGAAACGGAGTCCGTATAAAACTTCCGAGAGATATTATACTCCTACTTCCTTCCTTTGATCCAAAAAGTACACATGCATTACAATAAGCGCCATTGTCCTTGGCGCTGTACGTCAACCAAACAAACTTGTCCTGCCATGATCTTTGAAAATGTCTAATAATTCCTGACTGAACAATATTAAGGAGCTTGTACCTTAGTGGTGGAGTCCACGGTTCTACTAGCATGTGATATTTGAAGTAATCGGAAATAGTTTCAGCTCCAACAAAGTTGCCAATATCAAATTTTTCTGGTCCTATACTTTCTATATACATTTTAGTATTAGAATTAGATCCACTGGTTGAGGGTGAGTCACATATTAAGTTCAGTGACGGACTATTTTCAACTAAATCCACAATTTCGTTTCCTGTTGCTTCAGGATTTCTTTTCTTGGAAAAACCAAATAAATCTGTCTGTCATTTTCTTTTTGACATTATAATGTCAATACTTGCATTCAAATCACATAACTAACAAAGACAATCATTTATCACAAAATTGAATGGCAGGAGGAAGTATCACAGCCACAGTATCACAATGACAGTAGACAGTAGCAGAATGACCATAAAAAAACAAAACATAAATATCACACTCACAGCTTACTAAAAGTAAAGAGTAAGGAAAACCATCATAGACCATTATAATTACAAAAAGTCCGAAATATTTATAAATTACACATAAGGATTAACAAAACGAAACACACACGTAAAAATAGCACACTCCATCCCTCTTTAACTCGGTTCATTGCTTGTGTTGAAGACAGGTGTAAGAGGTGAACAGCCTGCACTAGAAATTCAGTAGGGGTGTGCAAATCTTCGAAATGTCAGAGTCAAAGTTGAAGCCTAAGTCACCTTCAATTCGACTTCATCACTTTGACAACCACTATAATCTAAGAATTTTTGGTAAGTTTTGAAGTAATACTAAAACCTCTATAAATAACAAAAGTACTTAAAATTCAATAAATATTATCCATTTAAATAAATTATAATCATCACATAACAGCAATAAAAATATTTTAACATTAACTTGGAATTAAATCACATCTACCTATAACGCAAGCAGAGATAAACTCAGATATGTTAGCATAAAAATAATACAATATAGTATGTTTTTTCCCTACTAAACTTTCTCTTTATCTAGACGTATTAGTCGTTAATTTAAAAATTAAGAATAGTGTTATTTGACAAAAAAATCTATATTTGGTTTCAGCTTCAATTTTTATTCGCATGTTTCAATCTTTGCTTCGCCTGAGACTAAAAAGGACATTCGCACACCTTTAGTAAAGATAAAAACTTGTATGATTTAACTTTTTTATATTTTATTTATAAATATATATTTTTAAAATTAATTTTCTAAATACCACAGGGGGGGGGGGTCAGCTGACCCTTTGGCCCCCCCTGTATACGTGTCTGATTGTAATCCTGTAAACTAATTTACTTCTTTTTGGTGTGTTTACAAACTAAAGACTTCAAAAAAGTACCAACATTTCAAATTAAATAGGTTCGAATTTAAAATGAGAATAATAGTACAACAATATTTTAATATCGTGTTAGTAGAAGTCTGACATATTTTTATACATAAACATAGCCGAGAGAGAAATTTAATCATGTTTTTTAAAACAAATTCCCTAAAATTCATACTCACAATTTTCTTAACTTCATGAAATGGTTACTAAATGTATTGGCTGCAACAAACTAATTTAATGTATTTTACGTTTTTTCAAGTGTAAATACAAATAGAAAAAAGAGTTTTTGAATATTAATTTGCAAATGAGATGCAACTATATCGGAAGCTTATACCTATTCTGCTTGTTTTTTGAGATATGGAAGGTAAAAATGTATAAAACAATCTCCTTTTCAAATAATAATCAATTTGGGCATTTATTTAGCTTTCGAATTATGATACATCTTTGAATTAGTTATTTAAATAACTTTTATTATATTGTTAGTTGTTTTGTAACATATTTTTATATTTTAGAATTTTGTATTGGTACTATAGCTATTAAATGAAAAATTAAAAGAACTGGAATCTAATTATGAACCGAAAAGAAACGGAGCTTTTATTTTTCTCCAACCGGAACCAAAACCACAACCTTAAAATGAATATGGGAAGAACCATAATCTGAGCCATAACCGATAAGTATTTCGGTTTGACTCCTTGCTCTATTTATTTAAATAATTCCTGGATAATTCACAACATAATAACATATTTGAAACTATACGCATATGCTTACGTCAACGAGAAAGTTGATGAAGTATCTTTTAACCTTAAGTTTGGCGGTTTTCATTCTACGCCAAGTTTAAACTGAGCAAACCATGGACATTTTCCTCTCTTCTCTCCCAAAGCATACCTCTTAGCTACATTATCTCTTTAGTAAAGTTTATAATCCGTAACGTTTAGAATAGACCACCAACTTGCGCCAGTAAAAACATCTTGAAGTTCTGTCTTTTTTGTTGAGCCAAAACTTCAAAGTTTGTAAATAGTCGTCGCATCTGTTATGTAACTTTTATACCCCTCGTGCCAGTCAGAGGATAAGGGGGCGGTACAAGGAGGGAATGAGGGGTGTCACGAAGATGAGAGGAATATCTTACATTCCCAGCAGTGTTGTGTCGGAGTAAATTTAGGTTGAAGTTAACTCAGTTAGGTCAATAAACTGTGGTGGATTTGCCCTGTATCATTTCAAGGGAAGGAGGGAGTGCTTTGTGGAGGAAGTGACCCGTGGAAATACGTAACAAGTCACGTTTATCTGATTTAAGTACGTCCTGACGATTAGAAAGTTATTTTAAACGATATATTTAATTTTGTTGAGAAATAGTTTTTAATATCTTGATTAGTAAATTTTAACTCTAAAACTTGTTTTGAACCTTTTCTAATAATGGGATTTATATATAATAATAGGGACACATTTATTGATGATTTTATTATATATATATATATATGTAAAACCTTGATAAGCTTCAATAAATATATAGATATATATTTTTTATAAAAATGAAAATGTTATGAAAGGTTCTCTAAAATGTTTATTTTAGAACCAAAAGTTAGTTGATCAAGAGTTAAAAAATGGTTTCCTAGACAAACATATAAAAAGTAAATAAATAAATAAAATAATCAAACGTACTTGAACACTGCTAAGCCTTTTACAAGTTAAAGAAAATGTTATTTAGTGGTTTGATAAAATAGTAATATTGAATTTACTTACTCTAAAAATTTTGTTCTATACGACAGTAATGTAAACTCAGTTTTGTCTTAAAAAAACCCATTTTCATGGGTTTGGTCACTCTTAGCACCCTAAATAAGTCCTTAGTTGGAATTATTGTAAGATCGAAATAACAACAATATAACTTCAAATAAAAAACATAAATTAATTTCCATGCTTGGCCAACATATTAATTGGAATATGTTTTGATTAAACTTGGCAGATATTTTAGACAATATAATTATATAAACTCCCTTTCCTTATTTTTGGGAAATATATTATAATGCTAAATGTATATATACAAATTTTAAATAAATAAACAAACATTCCCGTGTGGTTTGTGATGGAACTTAGTTGAAAAGCCGTATCTAGCTGTATTGGTCTTTACAACTATTTATTCGTATGGAATAATAAGGCTTTAAAGAGTTAGCACTCTACACATTTTCTCGACACTAGCACGGAAATAGCTTCCAAATAATAAATTACATATTTCTTATTCTCAAATACTAAGTCATAAACCAACTTTCAAATAACACACATAATATTTATTAATGTTCCTCCTTTTATATTCAAATCCTATTCCTATATTTAGAAAAGAAAACGGAGATTAGAACGAATCAATCTTATATGAAATACGGAACAAAATTTTTATATTTTTCACGCATNAAAATGTATACGGAAGCAAAAAATATCGTTAAGAACATCTCCTGTGAGGGATCACAAAGGTTTCCCCTCCCCACTAAACACACCTCTACCATGGCATAAAAAGAGCAGGCAGCGACCTACAACAAGAGTTCAGCTTACCTCTCAAATCTTGATCAAGACAGGCTTGTCCTAGAAGAGTGAGGAGGGGGAGGTATTCCAAGAGCCCTAAAGAAGCTTTTGACTGACTCTGCGGTGAAGACTATTCGTCCAGAGGACCGGGATAGAGGGCGAAGTGCAGTTGGGGACGACCCACCCTATTACCTCATGATAAAGCCATTATTCCTTATTTACAAAGCTCAACTTATAAAGCCTCAACCTGGAAGAATATATAGAATGGAGAAAAGCGTCCTAGTCTATGTACAGTGATAATTTTAAAAGAGGAAAGAACAAATAATAAACACGGAAATTTTATTATATATGTGGGAATGGAAGGGGACACAATAATAGTTTAGGATTTTTTTAAGTTTTCATGGTAAACAATTATTTATGGCAAAATAAATCAACTATTGCTACAGTAGAAACATAAAGTTTTGTTCTCTACACGCAGTAATTAGTACGCTCAAAATTTCTTGAATATATGTCATGAGCATATTAGCATATGATGAGAAACCTTTCAAACTCTAGGACACCTTTGACCGATATTCTAAAACGGTTTCGGTTAATATGTGAAGAAAATTAAACTTTATGTTTCTACTGGAGAAATATTTGATTTATTTTTCTCAAAAAAAATTTTTGCTTTGAAAACTGCAAAACTACAATCGTTAACTCAAAATTCCTACGATCACACCTTAAGGACTGCCTACTTAAATAGAAGTACCTCCCACTGTTGTAATTATTATGGAAATGATAATTTTGAGGCATTGAAATCACTAGAGGTGTGCAAGGTCGAGGTAAAACTTCTTTCACTTTGGTGTCAACACCCAAAATAACCTTCGCATCTTTGAAACATTTCAAAGAAAGTAAAAGAATTTCGGTTTGTTCTTAACAAATTGGAAATATCTCAATAAATATGAAATATTTTATTATATGATAATTTTAATAAATATGGCATATATGATAATATATGATAATTTTTAGTAAGCACATAAAAATCAGATACGTAAAAGAAAAAATATTTTATTATACTCAATATCGCCAACATAATTTTGTTTAAAAGGAAAATATCTGCCCAATTGTGACACCATGAAATGACTATCACTAATAAGAAGCAAAGAAAACTTTATATACAAATCATTTTAGTTGTGCCAATGACTATGATATATTCAATGGTTGTGCCATATTCATTGCTTGCATTCATTTTAGAGCACACGTATTCAATATTTGGTCCTATATATTCTTTCTCATTGGACTTATTTATGGTGAGCTTACACGTATATTTTTTAAATACAAAAGTTAAATAAATAAATTCAGATATATCAGCTAAAAATAATTTAATGTGCTTTTGTTTTTTATAAACACTTTTATCCTTACTTAGATGCTCTTAGTTGAAAAATTAATATATATATATATATATAGTCATGTAAAAAAACAACAACCATGATTTCAACCCTCAATCGAGTCATAATAGTGCATCCACCGCATGTTGACGATGATGTATAATTTGGTCAGCACAACAAAGGCTTCGGCCGCTAATTTCAGTTTTCTAGACTGGAAACACTACTTTATTCAAGTAACTCCTCATTTGTCCTCATTAATCTAAGTTTACCGCGTTCCAGATCCACTGCTTCACAGAAAATATGGAAGCGCCGGGGATTGAACCCGGAACTGTAGCCAGGAGCTCGGACCACTCGACCACAAAGGGGGTCAGTGTTTTGTGAAAATAGCAAAAATAATAAAAAAATAATAGAAAAGTGACCTTAACCACCTCCCCCTGAAATCCACTAAATACATCTTTAAGTCTCTTAAAATACTCTGTTGAGGCCCTGTTAAAATAAATGACATTATTATTATTAGCACCGCGTCTTACTACCCGTTCATGCTACACGCACTTACGCTAATGTGTGGTGGTAAGGTAATTGTGAGAGGAAATGGAGGACCTACAGTTTAACGTGGAATCTGAACCACGGTGGAGGCCTGGCATTCCACACATTCACAAGATGTCTTGTCAGAGGTGAAGGAAGGGAAATGGCTTTGTTTATTTGATAAATGTTTAATCTATATTTCTGACCATTGACATTGATACTTCCGCAATAAACGTTAAACATGAGACAATTTGACCGTTTTATGATTTTTCTCTAGCTATAAAATTTAAATCATAAGCAAGCATAGAAGTCAACTTTGGTCTCAGATAAAACCGAAATTGGATATATCTTTTGATTAAATTACACCCTAAATATTGTTGTAAAATGGGAATTGGTGCACTAAATTTAAGAATATTGTATGAACAAGTATAAATAGCTCATTTTCAACTGCGTATAATATGAACTGTCGAAATTCTGAGATCATAGTAAATGGTAAGAAATATAGACTACCCCTCTCAAACAAATACAAAAATGTATAATAAGATAATAATGGTATTTAAAAAATATAATTGATGGTTACTTTAGTGGTTTTGAAAATTAAGAAACGCCATTCTAAAAATATTGTTTTATGAGCATATTTCCTTTCAAATAGGTGGAACTCTTAGGGTAAATAGATAAGTAATCGATTAATGTAATACAAAAACTGTGTCTAGAATGTATGAAAAATTATTATTTAACAATGGGTTCTCTAACGTGTGAGGGGTTTTCTGGGATGATAAATAATCTTCTGATTTATCAAGAAACTTACTCGTTTAGGCGCTGAGTAACGTAAAATTGTCTTGTTAATCTTACTGTTGGCTAATATTGTTTCAATTTAATCTTATTTCTAATAAATATGTTTTTTTAAATATTTGTTATTGTTCATGTTGCCGGCTACTCTTACTGCTGGCTAATCTTTCTGACTTTTAATTCTACCGATGTGGGTACGAAACTTTGATAAAGCCTAGTCTTGTTTCAAATATTACGGGTAAGTGGTTGAACATTCATTTAAATATGTCTTGTAATGTATGAACTTTTTAGTGTTTGTGTAGTTTAAATGTTACCGTAGTATTATTAGAAGAATTTGCTATTTAAAAGACGTGCTTCCAACCAAGAAATAACGTTATGACGGGGGTGGAGCCTTAGTGGTAAGTAAAAACTACACTATTATTACACTAGCACTAAAAAACACTCGGTTTTGTCCTTGCATACCAACATGTGACTTTACCTAAGGGTGGGTCAGAATCAAAGTCCCTTTTAGTGGGTTTTAGCTATTATACACCTCGACACGCTTGTGTGCGGTCATCTCTCAGAGCTTTTGCCGCTGTATATCGGTAAAGCGCGTTGCACAGCAGCGGGCAATTCATCACGAGACGTGGACACAGTGCTGGTCCCTAGCGGCACAGACCAGTATTAACATACCCTCCCTCTATTTTCACACTGCCTGCCCCCGCTTGGTGCATCTTGATTTATTACAGAGGACTGAAATTAAAACATTGAAACAACCGGCCAAGTCTCATTAATTCGATACGTGGGTAATCTAGTGTTTAGATTATGCCCTTCTCGCTTTATGGTAACATTATTTGTTTTCAAGGCGTCTTAACACTCACGTTTCATATTCAATTTATTTAATGGCGCAATCTAAGAGATAGTTTTAATGAGGGTAGTTGGAGGAAGTACAGCCATGTTAGCACGGAGAGGGACTAGGTCCATTAAACGTACTGTACATCCACCTGAGGCTTGAACTTTGACCTTCCCCATTACCGGACATACAGTAGGAACTATAGTGAAAGTTTAATGTATTAGACGTTGTGACCTTTGAGGTTGGTATTCTTAGAGTTTAGTAGATAGAAAGGACCAAATACACTAAAGAATAGGATATTAAGCAACAGTGGTCGTAAGATTTATAACGTCACTCTATAAATTGACTGGAATGCCAATGATTTACTACGCTCTCTCTCTCTCTCTCTCTCTCTCTCTCCATGCTAATGTTTTTATACTCTTCCTAAAATTTATCTTTCTTATCCCTCCTTCATAAGGGTAAAATCCAGATATTCCGGATGGGTAGTAAGACGCGGAGAAGTGAACCCCCCTACACTTTCAGTGTGAGTTAATATGAACCTAAATAGTAGTTGCGACTTAATATACATTTTAAAAATTCTTTATGAAAAAAATCCACAAAAACTCTCAGAGATTTATATTCAAAGTCCTGTAGTCTGATTAAATTGTAAGAGTTTTTTTCTTTCAGTTGGAGCTTTAACAAAAATGCTAAGGTCAAATGTTTCTCGTCCAAGTAGAAGCTAAGTTGAAGTTCACTAGCTGGAATATTGACCTCACGTTAATGGCACCCCATACTGGAACGTAAATATCCATACAGCGCAGTATTTATTATGGGAATGGAAGTTCAAAGACTTATAAATCACTTAAACAATCCTTAATTCTCTTAGAATGTCCTGTGGTTAACATATTTGATACAAACACGAATGTAATATAAGTCAGTATACGCAGAATTAACATTGACACTAATAAAATAACCATATTATTTCACCATATTGTTTTATAGTGTATCGGAGATAAAGGTTTCTTTTAATCACGTGTCAAGAATATGTTTACGTGCCATGCCAATATTCATCACTATAAATAAACAATAAAATAAGGGCAGAGACAATCCGCAGCAGTAGATTGTTCTTGAACCCATATAATCTAAGTGAATGTTAGGCACACTATTCATGCACTAATTTAAAGGTAGTAATGTAAATGGTAATGTAAATTTGCAAAACACTGTTTTCACCAAGAATTTTCTTTGATAGGTTTTTGTTAGTTATAATTCGTATTTGATTTCATAAACATGTCAGCAGTCACTTTCCCAAGGTTCACCACAGAGAATAATATAATATTTAGCACCGCGTCTTACTACCCGTTCGGGTTATACGCTTTAAGTAACAATTACTCAAATGGATTAGGAATTGGGAAGGTTGAATTAGAGGAAGTGAACTCGCATTGGCGGCGAGGGAGAGTGGAAAACCATTTAGGAAAAACCACCCTCAGTTCACCCGACCGAGATTAGAACCTCGATCTCCCCGTCCTCAGCAGTCGAGCTCAACACGACTAGCGCGTTAGCCAACTACGTCACCGAGGCGGGTACCACAGAGAAAAAAGGTCTTGCATGTATGAGGCCCTGAGGCACTGGTTTTCAGCTGTTTAGAGGCCAAACAATGGGCTCTGTGTACATGAACACCACGAGGAGGGAGGTAGGTTTATTATTGGGATTATGGTACAGGGCCCGGGATCTAGTCCAAATTCACAAGTTTAAAAAAACATTAAGAAGATGAAAAAATTCCAAAAGGAAATATGAATGACAGGCAATAAAAATGCCTATCCATACTAAGAAACAGCTCATGGCCAGCACACTAGGGTTTCCTAAGGAGGGACTTACTGGCATATGTCACCATAATATCATCGATTAGGCCCAGTCTTGTCCTTCGTTTCGAGGTGTTTGGAAATTTCACAGAGTCTATTATTTTTGTACTGAAACTAAATTTAGCACAGAAAGAGTTTCGGGCAGTAAATCAAGTTCAATTTAAATACTTCATTATATGCGTATCATTTTATTGTTAAGTTATGTTAAGTGCTAATTTTAATACATGGATTTTCTTTTATAAACGTGATAGCAATGGATTGGAAAAAAGTGAACAAACCAAGGTAAAGAAATAGTGTAGAAACAGGGAGGAAGAAGTATTCCCCTTATGTAAAGAACGTGTGTCCCCCCTCCCCTGAATGGAATAAACTTCTCCCTCCTCTGCAATAAACTTGCCCCCCTTTAGATTTATCTCACTCCCCTCTGATATTGTTGAGCATGAAGCGGAAAGATGGCTTTTTATCAAGCTCTAAGTAACTTCTAGAGGCATTCAATTTTTAAAAAATGTGTTATTTATTATTTATAGTTATCTTCAAGAGGCATTTTATTTTCAAAGATTTTCCAGGCGAGGACAACCTAAATAATTTCTTGAGTCACCCAATTTAAAAAAAAACACTGGAAGAATATTACTTAAAATAGTTTATATAATAGGCCTCTAGCTCTAGGTGGAAACGGCTCTAAATAGCTTGTAGGGGCATTCAAATTTCAAAGGGTGTTAGGGTAAAAAAAATTCAAATAGCTTATAGAATAATATAATAAAAACAAATCCCAGATTAAGACCACTATAAGTATTTTTTATACATCTGACGAGAGATGGTCACACGCCCCCCCAAAACTTTTTTTTACTAACGGCCCCTTAAACAAATAAGGTTTTGCCGCATCTGAAGTAAAATATTACAAAAAGAGGGGGTCCCGTGCTTTGCCCCTGGTACTGGGCCCTGGTTTGAGCACCTGACGGGTCAGCCCATACACAAATGCAACTTTGAGTCGGCCATCTATTTGATCAGCAAATCGATCACATTGCGTGAAACAGCTAACTAAACAGTTAGTTGATTAGGGGGAGCGCCCACCAAAATGACGTGACGTGTGATCTGGAATCTATTACGTATATTCAGGTTAGATCAATGTAAACATATGAGTTAGCACCCACTGAAATGAGACATATTGGTGACTTGACACAGGCCAAGTCAGTGTCAAACGATTGCTGCATGCTCCACTTTTTGTCACATGTAACGGACAAGTTAATTCATTTAATTCGCTGGGAATTTATTTTAACGTTATTAAAAAACATTTTTCAAGTGACACACACACGTCCTAAAGCTAGTATCTTGTTTTAAAATCGCAGGCACTATTTTTCTAAATAATAAATGAAATGTTTCTTTATTCATTCTATAAAAAACTGAGTTTTTTTCTGGACACATATTTAACTGTTTAAAAAAAATGAAAACACTACCGATTTTTACATTTACTCGCCAAAAAAGGATGCACACAAAAGCGTCGTTTACCACAATCGTAATAATTGTATCTAATATTATTATTAACACCGCGTCTTACTAACTGTTCGGGTTATACGCACTTACGCTAAAGTGTAATGGTAGGTTGATTGTGAGATGAAATGGAGGACCTACAGTTTAACGTGGATTCCGAACCACGGTGGAGGTCTGGCATTATCCACATTCACAAGATGTCTTGTCAGAGGTGAAGGAAGGGTTTGGTAATCAGATAAATCTGTGCCGGGACTGAGGATTGAACCCCGGACCCCCAATACAGAAGTGCGACACCTTATCCCTAGACCACCAGGCCACCTGTATCTAATAATATTGAATTACTAAACATTACTAAATTAATTGATGCTAAATCATTCCGGTGTGATTAGTGTATCGTCATTTATATGTCACTGTCATATTTCTGCCATATTAATGCCAGCTAATGTATCACATCACCCGTATTAGTGTCATGCAAAACAATAGTTGTCCATTGTAACCTTTTAATGTCAGACCTGTCATGGACGTGTTAGAAACAGCTTATGTTTGCACACCAGTGATACACCAAAGAAAAGTGAAACGTTAATAACTGTGTTTGATATATTCATTTTTAAGCCAATGAGTAATTAAAAAACCCATTCTACAAGCTGTATTATGATTTGTGGGCTTATTGAAAGTAAGTTCTAACTTCTATAAAATAAGTGTAGGAAGTTTTGATCAATTTCTGTTCTTATAAGGACATTAACAGAACGACAAATGGATACATTACACCCCCATTGACGAGAGAAAATAGGTCACATTGAGGTAAGAAAAAATATGCTCGTATTAGTCAAAAACTCTCTCTATAAAAGACAAAATTTGCTTACTCACTCATTTATTACCATATTTTCCCAACCACTGGGCCTGTAAACTTGAAATTTTGCGTTAAGGTTCTTTTAAGGCCACACACAAGAGCTATTACGGGGTTTTGCGAAATTTGACATCTAAATAACGAAAAAAGGGGGTCAAAAGTTAACAAAATTCACCGATATGTTTTTTGAACCAGAGGACATAGAGCCATACATTTTGAAATTAAGCTTTTTTGTCTAAAATTGGGTGGGATGGTTTTGAGAGTTTTTCAAATTTCATCCCAAAAGAGGGTGGAGAGGGGCATAAAGGTGTGTGATTTACTGATTCATTCATCACCATATTTCTACTACTCCTAGACCTGGAAACTTAAAAATTTGGCCTGGAAGGAAGGTTTGGTTATATATATAGAATTGGGAAATTTAAAAAATGGGGCTCAGGAAAGGGCAGGATGGGCATTAATAAGAAAAAAAACTTTATAGATGTGGTAGAAAATTAAAATTTGTCAGACAGTTATAGAGAGAGCTCCAGATAAATAAATACTTTTTAAAACTTGAAATTTCTAAGAGTATATTTGAAAAAAGGCGTTGGGGCCTCAATATAAAAAAAAACTAGAGTAAACAATTGCTTTCCAGTGTGTGAAACTCACTAGGTAGGTAGAAAGACCACTCCAAGTAAATATCAAGAGCTGATTATATTACTCTATTAAATGGGACTTTGGTAAACAGGGGGAAGGGAACCTAAAAACACATTTAGGTATGGTATATAATTTAAATTTGTCAGGCAGGTAGAAAGACGACTTCATATATTCATCTTTAAATTTGAAATTTCTAAGTAGGAATTGTTTAATGGGTGGTCAGGGACTGGTTACAGTTTCCAAAATTAGTTGAATCAATTTCTTTTATGTGTGGTAGAAAACTGAAATTTGTTAAGAAGGTATAAAGACAACTCCAAATAACCATAAAATACTGTCGATTTTAAATGAAGAAAATTGGGAAAGGACGGATGACAAGCGTGTGTGTGTGTGGAAAGAAGGTGGGTGGGTGGTAAGGAAAAAACCTTTACGGTTATGTAGAAAATAGAAATTTTCCAAGAATGTAGAGGGATTACTCCTATAGCAAATTAATGTTAAATATTTACTATTAATCAAGGGGACTGGTGAAATGGGGGTTTCAAATTTAAAAAAAACCTAGAATAATATTTTTTGTCAATATGGTAGCAGTTTAAAATTGGTTAGGTGGGTTTGAAAACCAACCCGAACAGATATTAAGGAATAATCCTTAAATTAAAAAATGAAGAAGCAGTAAATAGAAAAAGGTGTTCGCCTCAAGATTCGTAAAACCAATAATAAAAAAAAATCTACTGGGTATGACGTAAAACGGAAGTTCGACATACACGCCAATAGAACCTCCCAGAGAGCAGAATAACTTCTGGACATGTCTATTTCCAAAATTTAAGCCCAGGAAAGAGAAGAGTTCAAAATTGATATAACCAATATATAATACTTTTCAGTGTGCTTTAAAATATAAATTTGGCAAGTGTGCAAATAAACCATATAAGACAACTACATAAATCTTAAAACTTAAAATGGGAATGTGGGAACCGAAAAAGGGTGTAGAGGGAGGATAGTAATTTAAAATCTTATTTTAGACATGTAAGAACATTTAAATTTGACAAGTTTGTAAAAGTACTACCCCACAATAACCATTGTGATGTTATTTTTGCTAAAATAATTTCTTATATAAATTTAATAGTCGGTTGACTCAGTCTTTCAAATATGTAATTAGTATAATTACGTTGATAACTTTACTGTTTATTATTAAATAATAAACAGTAAAGTTATCAATAATATCAATCAATCAATTTCATATAAGAAATCACAGCTCCTAAAGTTTCGAATATTAATTATTTATTTAAAATTAAAATATATATACATATATACAATATATTTACCTTTATTTAACTATACCATAATTTCCTTCTTTATTTTGATTCATAGATTGCCAATCCGTCATACTTTTTTTTGGTAGGTTGTTTTAATGCTATCTGCCTTAGAGAGTGGTTTATTTCAGAACTGTTATGATATTAATTTAATTTATGTTAGTGGATGCTAATAACATCTGGCTGTCATTTGAAGAATTAATTGCCCCTAGTGGAAGAGATTATTATTTTAGTTTGGATTTTTTGTGTGAAATTTAAAAATTAATTTTAAATATGATTTATGTTTATTTGTAAAATTATAATATTAAGTGATTTTTATAATAATACTATCTTTCATTGTCTAAAGATTTAAGACTTTTTTTAATTAGTTTTAAATCTCAGAAACTAGTGTTCCCCTAAACAGTGATTGTGTATAAAAAAAGAGAATATATTTGGGAATTGTTAATGGTTTGGTTTTGTTGACTCGCAAAAATTGTTAAAAAAGACAGGGATGGTCTCCATTTGAACCATCTTAAATATATTTATTTTCTATAATTAAAAATCATTTTGGCAGCAAAAACTTTTTTAAGAGTAAGGACTAACCTTCAAGGAAAGGCAGGAGATAGTTTCAAGAATAATATGTGAGGTATACAACCTAGAATATATAATTATTACTGGAGCCTGAGCTCACCAAGCTACATTATTGGGTGAGACAAAATAATTCATCCATCATCATCCAACTATTAGAAGTGTCAAGTTATATTTTATTCGTTTAAATAACTCAGTATTTTAATCTAATATAAAATATAAATTAAACCTGTTATGTTATCATTTCATTTCAAGGAATATTTATGTAATAATTCATAATTTTATTTTGTGTTTTGGCATTACATTTCAAGTGATGCTTAAAAATATTTCAAGTGTTGCTTCACAATACTTATATTAATTTTATATCATAGGAGGCATGCCTTATTAGGTAGGGTTTATTTAAAGATTTTTCCACCACAATAATTAAAATCACTATATGAATTTCATGGTGGCATTGGTTTATTTATCATATTAATGGACATGGTAATTTTAACATTGTACTCCAGGTTAAATTTTTTTTTTGTTGGATGTCCGTTTAGTAATAATAATCTGCTCCAGGGAGTCCTTTGGTATAAATATCCAACAATTAAAAAAACCACTTGAGGTTAAGTCCAGGGATCCTGAGAGAAGGGGTTTTCGTATCAGATCTGAGAAGTTTCTGGGGATTAACTTAATTAATAAAAAATCTAACTACCTCATAGAATAAAAGGGATTGGTAGTTGGCGCCTAATGCTATATCAATTTAATAAAATTCGTTTATTCATATCTAATCTTGATATATATTACAATCAATTAATATTTTGTTTTGTTTAGTAATAACTTTTTTTTAACCACACTACAAGCGCTGGAAAGTTTGGAATTTAAGACATGGAGCAAGAACTGTTGAGTAGAAAAACAAAACTTATCGATATGATAGAAAATTTGACCTTGTTTTTTAAATAGGCAGACGAAAATAATCTAAAATTAAACGTTCTATTAGCGTTGCTATAAAAAGGCTAAAACTAAAAAGATAAATAATTAAAGCCTACCTAACATTGACATAACAATAATTAAAATAAATTCTGGTGACATTGCTCTGTGAACCACGATGCTATTTGGAAAACCACGATGGTTATTATTCATTACGTTTCTGTAACAATATTATTTATTTATTCTCTTTAGTGAACTGTGATACTCTTTTTGAACAATGTCTATTAGTTAGTTTATTTCATTTTATTTAATGATCGTTTAGGTAAGGAATGCGTTGTTAATGTATTGTGTTTGTTTGCGCACTTATACAAGGTAATATTTGTCCCATATATTACATTTATTAATCACCATGATCGAATTGTGATTGCCATAGCTATCTCAGTATTGTATAACAAGAAACTATAAAAAAAAGTGGGCAGTTGGAAGTTGGACGTTCTAACAGGACATAGTGTTGGGTATGCTTAACCGTGTGAAGAACATGTCAAAATGATAGTTGATTTATAAGATAAAACTTGTTTTACTTAAATAATTCTTGATAAAATCACTTTAGGCTAGTTTCAAAGTAACTCTATAATAGCATATACTTTAAAAATATTGTTACTACATTTCTATGCTATGCCATATTATTTGTATCTGACTCTAGTCTTTACAATAATATGTGTATGGGGTCTCATTACTTAATGAGAAGCGGATATCATGTTTGCTATTTTCAATAATAGCAATATTATTATTTCCTTGGTTTTTTTTCCGTTCATTGTGAACATCAATAATTTTATTCTTTTTCATAACTAAAGAATATTCATCTTATAAATGGCCATACAGTTGGCATTGTTCGGTAAGCTGCTTACAACTAATCGAACAATTTCTATGGCTGTAAAATCATAATACATGAAACATTTGCCGCAAACAAACGTTGCCTTGGAAGGGACATTTTTTGTTTTCTCAAGAGAATGCTTCATGTATTTCTATAACAATAACCTGGGGGAAGTCAAGAGAACTCTAGATATTTAACAATCTTGACACAAGTAGCCACTTAGTATAATACTTTGGTTTACAGATGATGGTTATAACTAGATAGACCCCCATGTTTTAAGACAAGTCTACATACTCTCTATCCTTATAGTTGGTAATCCGTAAAAGATAAACTTCACAGTAATAAACCAATCTGTGTACAAAGTGTACATCCACAAGTCCGTAGTTCATATGGTCCATAGTTCATAGTTTGTAAAATATTGACCTAACAGTACGTAGTGACATGATTTTATCAGACCCTTAAATTTACATAAGCAAAGTAGCAAAGTAACCGGAAGATACAATTTCAAAATTACTTTCTATACAAAGTCTATACGTGTAAATCAGTACTCTATAATACTATGTAGAGGTTATATAAACTTAATTTTTTAAAGGCTATCGATACGAGTGGTTCTAGATAAATTAATAACAAGAAAATAAATAACTGAATATGAATGTGGGGATTTTCATGAAATAAATTAAGGAAACAATCGCTATTTTCTAAGCGCTTCGTACTATAGTGTTCGAATTAATTGGGACAAAGGGAAAAAAACTATTTTTTCTAAAACCTTAGCTTTTAATCACTACACACCTTAAGTAGACTGATAAATCTCTATATTAGTACGAAGTATGTCCTCCTTTAGCAGAAATGACCTCTTCAACACGTCTTGGCATGGACTCCACTAGTGTAGCGCACATTTTGTTGATTTCATCATCATGGAACCACACTTGTATATCACTTTTTATCATTTGTTCTGTTGTCGTGCAATTCATCTTAGCTAAGCGATTCTTGGGGATATGCCATAAGTTCTCAATGGGATTTAGGTCTGGTGAATTACCAGGCCAATCAAGCACTTTTATTATATTTTCCCGCATAAAAGTCTGGACCAATTTCGAAGTGTGACAAGAGCCAAGACATTTTGAAATGTTCCATCAAATGTTTTCATGAGTGGAACAATCTTACTGCGTAATATTTCTATGTATTTTACAGAATTCATCATGCCTTTAAGAGGAACTTAGCTTCCAGTGCAATTTTTTTGAAAAACCCCCAAAACATCAGTTTAGAAGGGTGTTTTACAGTCATTTGGATATTATCTAGTCGCAGAGTTTCACCTTCACTACGTCTAACTACACTTGATTTGTATCCATGCACAAATAAATGTGTTTCATTACTGAAAAGCACTTTCTTCCAGTCGTTAACAGTCCATGATCGGTATTTTTTGGCCCATGCTAAACGTTTTTGCATCATTTTCTGAGTAAGAAATGGTTTTTTCATCGGTCTTGTTGCCTTACGATCAACTTCCAGAAGCCTTTACCGTACAGTTGAGGTACTCACTTCAACACCATAATACAATAAATCCCTTCGAAGGTCTGTGTTTGTCTTTCTTGGATTTATTTTGCTATTTCTTATTGGAATTTTCTCAGTTCTTGGAGTAGTTTTCCGTTTGCGCCCATATTTTCCTTTTATTTTTGGAGATGATGATCCGAAATCTTGAAATGTTCTTAAAATTCTTGAAACACTTGATTTGCCTACACCAATAGCCTTATTTATATCTCTCACGGTCATATAAGTGTGTTCATTAAGAGCGATTATTTTAGAACGCTCCCTCGGAGTAATATCCATCTTTGAACAAGCAAAAGTATCACGTGATACATGGAACGCAAAATTAAAACCACCAGCTGCCACACTGAAAGTCTCACAACTGAACTACTGATACACTAAAACCAGTCAAACGAATAAATTACAGTCAAGGTCGATCCGTCACACTGCCTCTAGGCAGATATAATCGGTTTCAGGCAGTTCAGGACATCACTAGTAATCAAATATCAACTCAGACAAGGAAAACATGTTTGTCCCAATTAATTCGAACAGTATAGTATAAGTGGATCTCCAACAACTTCTTCCATCAATAAGTTTTTTATGTCAACATAATAATCTAATCTTGTTGTTCTTGCCACTGTCTCTGTCCCCAACTATTAAGTACTTAAATAATAAGTGACACCAAACCAATCACACCATGAAATATAAATAACATACTACAAAATATATAGAGTTAACGGGGTTTTTTGAAAAATCTTAGATTGGCCTAAATTATACTCTGTTACTGTCTAAAATTAATATATTAAGAGTTTCTACTGATTCCACACCCTCTTAATCACAACCACCATCATCTCATAGGGATAAGGAAAGAGCCTTGTGGAAAGGATGTAGGGTTATTAGTCGAGTGTCCCTCTAGTCAACCGTATGTAAGTATTGGCTTATATTTCCATGAACTAGGCTAATAGTGATGTAACCCAGACACACACACACACACACACACACACATACAATCAGACCTTCATATATCAAAGTTGATGGTTCCATAAAAAAATCTATCTATAGAAACTTTGATGCAGGGAAACCATCTTTTTCATTCATTATATTGTGTATTATATTTTATTTATAATATTTCCTAATCATTGCACTCATTATAAGTGAATATTAATCACATTATGTACAAGTTATATTCATAACGATAATTAAAAACAAACAAAGAAAATATGTGTTGAACATACCTTAAAAAAACATAGTATTCAAATGGATTTACATTTGTGTGAGAAACTTTCTAATGTCATGCTGCACAGTAAATTTCGATGAGGATTCATCATAAATGTGTTCACACGTATTAAGTCCGTGAAATACATTGTCAGAAACATTTTCGGCAAATTGAAGACCATGATGAATTGTCTTAAATGTGACCAAAATATCTTTTTCATAAGGCTTAAGGTGTTCCTCGTCAATCTCTTCAGCCTCTTCGATGTCATTCTGTTCTGTCTGAAGTGATCTTAATATGTCATTTTCTGTATGGTATTCTTAAACAAATATGTCTTTGTCATTGTCAAGGAATTCATCAAAAGACGTTTTTTCCCTAATAAGACCCTTCCAACATTTCTGGACTTGTAACAAAACATTTTCTTCTTTGATTTGAGGTGATTTGATTAAGCCGGCTTTTGCAAAGCAATTTTTTTACTCTTGATTCTAAAACACTGTTTTGCCACAACTTAGCTAGTTCATCTATACAAATCCTCAGATCAATCACCTGATCTGTAGAGTGCTAATTTTTTAAGGCCCAATTAAGTCCTTGGAGAATGTGTTTCCTATAGTGACTTTTCTGATTAAGTTTTTTATAACTCTCTGGTACATTGATTGGCTCCAATATTGAAGTTGTGTTTGGGGGGAGGGGGGGATCAAATTCACTTTTTTATGATACATTTTGTGGACTGTGCAATTGTCTACTAAAAGAACAATTTTTATTTTTGCCTTCTCATTTATTTAGTTAAATTTGAAATCCACCCCTCAAAAATATCTCTCGTCATCTATGCCTTTCTAATAAAACTGTAGTCAATTTCCAAAGACATAGTCTTTGAACCATCCACCTTTTGAAAATTACACTTTTTAAAATATTTCTTGTCATGCCTGACATTTTCAAAGGTTTTCATAAGAATCTCCCGGTTTTTTTTTATAATTAATGTTGACACTGTACTCGGGGAAATACCAAATTTAACCGCAATATTCATTTTTTGCATTCCACTGTCCACGTTCCTCAACAAAACC
Source organism: Timema shepardi (assembly GCA_902151425.1). NCBI lineage: Eukaryota > Metazoa > Arthropoda > Insecta > Phasmatodea > Timematidae > Timema > Timema shepardi. Next base: position 99,841 of record CABFVX010000143.1, on the reverse strand, counting down.
TTTTCTACAACACTGAGATATTTTATTTCTGACATTGCGAACACACAATGTTGATTGGAGAGTGAAACAATAGCTATCATAAACCGCCGGTTAGAGATACTGTAACAAACTGAACCTTATTTATAGAGTAGGAAGGCTACTTGAGGAAAGGCATGAGGTGAATGTAAAGACCAAACCTTTCCTCTTGTGACATCTCCATTCTATTTTTTCTCACTTGGTTTTCTTATACCATCGTAATTACAGGAGGAAAATCCCGATTTGTGAAAAAAATTCGACATATAGCATTTTTTCTGTTTATAGACAAAGTTTTTTTATGTAATGCAACAGGAATTCATCAAAACTTTGATAGAGAATTTTGATATTTTGAAGTTCCACTGTATATCAGGGTGTCTACTGGGTCATCAAAGTCATTAAAAGTTACTGATTTAAAAGTCCCTGAAAAGTCATGAATTTTCAATATTTTAGTCATAATTTCACAAAAATATTGTTGTGTGAATTTCCCGCGCATCGTAACAATACGAACGCGTCAAATGTTAAGTCAACCTCTACCCATGATGCGATGCGCTAGCCACAAGCTGCCTGGTTGTTTTTACTGTGATGCCAAGGTTAACGTTTGCCATATAGTTAAAGTTTAATGTTTTGTGTGAGTGCATTATGCCAATATACACATAATGTTCGACCACTTACCGAAGGGATTATTGGTTTAAAAAAGGTCACCAATTTTTGTTTCTCCAACTCCTTAGATACCATGTGTGTGTGTGTGTGTGTGTGTGCGCGCGCATGCGTGTGTGCATGCGTGTGTGTGTGTGTGTGTGTGTGTGTGTGTGCGTGTGTGTGTAGAGAGAGAGAGATAAAGAGAAATGTTCATTTTATAAATCATAGCATTTACTATTTACTCACACAACAATAAAGATTATCCTACATTTTGTTTTATTTAATTTATTGGAATGTGTTTAAATGAGCTCTAATAAAAAATACAAAAAAATCTCACTATTGCAAGTATTAATAGTTCAGTTGATATTGATTAACTTAAGTATAAAATACCCTGCTTGTGTTAAAAGTGCGCCCACTTGGAAGTTAATATAGATTATTTAAAACATTTGGGTTTCTATGCTTTCTATAAATTACATTTTTCATTTGATTTATTCAAAAACTAATTTACTATTTTTAACTTTTAACTAACTGTTTTAACAGTCAGGTCATTGTTTGAATTCTGGTTATCTACATTGTTATTGGTTTTCTACATGTAAGAAATGCATATCATTTTCCTATCCTCTTTCCACAATCATGCGGGTGCACTTTTGTTAAACTACCAAACCCATTATATTAAGTAATTTTTAATCATGTGTTTAATTGAACTAATTTATAAAATAAACTTAATTCTTTTAGTTCCAAAATTTTTGTATATAAAATTATGTGAAAATATGAAAATATTTTTTTTTATTTCAGAAAAATAACACAGTATTCGCCTTCAGAATCTGCCAAAATCTACGAGAAAGCTGTAAGCAGGAAGAGTCACTCTTGTTTTGACCCCAAAGCCACCATTCTAAAACTAAAACAAGGATCTCCACCAAGTGTCCTTGATGAAGCATCAAGGAAGGCACTTGTGGATCAGTACTTAGATGTTAGTATCTTATTATATAAAATATATTTTGCTTATTTAAGTTTCTTATACAGTTATAAATAGAGAATATTTATCACTAGAATCTTTACCTATTCTAAAACAGTAGTCAATCTTCAAATTAACAGGATACAGAAAAATTCCTGGATAGCTCAGGGGTAGGGCATTGGTGCATCAAGTCAGGTCCTGCTTCCCATCTACATGTGTCATTTTTCAACTCATTGAAAATTTGGTGTCATTGATGACTAAGCATAATCTAAGATTATTCTCTCTTCATGCATGTACTTCACTTAACATCCACAGTTACAAAATATTGTTTGATCTGCAGCATAAAACCACTTACTGAATCAACATTGGCTTTGGTTTCAATTATAGTTCCAAGAAGTTGAGGAATTCCAAGTCCATCAGACTGAGCCTAAACTATGAGTGAAGAATGGCCCTAAACATGGGACCAATCCTGCTATCTCAGTATTAGAGCTTTGACACACTAAGTTTTATTTCCATGGCCAGATGTAATTTTTAAACTAATTGAAAATACATCTCATTCAGTCAATATGTCTGTTCCTAAGATCATTGGCCTTCCATATAATGGTTCGGAGCTAATTAAAATCTTTAAACAGTAAGATAAAAGTAAATAACATATAAAAGGTTTTTCTTTGTTTTATCAAATCATTTATAAAACACTCAGGCAATCTTTATACTGTCATATCAAATACAAAAAAAATTATTTATATACTCACAGTTGGTTTTAGACACACATTTTAATTCAACTTAATTCCTTCAATTAAAAAGTCTTAAATCAATTATATATTTTTAAAAGGATTAATTTTTGAAAATAAAACACTTTCAGAATCTGTTATTTTGAACCAAAGATCGATTTTCTTCAAATAGATTTGATGTGTGCTATTGACACTTGCCAAGGAACACTGAGACATAACAATTTGTTCATTAGCTTAATTCACAGTCATGCACCCCTATCTTAAAATTATTTTGAGTATATCTACTCACTCTTCTTCACCAAAATCTTAAGTTAATATTCACATCATAATCACAGTTTAAAACTTTGGAGCTTGAACGATGTTGTAACAAAAGTGAACATTACCAATAGAAATAAATGAAATAATTTATTATATTTGGCTTCTCAAAACAAAAAACAAGCCATTCATTTCAAGATGGAGGGCAATAAAATGAAGTCTACTGTTTTATACATATTTTATTGTTGTATACATAATTTATGTAATTTTCTCAAATGTTTAAACCTACCAATTGACTCCAGATTATCCGCAATGATAGTCATATGGTCTAACACTTGTATTGGACTGGATTGCCAGTGACAGGGAGATCGATATTTAAATCTCAGTCAGGTGGAAGGGTGGTTTTTCCTAGATGGGTTTCCCACTCTGTCCTCCACACATGTTGGTAAACTTCCTCTAGAATTATATCTTCCTTAGCCCTAATCCTTAATTTGTTAAGCTCCGGTGAGAAAAAATAATTGGATTTCAATATTTCCAACCTTTCAACAAATACAAATATTTGTCAAGTGTAAAAACAAAGAAATTGGGAGTTGAAAGTTGAAGGTTGAAAGTTAAAGTCAAATAATATACACTTATTTACTCAAAAGGATATAGTGCCTTTACTCTGAGATACAACTCCTACTTAATAATCACATTATACTGGGAGGGGGGGAAACAACTACATCATATATTTTTTGCTTGAATTTGAAAAAGATTTAACAATTCATAAAATAAATATACAGGAATAAATCAATGAAAACTTACATGATAAGAGATGGTTTATTTAAATATTCAACTTTTAGCTGTTTTAATATTAGTCATTCATGGTTAAGCTTGATAATTCCTTAACATAAGTCTCACTTAAGACTTTTAGAAGTTAGTATATAAGCTAACTCTGCAGGTCTTTGAATATAATTTTGATGGCAAGACTTTCTTTATTAAATCTTATTACAATGCGTGACTCTAAATATAGACACCTATTTTGGCATCTTATTTGATATTATTGGCTCTATTTTCTTAATGTTATTAATGATCATTGGAATTCTCTAAAACACTTTGTTATGCATTCATAGAATATTATAAAGTTATTCAATATTTTATATGTGTTATTTTAATGTGTTTTGTTATAACTTATGTGTTGAATTGCAATATTTAAAATAAATAAAAATTAAAAGCCATTACTTATTTTAGTTAATTCACATATGCGATTTATTTTCAAATAGTATGTTAATTACGCTGTTATAATGTCTAGACTATACATGTTAATAATTTTTATTTATGAATATAGTATTTTATAAGCACATAATTTTTTTAGAAAGAACAATTTAAAACGGATTGAGCTTTTTAGTTATTAAAAAATAAAAATGTTGATGGACTTAAAAAAACTTTAACACCTAAGATCCCTAATCATATGTAATCCATTAGATCAAAATAAGAAAATATTCCTCTAGTTCCATAATTGCTTTAATTATACTATGTTCAAACAGATTTTGGATTGGCTTTGGATTTATAGTTTGAAGGGACTAAACGCCCATAATTTAATTGTAGCTTAGCAAAACTTATGTAACATCAGGATTAAATTAACAACTAATATGCCTAAGTCATACATGCAAAGTTGGAGTATGATATTGACCAGTTAATTTTAATGTTATATTTTCCTAAAATTCACTTTCCTCTTCTGCCTTTAAATTAGGTAATATAAATTGCTGAAAGCCATTTGATTGGCTTTTTTGAGCATACAAATAAATAAACTCAAATTATCCTAGACAGTGCAACAGATAGTATATGACATCTCTGCAACATTTCTATAAAGTATGATATAAAATGTTAAACTCCAATTTGTGAATTTTAACTTTTCAGTTCAAGCAACTTATGCTAAAGTTTGATCCGGATGATGATGATGATGAGATCCAATTAAAGCCGCCTACCATTAAAGCTGGTGTAGATGAAGTGGTTGTGGTTGAATCAAGTGATAATAATGCAATTCATATTGTATTACCGCCACAACCACAGATTCAATCTTTACCTCAACAACCACAATCACTTGTTTTTCAAACTGGATACAGTGAGCAAAAGGTAAATGAGTTTTTAAAGAAGATTCATAAACATTTCTGAAAAAGATTTAATCCAAAGTTAAAAAACCACTTTCAGCAGGCCCTGCACCATTGTATGAGGGTTTGTAAATTTATAGCTTAAATTCATTAAATAGAGGATTATTTTTTTTCCATAGAAAGGTAAAATGTGACCACATCCCTTTATGTGAAGAGGGCAAGTGTATTTATGATGAAGATCTAGTTCTTTAAATGAGCAATGAGGCTCTATTATGATATCATAATCATCAACTATTTCCTGCTTGTTGCTGGGTCAGTTTAGTAAAATGCCTTCATCTTCCTATATTATTACAAAAATCACCAAAACTTTTTCTTTGCAACTAACCACCATCTGGGAACATCTCAAGGTGGTTCATATTAAAAATACATTCAGGGACTTATCAATTTAATATTTACACAATATTATACAAATGGTTTAGATTCCACTACACTCGACAGGTTTGTGTATTCTATAACTTAGGATGTTTAAATATTTGTTTTCCTATATAGCATGTGAACATCACTTCAAAGATGGTGATTATTATTATTTATTATTAACAAAATTAAACTAACTCTGTATAGAAAAAGATAAGTATTTAATCTGGTTAAGAAAAGCATTTAGTCTTGTATGCTCTGTTAATTCTAGTAGTAACTGAACAGAATAACCAGGTAAAAGAAGACTTATTTTCAAGTATAGAAAGTATTTAATATACATACATACACATTTGTGATTATTTTTTACCACACAACCTCACTTTGTCACCATTCCTTATCTAGTCTGGAATTTCCGTTTATTGAAATCTTCACATCCAGTAATTTATCTTAAAAGTTTTATGAAGCTCTCCACATAATTTGCTTCAAAGTTATAATATTTATTCTGATCACTGGTATCTAAATTTATGTGCTCCAATTGTGTTCCTATTTCGAACTATACAGATCAAAACAATTTAAACTACTTAATTTACATATATATGTTTAAAAAATTTGATAAATCTGTAGATAATCAAATGTGATTAAACAAAAATATTTTTCTTAATATATTCTTAATTGTAATTCTCTACTTAGGGAAGCTTCACTGTGTATATTATGTATATTATTCTACTTTACCTTTTTTTAATAGTTTTATAATTCGTTTATTATCATTTTTAAAGAATTAAATGTTAATGAGTTGGGAAAAATCCTCACAAAATATAATTTATTTTTCAGGACATTCCTCACAAAATACCCAAGTTGACTATAGTACCCCCAAGACCTCCTGAAGTCAAAGAAACTAGACACCATCGGTCACACAAATCTCACAGACTTGAGAAACATAAAAAACACAGACATAAAAAAAAGAGAAGAAGATATGGTGATGATGAAGAAAACAGTGAACATGAGTTTAGTGATCCTGACTTCTTGGTTTAAAGTATCTCAACAAATAAGTTTAAATTAGCTAGTTTAGCAGGGCTTTTTTTCAACTCGATTATTACACGTTTAAATTTAAAGAGATACGTTTGTGAACAAAACTTTTTTACCGGTCTACTTCACTAAGTGTGGTTACTTTCGACAGTAATAAACAGTTAATATACTTTAAAGTAACCATAAATTTCTTATTTAGTGATGTATTCCTGTTATTACTGTTAAATATGTTAAATGAACTAAATCTTTATGTAAATATGTATAGTTTGAAATTTAATATGTAAATAATTGTAAATATCTTAGAATATATTTTAATTTTGTAAATAACATATATTCATGAACTCTGTATATATGGTAATAGGAATACAATGAAAGATGTGAATATGTTATGGAAAAAATTTAATGAAATGTGTAAATATAAAGTATTATTTAAAATTATTTTTTTAAAAAAAGATGTAAATACTTAGGTTATAAGCAATTATTTATTATAATTTTTTTCTTTGGTAATGTTCTAAAATGTAATGTTGTAAAGTATACTAAAAACGTTTATCTGTTTACTTTTAATATGTGTAAGGGAAAAATAAGTAATCTCACCTATAATTGGCAGGCGACATTTTTCAAACGTTTAACTAATTTCATAGCTATGCTTCTTAAATATAAAAATCAAACTCTTGCATTATATTTGATGAAAAAATATTCAAGTGCCCCCTACCAAAAGTATCTTTTAATCTGGCTATCCTATCAAATATTGATAAAATATTGTACTTGGATACTGAAAATTGGCCTGCTACAAAAAAGTTGCATTACTTAAACGATTAAATTAATTTACCAAGTTTAAGTTGTGCTGGCTTTCTAGAAAATAAATACAAATTCGAAAGCATTTCCAAAAATACAATATTAATGAAGATAATTTAAATAAAATTAAACTATTTTGTGATGAACGTTCTCATTTTCATCATAAAATTATTTGGACAATTCTTGTCATCCATGAATTGTGTTTCAATTTGCAATGAACGTGTTTCTCATTATGCTATTATTTAGCCAACATTCAATTTTAAACCTGTTATTTCTTATGGAATAAATTAAAGTATTTATAGTGAGGCACTGTTAATGTTTTCTTGATGTTTGACAAATACTTGTTGTTAAACATCAGAAACAAATGTAATTTCTTGGTTTTCCCTTGAACACTTCAAATGTTAAGGCTGTAAATATACAAAACAAAATGTAAACACCATATGTTAAATGACAATTTATTTACACTTATTTTAAAACTACATGCGTTTTTGGACCCCTATTTAAGGATCACATTACTATGAATTACACATGTGAGGTTCTATTAGATTTTAACATTATTTGCAATGAACTTGTTTCAAGGCTGTAAATATACAAAACAAAATGTAAACACCACATGTTAAATGACAATTTATTTACACTTATTTTAAAACTACATGCATTTTTTGGACCCCTATTTAAGGATCACATTACCATGAATTATACATGTGAGGTTCTATTAGATTTTAACATTATTTGCAATGAGCTTGTTTCTCATTATACTATTATTTGGCCAACATTCAATGTTAAACCTGTTATTTTTTATGGAATACATTGGAGTATTTATACTGAGGTCTTATTTTAAAACTACATGCGTTTTTGGACCCCTATTTAAGGATCACATTACTATGAATTACACATGTGAGGTTCTATTAGATTTTGACATTATTTGCAATGAACTTGTTTCTCATTATGTTATTATTTGGCCAACATTCAATTTTAAACCTGTTATTTCTTATGGAATACATTGAAGTATTTATACTGAGGCACTGTTAATGCTTTCTTGATGTTTGACAAATACTTCTTAAACATCAGAAACAAAAATGTAATTTCTTGGTTTTCCCTTGCACACTTCAAATGTTAAGGCTGTAAATATGCAAAACAAAATGTAAACACCACATGTTAAATGACAATTTATTTACACTTATTTTAAAACTACATGTGTTTATGGACCCCTATTTAAGAATCACGTTATCATGAATTACACATGTGATTCTATTAGATTTTAACATTATTTTAATAACAAGTGTTTAACTACTTTTTCTTGCAATGAAATGAGTGATAACTAGTAATTTAGCAGTAAGGAATAGTACGGAAATAAAGCTCTCTTTTGTTTAATGGCTCAGATTCTTTCAACTTATAATCTATGGCTCAGATTCTTTCAACTTATAATATATGGCTCAAATTATTTCATCTTATAATATATGGCTCAAATTATTTCATCTTATAATATATGGCTCAAATTATTTCACCTTATAATTTATGGCTCAGATTATTTCAACTTATAATCTATGGTTCGGATTCTTTCAACTTATAATCTATGGTTCGGATTATTTCAACTTATAATTTATGGTATATATTCTTTCAATTTATGATTTATGGTATACATTCTTTCAATTTATAATTTATGGTTTAGATTCTTTCAAATTAGGATTAATTGTGTCTTTCTTTACCAACACACAACTTTTTCTTTTAAGGATGATGCCATTTTTAATAATAAAGATAATTTTATAGAAGGGCCAGTTGTCTTTCATTATTAGTTAAGTATTGGTACAAGTAACACAAGGTGATATGTTGTTAACAGTGGTTGTGTTAAAAATAAAGTAGTATGATATTTGATTAATCATTTTGTGTGTTGAGCAACTAAAGTGTACCTCATGAAATATTTATTTTTAGTTTAATTATATTTATTTACTTTATTTTAACAAAGAAATTTTTTTGTTTTAAACTATCTTTAATTACAACTTAGTTTACATTTCAGTGGATTTTAAATAATTTTATCATTATTATTTACACCCATATTTTGATGTATATAATATTTTTTATGGGGTTGATTATTTTAAATTGTCAAGAAAAATTTAATTTATTTTATCATTATTATTTACACCCCATATTTCGATGTATATAATATTTTTTGTGGGGTTGATTATTTTAAAATATGAAGAAAAATTTAATTTATTTTTTATAGTCAATGCACGTGAGTGTGAAGGTGTCAGGTTTAAAAGTGTTTAGCTTAGTTTTTTTTTTGTACAACTTTAACAAAAGTCTTCATTGTACATTAATCGGGCAAGTTTGTATGTTGATTGGAAAAACAAGCACATGGTGCACTTAATGCAACACTAAAAATATTCAAAATGAATTAAGTTATTAAAAGGCAAAGTGAAGTAAAGTGCTTTAATCATGCTCACAGGTAAAGGATGTGAACTTAAACGTTATCTTGGAAAGTGTGGGCTATTTCTTCACACAATATGTTATTAAATAAATAACGTTTAAGGGTTAGCTCACACTGCCATTTTGTAGAGCTTCAATATGCTCATAGCTAGTCAAAAAAATTAAAAATATTTTAAGCCTATTCTACTTTGCCTCTTGAACACTTAATTGTCATCTAAAATGATTATTTCAGATATTTAAAAAAAATAGTTCACAATAAATGCTTGGTCACAATATTCATATATGGTATAGCACTAATTTCATTGTATGCAAGTTCATTGAAACCTTGATCTATCATTTATTTTTGGATTGTAAAGGGGAAAACACAAAACTTTTAAATGCTAGGAATGTTAAATTATGTTTTTGAAGGTAACTTATTTACTTTAAACTATTATGGTTTATAGTTTTCACAGATGTAACAGGTTTTTTTTAGACATTAACTCCAATAAAATTTGTTCATACTTGTTTTAGCGATAATGGCAATCTCTTAATTTGATTGACACTATTGTTGTTATGATTTCTGATAGAATATGCAAACTTTAAGATTCGACTGCGCGGTTGTCGCATAATACCATGATTCTTTTAACACCACACGTGGTAAGCTTTCTGTTTCAGCGGGTAACTAATTTATTTATAAGCTGCAAAATATTTTCAATCTTCTTGGTTGTTTATGTCTTATTAATTTGAGTCTCATCACAATCCACCTTAATTTCAATCTCTATCACATTTCAGTAAGAAATGTTCAAATGTTGAATTTATAAATTGCTGCCACATTGAAGTGATTATCCTTTATGGTGTTTATCTTAATCATCACTTGGCTTCATCCTTTCTCAAGTCTGTATTATGTACATACCATTTTGAATATGCATACTCCTATAAAACCAAACATTTTCTTAAGAAATTTTGTGTCTTGAAGGTTGGTGGTTTATTTGTTCGCTAACATTGTTTTGCTATGTAGAGCACCATTCCTGACAAGGTGCTTGTAACACTTAGTAAATATATGTATTCTCTTCTTTGCCTTTCTTTTTATTAATCTGGTACTTTATCAGAAGTGTTTTTATATCCATAAAACATCTGGGTCTTGTAGATGGTCTATTTATAATGAACAGTATGTTATTACAGTTATCACTGTTGGTGCATATCGTCGTCGTTATCCTTAATTTGAAATTTATAATTCCTAGCAAAACTAATGCTTCACTGTAATATAGTGAGACATAATAATCCAAAAGTTTGGTCCCCTCAGCATTGGTTGTATCCTTTCAAGGTTTGTGATATCCTCTTAAGTCACCAACCTATTCTATTTTGTTCGGTAATGGCACTTTCTCTCGCTTATGTCTAGCTTAAAAAAAATTAAATCTGCCATTATATTGGTCCCTGACTCTTATCCATCCATTATTAATAGTGAAGTTTTGATTCCCAATCAACTGGTAGTCTCATTAGCCTTTTATCTGAATATAGTATGAGACGGATAGAAAAGTCTAGGGATGGACGGGAATGACATTTTTATATTGGGACTGGAAAGGAGTTAAAATATCAGGATCGGGTAGGAAACGGAAAATCATAAAAATCACGCTTTAGAATAAGTTTAGAAAAATATATATTGATTCTTAAACTAATATGGTAAGACTTTTAAAAGCCTGGATATTATTAAACATAATATAAATAAAATAATAAAATACTATCATAAAAACATACTACAAATTGAATAGTTAATCTTAATACATTTTTAATGGAAATTTTTACTAGTCAATCTCTTTTGAAAATGTTGTTTTATATTTAACTACTGGAAGAGTGTTAAAGAAAACATTTTTTTTACCATTCTTAAATGCTCTCTATGTTTGAAACCTCTTAAATGAATACTCTCTAGGATATGAAAATCCTGTTCTCTAGGTTTCAAACCCCTTTAATAACCTCTAGGTTTGTTACCCTTGGGTAAATCTCTATATTTGAAAGCCCTTAAAACCTTTCTCTGCTTAATGCTCGTCTAATGTTCTCTGGAATTGACACCCCTCAGGTTTTATTTAACACTCCTGTAATCTCGACTATCTCTTTGGCTCACTTACTTACTCCCATTCCTACCCCCTCATAACCACTCCATAAAATATAGAGTAGAATATATCTATCCTTTTCTAAATATCTAAGATTTCTTGCTGGATGATTATACGAGATTGAGTCAGCAGTTCCTGCTGGAATAATAAGCAGGCTTTATTTCCTGCTCCATCCCGCACGACTTTCTGAAATAGATAAATTCCCGAAATTTTTCCGAGTGGTTAGGAACCTGTACACCCCTAGAAGTCCTGAGTTCACTAAATTTTAATTCTCTGTCCCTTTATTACATGATTTATCACATTTGTCAATTTGTTCACTTTTTTTTTCTTTTTCTTCTAATGATTAAGCTGGATGGACCTAATACCAGCCACTTGAATACATCAAACCATTTCTCACCAGGATTGTGTGTACCTGTGTCTTCCTTTTTTAAATTATCTCCTACTTGTGAATGTGTGGTTTCACGTTAAGCTGTAGGTCCTCCATTTCATCTCTCAATAACCCTACCATTACACATCAGCGTAAGTGCGTATAGCCTGAATGGGTAGTAAGACGTGGTTCTAATAATAATAATTTTGTTTCTCATGTAAATAAAGCATAAACGATTCAAAGAAGCAAAATATTTTAGCCCTCCAATAAATGAAAATCTAAAAGATTCACTAATAACTAGCTTCACAATTCTATTAAGATGAAATTGTAATTATTTTAGTTAACTGAATGTACACGTAACAAAATAAGATGAATCATAAACAGACTGAGAATATTATCACAAGTCATGAGATATACAAATTGACTATCACAGAATGCATTCCATCAAGTTTCATGTTTGTTTACTGAAAAAGTTATCTAGCTACAATTTTTACAAGATACCTGTTCTATCTGTGTTTTTTCACACTAATTTCCCACTATTTTTGCATAGAAATAAATAGAGGTAAATGGTAGGATAGAAGGAGAAATTTCCTACTACTTAAATATACAATAAATGCATTATGACTTCACGCATTGTTTACTTTTGATCATAATATGAACTAGTCAAAATAGATGAGACATAAAGGAATGGTCTATCAAGATTTCATTGTATAATTTTATTTAGATACTCTCATTTAAATCATTAGCTACAAAGCCAACTTTATGGTAGCATGTTCAAGGAATATTATTTTGATTTGTGAGTTATTAATTTTTGCTGACTACATTTATAGAAATAACACTTTTTATTTTGTGAAATTGTTGCACTAATTTTGCATCGTGATTGCTATATTGATTCCTCTCAATATTTCGCAAATTTGTCTAACAGTGTTTTGTTAATTTACTTAATATAATTGTTTTGTATTATCTCCTACTAGTTTAGTCAGTTCAAACTTTTTTTATATCTTTGCTACAACAATTACTTTTAATCTAGATGCTGGGCAACAGAAAAAGTTTAGATGATATTTAATAATGACAAATAAAATAAGTTTCAATACCAAATACTCAATATTTTATGTTCCTTGCTTTACTTTATTCAGTTGTGCAAATTCTAACCATATTAAAAAAGTGTAGTTTTCAAAATAATTTTGGACCAGTTAAGTTGCAGTATTATAATTGCATATACATTATAAGTACTGTACAAAATAACTGACATTAAATTAATATTTACAAATAAGACATATATAATACATTTAGATATTAGGTAAGCATTGTGCATTTTATTTAAACAAAAAGTAAAAGTGTAAGATTTTTACATGAAAGTTCAAATTTTTAATATGTTAGTGTAAATCAAAATATCAAGCACAATATTTAAAAATCAATTTAATTGCGATACTTAAAAAACTACTCAAGTATCAAATTATCATTCTCACTTAAAAATTATTTATTGGCACTCTTCATCAGGAATTAGGTTGACTGGGCTACTAGTGGACACACCCTCCCAATACATAACCCAAAGTGTTGAAACTGCTTAAATTAACTTTTATATACATTGGACACATGTTTTAGATTTCTACATTATTCATAGGCAATAATACTTTCACTTTTAAGTATAAAAATTAAAATTTCAAATGCTTGGATATCTTACTTTCATCTGGATACGTCTTGATACCTTAATTTGATGGTGTGGTAAAAATCTATTTTAAGACCTCAGATTCTATCATTGTTTTGTTTTTGATATATAATCCAAAATGAAAAGCCTCTGGATCCATGAAATTAATATTTTTATCTATAATACGTCCACAAATACCATATTTGCTGACCTCTTTAAAATTTCTTAGCAAAAACTGTATTATGACTTAAATCTAGCTACAAATTTTCTTCCAGAAATGTTAAACCTAAATTTTTATGTTGTGTTATTGCTTTAAAAATGAGCGGATTGTTATCTTCAAGAAAATAATAAAGTGATGAGGCACCTCATCATACTTTCTTACTGTCTAATGTGTATTAGCCCTAAATGGATTCTGTGCCATGTAATTGATTGATATAAATAGTATGTGAATGGTTGTAGCAGTAAATTGACAAGTCATATATAAGGAATAGTATAGTCATACAAATTGTTATTTTTCCTCTACTATTCTCTAGTAAAAATGTATTCTTGATGTGCTTGAGAATTTAGATAGTACATTTGATTTATAGTTCACTTTAATTGTGGTACCAGTAAATAATAAATTACCAGGCTTGCACGAGGACCTGCAAAAATAAAAATTTATTGTTATCAATTGGTAAACTACTTACCCTAAATGGTGACAATCTAACGTTGAATACAATGGCTTAATCTTATAAGCTTGCTACCTCTAAAGGTAAACAAAGGGTACCTGACAAATAAATATAAGTCTTTAAGTTGTCTGCAAAAGTCTAAAAAGGGCCATCATTATATTGTGTATTGAATTACACCTACTAAATATTCGTAATATTTGACAGATTAAATATAAAATTGTAGAAAAATTAAGAACCAATAAAAGTAAAAAAAATAAAAATATTTTTTTTACAAACACTTCTATATTTCTGTTTTCATAGCATCTTCCTTAACAGATAATAGTAAAGTCAATACTACTTGCTGAGGATCATATTTATTTAACTATATACTATATATGCTGCTTGGTGCACTTTATTTCATATACACAATAAAAAATATTGTGTTGGGGGATATGACCATCTGCCTGACTGACCAATAGCCATCATAGCTCTTTATGCAATATTATCAGTGCCTACACAATTTTTATAACTTATAGTTTAATTTAGGTGTCAACTAACCATACTTAAAATTAGATGTGAAGGAATCTTAACTTTTTCAGTTCAAAGCTAAGTATATAGTCGATTATAAATTATACATATCTTAGACTCAAGAGTTTGCATATATATTGAATATTAAATTCAAAACTTTTAAAAAAAATTATATATGTGGTATAATTCTCTAAAAAAATTAATATTCAGTTAGAAATTGTGGGAAATGGGCAAATTGTAGGTTGGTGGGAATTTATTCATTTTTAAAGTCATCTGGATAGTAAAGGATTTTCTCTCAATTTCACTTAATTACCTATAAACTTATCCAAGTTCACCCTCGTAGAAAACATGGTGTCAGGGCCCCATAAATCATTGCGATAAGCAAGCTACCACCAGTATATTATATTTTCCTGTTAAATTTACATTGCAACAGGAGAAAATGTTGTTGTGTAGATATTTTTTTTTAAATAAATTATTTCCTTTTTGTGCACATGGGCATTTGAAATGAAAAGATAACATTTAAAAGTTATTAGATAAATGTTTAAATGAAGCTACGGCAGGCCTAGCAATTTGGTAGTGGAAAATATATAGATTTAATAAAAAAAATTCACCCAGGCCACAGGCTGGACACACTAATGGATGAAAAGATATATGTCTAAAATATAAATTTACTAAATAGCACATACAGTCCTATCTTATTACAGGCATGATTGCTAAGGGTTTGATGTGCCTTAAAGCATTGTCTAACTACATTTGAGTGTATTTGTTAGTTTAAATGTATTGTAAAAGTTGCTTAATCAACTTAGAAACAGATGTATAAGTAAATCTGATACACTGATGTATTTTAACTTTGTTCATAGATTTCAGCATTTTTGGTAAGTGCCTAAAAAAATTGTTGGTTAAAATAAATAGCTCTTGTCCTTGCAATTTAATTGAGTTATAAAATATAGATATTTTAATTAAGCTTGGATACATATAGTTCCATTTGTTATTAAGTCAAAAAACATAAATACATCCACTAGGATAAAACAAAATATACATCTCAAATGGATTATAAAAATTATAGGAAAGATATTGACACTACTTAAATTATAAATTAGATTACCTGGTCTAATATCTCATACTTTTATTGCACTTGATAGGAACTCTAATCTCAACTGACTGCACTAAAGGGGTTTTTTCCTCGTGTGACTTATTATTGCAATGTATTTATCCTCCACACCAATGCAGGTGAACTTCTTTCTCATACCTATCACTTATATTAATTCATCAATACTCATGTCAACTAAACAAAGTACATCTGTTTTCCTAATTTACTGTGGGCCTAAACTTGCTTGCGAATAATACCAATGTCAATTCCAAAGATACAAAAATATTGGGAACCAAACAAACCCAATTCAAAGAATTTAATGCGATTGATCGACTCCCAAAGATTTGTTTGCAGCTTTAAGTATATATAGAAGTAACCACTTCTCGCCCAGTCAATCTAAATTGTGCATCTGGCAATGCTATGTATAATTGTCACCAACACGCTTTAGCCAATTGGAAAAGCATTGAAATAATTCTGAAGGTGCCATTAAATCTTTTTTGTTTCTATGTTTGATGAATAAGAAAGCAATTCGATTTATTAATTTTAGCATTTTAACAAAGTAAATCTGAGCATGTAATGCGATGTTTTAAGTGATATAAGGATATTTATAAATAAGACTATTATTATTTTTATTTTAACTTTATAATAGCCTGTATATTTTAGAACATTACCTATTTGCTCTCTGTTATATAATATTAATGATAATATATTTATTTAATTGTAAATTGAAATGTAAATTAAATTTAATATATGAAATATATTTCAATAGCTTCAAGAAAAACTGTAGATCCAACAAACTTAAAGTTTGTGCATCCGCGGTTTTCCTGGGGGCTATGTCTTTTAAAAGTATTTACATATTAAATAAACTTAAATAGTTGTAAACATAATTTAATTATTTTTTATCGATTTGAAAAATTAAGTAAAATTTTAAAACAAAGTATGAGTGTGTTTTATTCATTTGAAAATAAGAAACTTATGAATTTCATTAACACAATTATTAATACACTTCAGGGAAAACCATATGCATATTTCTTGAGTCATGAAATACAAGTAAAAAAAAAGATTGTCAAAAATATTAATTAATTTTACCTAAAATCCACATTTCCTCTCTGCAATACATATTTCATTCTTACACAATAGGTAATGTTAAGTCACTAACAGTCTAGTCTGAAGGAACTCAGATGTTCAGGGCCACCAGAACATAATCACACCATTCAATCCTATCCCAAAACACATCTAATCCTTGATCTCACACCCAACCTTCTTCAAATCTATTTTAACACTATTTTCCCATCTTCCCTACCATGCACATTCTGTAACTTACCGAAACCATTTTTCCACCCATCTAAAATACTCGTACTTTCTACTCCCACCTGAAATCTCTTTGTACTTCGATAATATACATGGTGAGTTTTAATTTAAGTTACAAAAGCTAGGAGCATGTTCCTAACAAAAAACTAGGAAGAAAATGTTTATAAAGTTTTGCTCTGAAGTCATTATTAAAGGATCAAAGAGCCATTGAAAATCAAATGCTTTCACCCTGCCACTAAGTTTCTATTCCGTGACTAGCACGCTCACCAGACATGAATCCCTTGGATTTCTTTCTGTGGGGCCACATCAAAAGTGCTGTGTACAGTACACCTGTGGAACGCAAACTCGACCTTCACCCTGAATTGTCGCAGCATGGAACAATGTCTGAATAACACCAAGCATGTTTCAACGAGAGTGACAACCCAGGTTTCGGCAATGTTGTTGATGGCCAGTGATTTGAACATATGTTATAAGACACAAATGTTTTCATACAAGGCCTGTTAGGTTACCTACTATACATTTAGTAATAAAAGTACAAACACACCCGCCTCAGTGGCATATTTGGCTAACGCGCTAGTCGTGTTGAGCTCAACCGCTGAGGACAGGGAGATCAAGGTTCTAATCTCGGTCGGTTGAACTGGGGGTGGTTTTCCCTAAATGGTTTTCCACTCCCCCTCCACGCAAATGTGGGTTCATTTCCTCTAATTAGACCTTCCTAGTCCATTAGCGAAATTAGTACTTAAAGCGTATAACCCAAACGGATAGTAAGACATGGTGCTAAATAATAATAAAAGTACATACTTCTCTTAAGTTACTATTCTACTCATTTGTTACATTGTTATAGGGAGACCTGGTGGTCTAGGGGTAAGGTGTCAGACTTCTGTTCTGGCGGCCGGGGTTCAATCCTCTGTCCCGGCACAAATTTATCTGATTATCAAACCCTTCCTTCACCTCTGACAAGACATTTTGTGAATGTGGGGCATGCCAGGCCTCCACCGTGGTTCGGATTCCACATTAAACTGTAGGTCCTCCATTTCATCTCACAATCACCCTACCATAACACATTAGCGTAAGTGCGTATAACCCGAACAGGTAGTAAGACGGGGTGGTGATAAGAATAATACATTGTTATAAAATTATTGTTTAGTCTTAACTACATGATATTCAAGGGCTCATTGCTCCCTTAGTAATGACTTCAGATTAAAATTTTATACACATTTTTTTCTAGTTTTTCATAAATAATTTCCTAGTTTTTGTAATATAAGTTGAAACTTATCCTGTGTATACATTCATTATGTTATTCTTTCCATTCCTATCAAGATGTCATTTTTTTGGATTTGGTATTGCCTCTTCAGTGGGATTTGGTAACCACTATAATTTTGCCTGTATTTTATAATTAACCCCCCATAGATTATTATTCTTCATTATACCAAACATTCCTTCTATTTTTTTTACTATGTCCTATAATATCCACCCCAAGACTTTTGTTTGGCGGTTATTACACTCTAATTATATTTACAATGTGTGTTGACCCAATACTTAAGTTGCCATATCTTTCAAATTTTGTACATTGAATTTTTCACAGTTATTATAATGTGCTCTTGATTTAGCCAAAGAGAACCTTTCCCTCACTGTTAACTCTCGCAAAGTGATGAGCTAAGCTGCAATGCACTTTATAAACAATGATAGTTTGCCTTTGCTTTTCCACTAAAAAATGGATAATCTGATAATTTATTAGTTATTATTATTATTAGCACCTCGTCTTACTACCCGTACGGGTTATACGCACTTATGCTAATGTGTAATGGTAGGGTGATTGCGAGACGAAATGGAGGACCTACAGTTTAACGTGGAATTCGAACCACGGTGGAGGCCTGGCATTCTCCACATTCACAAATTGTGATTAATACATGTCTTGTCGAAGGTGAAGGAAGTGTTTGGTAATCAGATAAATCTGTGCTGGGACTGAGGATTGAACCCCGGACCCCCAGCACAGAAGTCCGACACCTTACCCCTAGACCACTAGGTCACTCTAATTTATTAGTTATATATATATTTAGCACCGCGTCGCGTCTTACTGCCCCGTTTGGGTTATATGCTTTAAGTACTAATTACGCTAATGGATTAGGAATTGGGAAGGTTGAATTGGAGTGAAGTGAACCTGCATTTGCGTGGAGGGAGAGTGGAAAACCATTTAGGAAAAACCACCCCCAGTTCACCCGACCGAGATTTGAACCTGATCTCCTCGTCCTCAGCAGTCGAGCTCAACACAACTAACGCGTTAGCCAACTACGCCACCGAGGCGGGTATTTATTAGTTAACCCATGTGAAGGGTGACCTGGCGGTCTAGGGGTAAGGTGTCAGACTTCTATGCTGGCGGCCGGGGTTCAATCCTCGGTCCTGACACACATTTATCTGATTACCAAACCCCTCCTTCACCTCTGACAAGACATCTTGTGAATGTGTGGAATGCCAGGCCTCCACCGTGGTTCGGATCTCACGTTAAACTAGGTCCTCCATTTCATCTCACAATCACCCTACCATTACATATTAGTGTGTGTATAACCCGAACGGGTAGTAAGACGCGGTGCTAATAATAATTTACCCTTCTTAAATTTCCTCTAGGTTTGATAACCCTTAAAAGCTCTCTAGATATGAAATTCCTTAAAATTATGTGTGGAAACCATTTAAAGGTTATTTCATTTAACACCCTTTTAATATCTATTGACTGTTTACTGTTTGGTTCACTAACAACAGACAAGCTGATCTCTCATAAATAGTTGACCATGGCGAGCTTCCTACTCCCATTTCCACACCCCAAAATATGGCAGAGTATAATTTATCTCTGTCCTCTAAATCTTTCAGGCACTCTGGCTTGCTGAACCTAACAAATAACTGTTGATAGACAGAGCACAATGAATCATGTGCTTTCTAACTTGTTTCTTTCTACAAGCTTAAAATACCCCCTAAACCCCTCCTTCCCAAGCTTGTTATGGAACAAAGAAGCCACTGTCTACAAAAGAAAATAACATTGAACAGTGATGAGCCAATAGTACTTGCTGCAACAATAGGTGCGATGTTTCCTGCTTGCCGGGAAAGAGCAAATCCTGCTGGCTTTCGGGAATGTATAAATTCTCGACATTTCCCGAGCGTTTGGTATTCCAGCCACACCTAATTATCATTACTAACTTCATGCAGACTATGCTTTCCTATAACTGGCCTGTAAACATCCTCTTGTCCCAATTTTGCATCAACATCTCATAGCAAAATTTCCATATGAAATTGTGGGAACTAGTCAAAAGTATGTTCCAAATCATCGTAAAAATCTTCTTAAGGGGCATACACATTCACAATGATATCATACAATCTACCTTTCATATTTTCTAATATTTTTATTTAAATCAGAGCTGGTCCCCCTTTCCACTCATTCACACAATACTCTTTAAAAACCCAAATAATAAAAATAAAATCATATAAGGCGCCATCTCTGACACAAATAAATGTGACTCATAATCAGGAAGAGAGATTCATTCAGCGCAGTGGTTTCAACTTTTTTACGGCTGTGTACACCCTCAGTAAATGCTTACCTCTAGTACCCTGAGATTTTTTTAAATAACTTAGAATCCTCCTCTCTAATTTTACTAGTGTTTTTAAAACTAATTCTAACTTGGAAAGGAAGTCTGTTTGTTCAATTAAAAAACTTCTGCATAATTTTTTTAACATCTTTACATGTTTACTATAAATACACATAAACATATTTTAGCTCAGTAAAAACATTTACACACTTCCTGTGTCACTTGGTAGAATTTATTTGTAATGTAGGCATAAAACAATAGCAGGTTTCAGGGTACATTTTGCTGTGGAGTGGAAGGAAACTGAATTTAATATTTGCAGTTATGACAAACATTTTTGCCCAAATAAATTGATATGTGTACCCATAGGCAGCCCCGCCAGGTGCTCAAACTGGGACCCTGGTAAAGTGTCGAAATGCGGGCGCGCCCTTTCTTTGTTCTGGACAACTTCAGTGGCGGCGAAAGTGTATTTATCTAGGGGGAGAGGGAAATTAGCTTAGCAAGTAAAAAGAGGCTTGGGGACCCGAGGCGAATGTTTAAAAATAGAATACACCCCAGAATATTTGGAGTGGTCCTCCAGAAATTTTTTGAAATTTGAATGTCCCTAAAAGTAGTTTTAGAGTGGTATTTGTCCGGAATCTTTTGGAAATTAGGTGCTTACTATATATTTGAAGTGGTCTTTTACCTTGGATTTTTTATTTTTATGTATCCTGAATATATTTTAAATGGGCCTCATATAGCAAAATTTGGAAAATTGAATGCCTCTAGAAGCTATTTAAAGGTGTTCTCTCTTGGAAATGTTTACCAAGTTAGATTAGATGCCTCTAAAAGCTATTTAGAGTGGAGATTGGGGCGAGCTTATTCCATTGTGACAGGAGGGGGGAATTATTTCCCAGGGGAAGAAAGCTGTCCTGTTATTCCACCATGGCTTGACTTAGATTTGCCATTAAAAGAAAAATTATTGGTCACTCTTTACATGCCAAATTTTATTTATCTACAAAATTAATAGACTTCGTGAAACTTCTGAATACTTCTAAATGAAGGAGCCGGGAGGGACCCTTAGCTCAGTATGCAGATACACTACCGACCTAGCTAAGAGACTCATCATTAGGTCATCAATCTTATCCTGGCCCAGAATTCTTACATAGTTTAAATTCTTCTGCCAACATAGTTCACTATTTGATTCATGAACTCCAGTCTTGGTTTCACTCTTGAATTTCTCCCTTCCACTTCTCTTAAAAATATCTTTGTCGTAGTACTGTGTCTAATTAAATGCGTTACCATGTTTTCTCTTTGCTGTAAATTTTTCCAAAGTTTCCTTTCTTCATTTGCTTTTCTTAGAACCTCTGTATTTGATATCATCTCCATCCATGATATTTTAAATATTCTTCTGTAGCACCACATTTCAAATGCTTCAAATCTTTTCCTTTCAGTTGCACCAATGGTCCATATTTCACATACATGAAATGCAATGCTCCAAACATATGTCTTTAGGAACCTTTTCCTGATTTCCAAATGTTTGCTATTAGAAATGTATTTTTGTTATGAAAAGCTTTCTTCACATGTGCTATTCTACTTATAATATGTTTCTTGTTTCTTTTATGTTCAGTTATTTTACTTAAGTAACAGAATTCAATTACTTACTGTAGCCTTCCATTTCTTTATTCATTTGATTGCTTTATCCTTTACTCTTTTGTTGATGCTCATATTATATCCAATTTTCAGTATTTCATCCATTTCTTTCAGTAGTTCTTGAAGACTCTCTTCCCTTTCACCAAAAACAACCATGTCAATAGCAAAATTAAGTATGTTGCCAAGTTCTCCTATTATAATTCCTGGCATTTCTTATTTTAACTCTGTTAGCGCTTCTTCTACATAATTGTTAAATATCATTAGAGATAGGTTTTATAGATTATATGAGTTGTATATAATTTTTTGGTCGTTGCACTTGATCCCAAGTTTCCTCAAAACTTCAAAATTCTGATTCTATTGCACATTGTCAAATACTTTTTCAATATCCACAAATGCAAAGTACATATACTTGCCCTTCCCTACTTGTTTTTGTACTAGCATCCTCAAAGACACTATGGCTTCTTTTGTTCCTTTGTTCTTTCTAAATCCATATTGAGATTCTCCAAGTATTGTTTGATGCATGTGTCATAAGGCTAGTTGTATCCTCTATTCTTTACATTAAACTGCTCCAGATTTCTTTGTTTGGGGAACAACAATGTTCCTTTAAAACTCCTCAATAATGTTTCCTGTTCTATACATTCCCCGACAAATTTTATACAATTCTTCCATTACTTCTTCTCCGGCATGTTTTATAAGTTCTGTATCTATTCCATATGCGTTGTTAAATTCAAACTATTTAATGCTGTTTAAAATTCCAATCCAATTTTGTGGTCGGCTCTTTCCCCTATGGCAACATCTTCTTTTTCCAAAACACCTTCCTTCTCTAATGTCTCCATTGTGAAGATTTTCTAGGTATTCTTTTCTGGTTCTTGCTTTGTCTATATCGTCTAATAAGATTATTTTTTTTTGAGTCCTTTAGATAAATAATTAGATTTAGGTTTTTTATCTTGAAAGTGTTTCTTCACATTTTTGTATGCTATGTTTGTTCTTTTCTTAAGTGCTCTTTAGTGGTGCCTCATTTTTCTTCGGTCCATTTTTCTTTGGCGGTTTTGGCTTTGCATTTGATTTCCTTCTTTAAAGATGTATATTTTCTTTTTTCTTCATTTCTTGAGCTCTGTATTAGCAAGGTGTCCAGTGACCTGGAAAACGGAACTATCAGGTAAGTTGCTTGGTCAGGGAATTTCATTAAATTTCTGAAATGTTTACATTTTGTTTTTAAAAAAAAGCCTCACATTTTGATTTACAGTAGTCAAAATAACACTTTTCTTCCAGTTAATACTGACTTGGAATCACTTTCACACCATTGTCCCTGTTGAGCAGACTAATATCACTTCTCAAGGTCAACAAGTGAGTTTAAGTGTCTTTCCACACTTCTGGCACATGTCTTTAGCCAAAGTTGAGTCAGTTATGCACATGCACAATAATTCGATTACATTATAAGTAGAAGGAACTAAGACTGACTCTGTCTCGCAACTAAACAAATGGTTCTTGCGTGAGACAATCTTTTTAATGGCTCAATATGATTTTACTGAAATCTTGTTTTAACTCACAATAGTCTATTTTGTTGGAGGTGGAAATCGTTTATCCCCTTTATTGAGTGACACAGTTTCGTAATGTGTATGTATCTAGAGTAAAAAAAAACTATATTAATCTGTGATTGTAAGAAATGGCGTTTGCAATATACTTAATATTGATATATAGTGGTCTGAGAAAAAGTATATTGAATCTGGAAAACCTGTAAAAGTCAGGGAATTAAAAAATATAGTTTGGCTGGACACCCTGATAAAGCTCAGAATCTCTTACGTAATCTAAGGCTTCCTTGCCTCAATATTTTTCTTTTCCAGCACATTGCCTGCAGTCTCTTTTATTGTTTCCTGGACATTAGTCCTTTAGTTTGGCTGGACACCCTGATAAAGTTCAGAATCTCTTACGTAATCTAAGGCTTCCTTGCCTCAATATTTTTCTTTTCCAGCACATCCCCTGCAGTCTCTTTTATTGTTTCCTGGACATTAGTCCTTTGGTCTATAGTCTCATTGTTTTGTTTTTAGATATGTCATTACTCTTCTTACCATAGATCACCTTTCATGTTTATGCCTTCAGTTTTTCTAAGTCCCACTTTTGTTGTCTGGATTGAATCATAACCAAATTGTGGCTGCTGTTAATGTCCGCTCCAGGGTAACTTTTGCAATGCATTATTTGGTTCTTGAATTTTAGCCCCCAACCCTTTGGCTTAAAGGTTCAATTACTTCAAACCTATCTTCTTTTGACTAAGTGTATAACCCGAACGAGTAGTAAGACGCGGTGCTAAATATTATTATTATTCTTTTGACTAATACCCACATCCCTCTTCTCGACACTAAAAAGGATTAGGTTTCGAATGTTCACCCTATTTATGACACTCAGAATAAATCGGCAATTTTTATCCAATAATGCACAAACAATTTTCAACACTTAAAAAAATATAGTAATGGAAAGGTTCATATTAATCTGACAATCTGTGCTGCCGGTATGTAAACATAGATTTCCATAAATAAAATCTAAATAGAAATATATTCTATTGAAGCTTCTCATGGTCAGCAGAGAACTTCAAGATTCTCAATTGAATATCTTGACTGCTATGAATATTTATAGCATGGCATCCTGATGATAATGTTTCAACAATGCTTACAGCAAAACCTTAAATACACGTGAGAAAAATAAATTTGAAATCTCAGCAGTTAAGCAAAGACCAGTAACTGGATGCTTACACGATAGATAGGAAAACAAACACATGCATAGTAAAGAAAAATGAAATTCATATAAATGTATTGAATAGCGAGATTTGAAAGAAAAAAAAGCTACAATCAAATATAATTTTAAACTTTACATCGGCATAGCTCATATTCTATCACACTGTTTTACTATCTCAAAAAAGTATAGTTGGTATAACCTGTTATCTATAAGAACATCCCTAACAAGTTTCATCTTTCCAGCTCAAGCTGTTTAGAAGATACGGGAAAACCACCCTTTTCACTCCCTTAGAGGTTGAATTCCGAAAAATCTCAACAATCTTTGGCCCGTTACCTAAAAAGAGTTTCCTTGACAGTTTTCATGTTTAATGCTCAAGCTTTTCGGAAGAAATGGAAAGCCCACCACTACCCCTTCACCCTTTTAGGGGTTAAACTTTAAAAATGCTCGCGTCCTCCACCTTTCATTGTTCCAGTTCAAGCAGTTCGGAAGACACTGAAAATTCACCCCCTCCCATTTCACCCTCTTTAGTGATTCAATTTGAGAAATCTCAAAAATCCTCTGGACTGTTACCTAAAAATAACTACCCTGCTAAGTTTCATCTTTCCAGCTCGAACGTTTTAAAATACGGTTATACCTTAAAATAATGTTCCAACCTCCGTTTCACCCCCTCAATGGTTGAGTTTCACAAAAAAAATTCGGAAGCCTACAACCTGAAAGGAACCTTCCTGCTGAATTTCAAGTTTCCAGAAAAAGTAGATCGGGATGTACGGTGATGAATCAGTAAGTAGGTGAAAAAGTCAGGGATTTCATCTTTATTTAATATTTTTAAAAGGTGAGGAGATAATTCATACAACTTGATGAATCTGGTGTAAACCTAGAGAAAGGGAGGGAGATTTGTGGAATCCCAGTGGCCCCCTTTGTGGAAATGGCTAGGGACATCAGTGTTGGCATTATAAACATATATTATTATTATTAGCACCGCGTCTTACTACCCGTTCGGGTTATACGCACTTACGCTAATGTGTAATGGTAGGTTGATAGTGAGATGAAATGGAGGACCTNCGTCTTACTACCCGTTCGGGTTATACGCACTTACGCTAATGTGTAATGGTAGGGTGATTGTGAGATGAAATGGAGGACCTACAGTTTAACGTGGAATCCGAACCACGGTGGAGGCCTGGCATTCCCCACATTCACAAGATGTCTTGTCAGAGGTGAAGGAAGGGTTTGGTAATCAGATAAATCTTTGCTGGGACCGGGGATCGAACCCCGGCCGCCAGCATAGAAGTCTGACACCTTACCCCTAGACCACCAGGTCACCTATAAACATATAATTTATACATATTTTTTTTTACTAATCAAATAAATGCATAATAAAATGCAATCGTGACCTTTTAAAACAAATATTTTTATTTGAATCGCTAACTGTATCACATCTACCACCAAGGGTTCCCCATTAATTGTTCTCGAAAATACTATGTGGAGGCCACACCTGGCCCGAGAGCCGCCAGTTTAGACAACACTGCCTTAGACTACGCGGTCATCGAAGTGGTTCTACACATTGTTAAATTTACAATTGAGCAGCTTTGAAAAACACACACATAGAAGGGGGTCATGCGATCTCTCCCCTAAGTTCTCCAAAACGGATTATATAAAAAAAAAAGTTGGTTCATCACGCGTCATCACATAGTCTGGGACGTGGCACGAGTTGCTACGAGAACATAGTTCAACTTGTGACCATGTGACACGCTCCCAAGTTTTTGATAATGGGAAGCTGGATCTCCTTGAATTGAACTGTTGGCTTCTATCAAGGCCACCGGCTCTGCCTGCATACACACACACACATAGCTCGAGTGGAGCGCATGCTGCTAAGCTACCACACTAGTCAAGAATTACCAGTGTCACGGGAATATGCTGCGAACACGCTCTTACTTCGTGTCGAGAAGACAGTTTACAACTAGTCAGGTTAGTGCACCGATATTCAATTAAATAACTTACATAAATGTGGCTAAAAGAGGGGTTGAGGACGAGGGTGGGGGTGAGGGCCCCCCTCAAGCGCTGGAAGCAAGGAATAGTTGGGGGAGTACTCCCAGAACATCGATTAATTTGAACCCGCAATGTCTAACTCGTAACTCTTGTATTAGACGGAATTGCCGATGACGGGGAGCTCGGTATTAACGGTGATTTTTTTCCCCCCCGTCAGTGGTTTCTCACTGTGTCTCCACGCAAATTCGGGTACATTTATTCCATCATATTACCTTCCTCATCCCTCTTTTATAATAGTAATTAATGGAAGTGTGTAACCCGAACAGGTGATATGCGGTGGATAAAAAGATAAAACCTATTTAAAGGATGTTCCATGCTAAAACACTTGACAACAATTATCAACAATTAAAAATGATACTACCCTTATAATGGCTCACATCATCCCTATCTTCGAAGGATGTGAGTGCAAGTTAAGAGTAAACGATTATCAGGACAACATGATGACTATTGCTTTTTTTTTTAATACTAGCTTAAATACTTCTCATAGAAAATTCTAAGTAAACAACAGCGAGTAACGTATTGAAAATAATTTGTAGCGACTTTATTGTTCACCTTGTCTAAATAAATATCCGTCCAGGCTATCCGCATTCTTACATGAACGGAATAGAGTTGAGAAAGGTAGACTTTAGAAGAAATTTACCAGCACTTGTGTAGAGGGAGAATACAAAACTTAAAAAAAAATACTCTTAGCACATTATTTACTTGAGGTATTTGACGTGCACGCCCTGAACCACCTGATTATATCAGCACACGAGAATTTCTATGAGCGAGAGCAAAAGGGCCTACCAATTTAGCCAGAAAAATATTTTCACATACTTTCCAGTGTTATTTAACACGCCACAATCGAAGTGGTACCGACGGCTTTACTTCCCCTCCAAAGGAAGTTGTGCTACAAATTTTTATCGCTTAAGAAAAATCCACCGACCGCGTCTGGGTTTGAACCCACGAACATCGGGTCCTGAGACGAGCACTTTACCTCAAAACAACCGAAGTCAACCTTAGCACATTTATCCGGGATTTGGACCCCTCCCCATCACAAGCAAACCGGACCACTGATGAGATTTACGCCTTAGCCTACGTACCCACCGCCGATGAATGTTTATTTTTATAGAGAGAAAAAAATAGAGTACTAGACCATCTTTCTTCATTTTTGCCAGTGAAAAATTTGATGGAAGGGTGGGGGCTACAAAAAATTTAATACGATGGAGTGTCCCCATAGACTCCCCCAGGCTACCATAGTGAAATGAATCGGTTTCTCTGAGTGGGGAGGAGGGGCCCGTATTCTCTTCAAATGTTGAACAGATTACCACCAAACTTACTCCACACGGAAAAACACAGTAATAACATATACGTCAATGTAGATTTGAGATTGTTGTGGGTTTTTGGTTCTATCTTTCGTTTCCATTCCGTTCGATTATCGCGGGGACGATGGAATATTGCACCTCAGTAGTCCAATCTATAGTAGGATACTGGCTGGAAGAAAGGTTTAGAAAATACAAACGTATTTTGTGCCTTCAACAATGAAGACATTTTACCACATTATTAATGTTTTATATGGAGACCTGGATTTGTGGTAGATAAAAAGTTGGATTTCGATATAAAATGTCAGCAAGTAAAATATTTATTTTAGGTTAAAAATGGTAATAAATCAACTTTTATTGAATTAGTATTGTGCAACAAATATAAAAATTACGGCTGAAGTCTTTCTAGAACAAACAAACAAAAAAATAGGCGGTTACAATCTGATCGCTATACAATCCAGTTTAATATATTTTACCAGTGTTCTAAGGTCAGGGGAAATACATTTACTAGTCTAGAGGGGTTTTTTTATGTTACGGGAATGTTATAGATGATTCACATTTAAAGAAACAAAATTGACCAGAATTCTCATTTAGCAAATCTAGTAGTAAATTTATTGAAAATATATTATTTCGTTTTATTTCTCGCGCTTAGGCCTATTCTTAATTCAAAAATTCTACAATGAGCTTTAAATATGTTTTAATAGCTTTTTTTATGTTTGAAGAAGTTATTCGTAAAAACACATCTTGCGAAATTTCATTGTCTCTAGTTATCTAGTCCGACAGCCTAGATCACTCGGTAGCATGTTTGTCTACCGTGCGTTTCTGTTCAATTCCCGGCATGGCCGAAAAATTCATCATGGGTTTCCCCTTTCACAATGCTGAATTAATGGCTGGGCAGCTGGTTTTTGTGTCTGTTCTAGAGTTATCCTTTTAGCACTTCGCCTTACAACCCGAACGGGCTGTAAGGCGAAGTGATAAGAAAAATGTGTAAAGGTATATGTAGGGACTAATTAAAGGCTCTAAGGACTAGAAAGGTTATATTTATTGGAAGTGTACCCACATTTGCTTTGAGAGAGAGGGGAAACCCATTTTTGAAACTACCACCCTCAGTATACCTGACCGAGATTCGAACTTCAAGCTCTTCGTTATCAGCAGTCTAGTCTACTGCGAGAGTAGCGCATAGGACCACGTGGTCACCGAAGTAAGTTTTTCAAGTTAGTTTGTAAGTCGTGTGCTGATATGATCAGTCGTTTCAGAAAGTGCAAATTAAATATCTCAAATAAATAGAAGAAAAATATCTAGTATCAATATATAAGTATCTAGGTATTATATATAATTTGAAAAGCCCATTTCCGGTAGTTGAAATTACGAGAAATCAGCTTTACTGTGTAACGAGTTACAAGTTAATGTTATATCAAATGGGCCGACACTCACTCGCCACCCGTGATGAACTCCAACACAAGAGCATGAGCTCTAACCTCCACTCTCCAACTGGCACAACTGAATGAGCGGAGCTTTCGACCGACTGACTGCTCGGGGCTCGATCCGCGGCCGGCCGGAAACAAATGAGGTTCCACGCGGCCAGACGAAGTTATCACTTCCGCCACTAGGACCATCTGGAATAATCTACCTGTTGCCAGATCCATCCTCTGATGTCATGTTTGTTCTATCGTCTTACCCCCTCCTTCCCTTGCCCCTTCTCACTGGGGGTACAATAATAAGTATATATTGGGACGCGGGTTTTCAATGGTCACTTTAATCCCTACAGTCAAGTTTAACCTTTCTATCCTCTTCCCGGAAATCGGCTCATGGAATATCAACATCTCATCATCATACCTTGTACACACCTTCCCACATCCCAGTCAAGAAAATCCTCCCCAAATCCCGAGACCCAGCCCAATCATTCAGTATCACCAATTTCACCTCACAATGTTATTAATTAAACAACTGTTTGTACAAGGTATTAAATTCATTCACGAGGTCAGGAGTCACGACAGTGACATTATACTCGAACAAGATCATCCCTTTCGCAGGTGACCTAGCTTGGCGTTTCTGTCAAGGTGGACATCCTAAGTCGGGAGACACAATTATACAAGTGTAGGTAGTATTCTACACTCTCATTTCATCGGTTTCATTAACACACAAAATGTTTGTAAAGTTGATAGCCTTTGACGAGTAAACCTTTAAGAAAGTCGATTATTATATCCAACATTTTCCCAATAAAAAGTGTAGAAAACATTTTTACGCGATAATAATATGCAAACATCGCTGCAACGATAGGCCTACACTTGTTTTCTTAGTTATTGGTGACATATATTAAAAGGGATAGAAGCAGATCATATGACTTGACGTATGAATATATTAAAATGGTTTTAGTAACTTTTGTAACTTTCAGATATGTTCTTCATACCAGAATCCTTCTTTAGTTCTAATGTATAAAAGAGTTAAGACGTGGCTGAGGTTCTCGATCGATTCCTGTCAAAATAGACTAGATGTCGAAAAGAAGTTTTCATCCCTTTGTTGGAGCCCTTATGTCATTCTTTTTTCTTTTATTTTTTCTAGTGCGCCGATTCTGGACAGTCCGAGTATTTACACTAATTGTTCAAGGGGAGGTGGAATTTAGAGTAAATGCACTCACATTTGCTTAAAGGGAGAGTGGGAAACCATTAGGGGGGAAAACACAACATTTTAGTATACCAAACTGAAATTCGACCTCCAACCTTACAACATTTGAAGTACTTACAAATGTTGATTACAAGAAACAAAGAATAAGAATAGTTTACAAGTTTAACAAAGCAGTTTATTACTATTCAAACTAGTCAATAGGAAGTACATAGTATTACAGTTAGAAACTATTCAAACCATCCATTGTTTAAACATAAGAACATGAACGAATATAGTTATATAAATAGCTCGCCAAAGAGTATCAGGTGTGAAGCACCTAGGTACACCCTATAACCCACACATATAGGTCATAGGTGTGAATAAGAAAACCTGTAACTCGTTAAAACAAGACAAATACTAATTTATCAAATGGGGTGAAAGGCAGCAACTACACGGTAATATGAATTAGTGTCGGTAATCAAATCTAATTACAAATTTACTATAGATGATTTTACTCTTGCCTGCTGACTGAAACCTCCAGCTACTGCAATTAATACATATTATAAAGAACTAAGCCATTTAATTTAGCCCTAATTTAAGGAGATACCAGGGAGGTAATTAGCGTGAGTTAGACATTATAACGTTATAACTTCCTAGAAGCAAAACTATTAATTTACAACCAGTACAAGGTGAATTACCAGGAAACTAGGTGCTACTGATACCATGGCCGGACGCTTCCTAATTATTACTGCCTGAGCAATCAATAGCAATCAATAGTATATTTTTCACCTCTGACAAGACATCTTGGGAATGTGAGGAATGCCAGGCCTCCACCGTGGTTCGGATTCCACGTTAAACTGTAGGTCCTTCATTTCATCTCGCAATCACCCTACCATTACACATTAACGTATGTGCGTACAACCCGAACGGGTTGCTAATAATAATAATAATAATAATAATAATAATAATAATAATAATAATAATAATATCTTTATTCTGTTACCCTACTAACGGGACTATATAACTATACAAAATAGTGATTTTTTTCTTACTAACGCTAAAGGCGCCACAAGAGGACCTTACACATTAGACAAAACTCCGCGGGTAGAGATGGGCGATATATCACTGACTGTGATTTTTTCACCGATACCATTTGATCACTGATACTCCCAGTTACTCGATCCCAAAAGTATCGGTGATTGAGATATCAGTGATACTCGAAATACTCAAAATACTCACAATACTCGAAATACTCGCAAAACTCGAGCTACGGAGCTAGTATTGCTTCTTTTTCTAGACACTCGAATAAATACTCGCTTCGCGGCCTTTGTTATTCTTTTATTTTTTATTTTCTACCAACTAATTGAGAATCGACCTTATTGACTGGCATGTTTTACGTGTTATTTCTATTTAAAACACTTGATCTCTTAGAGCTCATTTATCAAAAACAGTATAAGATTGCTACGTAAAAATGACTTTAATAGTTTAAATGTTTCTTTCACATGCATTTTCAATACAAAACATTTGTTGTTAAGAGCAAAATTCAAAAGCAAGCTTAGCTTACTAAGCAAATCACATTTCGGATTCTTTTTAAAAGTAGGCTACGAAAAAAAATCATTTCTTTTTTTCGGTGATCCTATCCCCAAAATCGTAAATAATGAATTAAAATAAGTAACAAAATAGAAAAAATAGAAATAAACCTTAATATATTATTTACAATGCGTTGATGATCCTCATCATCCTATAGTCTAATCTAAAGTGTGTTTATATAATAATTGATTAAATATTTTCTAGCATCTTATAGGTTTATTTGCTTCTAATAGATGTATAGCTCATCTACTATTATATGTACGGTATTTAAAATAAAATAACACTACAATAATATAATATATGACCTGCTTTCCAAACGTTTTCTAAACAAATCACCATTATGTTATGTTCATTTTTAATCTCACATAAATTTTAATTGTAGTGAAATAGATCACTAAATAAATTACACAATTACAAGAGTTTCTCATAGTACGTAAAATAAGTTAATATTGGTATTCAAGTTTAACATAATGTTTGTTGGACCACTAATTTTGCCCAAATTACATAACATTTCACTATAAAATACTAAATAACATATTTTATTTCTCTATTTTTCAATTGTATTAAACTTCTTAAAACGCATACTTTTGTATTGACTGTACATTAGTCAGGCAACACGAAACCCGGAGATTAGGTAGCTGTATGTCAATAATGTCAATGTCAGTGCCGAGTGCCGACAGAAAGAGCTTATGTTAAGTCTTTAAGTATCGAATTCCATTGCAAGCCGCCAAACTTCCAAGTAATTAGTTCTCCTTTCAAGTTCCAACCGACAACCGAATGTCATGGGATTATTCGAGTAAATAGTAAATACCCAGTACTCAGAAATACTCCTACTCGATACTCGATTGTACGCGCCTACTCGGACAGCAGCTAAATACTAACAGTGGAAAATCATTGGTATAAATCACCGATATTTTAAAATCACAGTCACTGTATTCACTGATATCGTAAAATCACTGTTTTTCCCATCTATATCCGCGGGCTACTACTAAGAACAAGTAGCACTTCCACAGGTTGTGCACCGCCTGCCAGTACACAGGCACATCAGAGACAAATGTCAGTTACGGACCCAATTAGGTAGTGGAATATAGCAATAGATAGCCTGGTATCCTCCATTATTAAATTATATTCTTTAAACTAGTCCCAGCATGGTCATATAGTCTAAGGAGTCTAATCTTGACCCTAATATTTGCGACTAAGCCTAATAGACATAGAAAAGTCGTACATAACGCTATAAGCTATGCTATATGGACATAGGGAAAAAAGTCAGTTATACTGACATACAACAAAGTTTTATGGACATTTCAACAAAATATTATGACATCCATCAATACTTCTGGTAACCGCCGTAGCTTGCTCGGTGGTGAGGAAGTGACACAGACGCCTCAACCATCGGGGTCTTCAGTACGTCGTCCTAGCAGATGCCGGGAATATCTTCCAGCAGTTCCTCCAATAAGTGGTTACAATAGAATATATATATATATATATATGTGTGTGTGTGTGTGTGTGTGTGAACCAAGGACAGGACTATTTATACCAGTGGGACTAATACAATTTGGCAAGGTTTTCTCCACGTATGGAGAGGGGGTGATAATCATCAGACATCACGCCAGCCGACCACTAGCGCTAGCTGATGACTGTTGGTATCTTTTGGAAGCCTCTCTCATTTACTCGTCGTCTGGCTCAGGTGTTAGATGTTTGTGTGTTGGTCTTCCAAGCCGAGTTGCCTCATTCGATGGGGCAACTTTTGATGAGAATTGGGCGTCTCTCACTTGTGATGTTGCAGTGAGTCTACATCTGTCACACATTATTAGAACTTAATAGATCTGGTAGTAATAGTTTTAACCTTTTATAGGGCTTCATTGCGTCTACGTGTTAAACATTAATTAACACGTTACAACCTCCATGGCAAACCAAACGAGACGAAATTTAATGCCTTTGTCTCCGTGTATATAACTGCGGATTATTTTTCTTTTTCTTGATAAAAAATATCTTATGGACGTTGTCTACCTACGACGTCATGGAAGATAAAGATAGGATTTCCCATGTTCATGATTTATATTTAACTCAGCGAGTTTTAAAGATATAACCGTTGAGACGAAAACCGTACGTTCTTAAATAGTTATTAAAATACAGTAGTTCTACAGTGTCACAAAATTAATTATTTTTATTTTGATGTAGTTTTTTTTGGTAAACTTATTTTTTTATAAATCATCTACAACTTAAGCTATTTGGCTGATTCATGAAAATAACCTGTAGGAGTCTTTCTGCCAGGATGTAGATTAAAAAAGTCCGTGGAAGCCTATGTCTACATAGAATAGGAAACAATAAAACGGTAATTTAAAAAGCAAATAAAGGTTTTTAAGGCTCAAATAGTGGTGACTGTGTAAACTCGTCAGATGATAAGGGGAAGTGTTATCAACAGATAAACAAGAGGCCTCGCAAGGTGAACATATCATTTTCTTCCCTATCTTTCTATTTTGTACATTAAGTATGACAGCGCTTAGACTGATTAGGTGCGTCAAGTTAAGATGCAACCCTCTTCGCAAAATAACTTTGAAATATCCAAGTAGGCCACGTGCTAAGTGAACTTACTTAAATCTGCTTCAGTGGCTGAATGGTCTAAGGCGTCTCTTTATTGTTAGATTGACCCACTGAAGACTGGGAGATCAGGGTTTGAATCCTGGCTAGCTATACTGAGGGTGTGTTTTTTCTAAATGGTTTTCCACTCTCCTTCCACGCAAATGAACGTATATTAGCTCTAAAATTCTTCCTTCCTATCTCTACCCCATTAGAGTAATTCTGCATACAACCTGAACCGGTAGTATGACGTGGTGATTAAAAAAACACTAAATAAACAGACTTACAAATTAACTTAATCTAGTACAGTACGACGAATATTTATTACACCCACCTCTCTTGCTCCAACTATTCCTAGTAACGGACAACTTGATAAGCGATAGATGCATATATGGACCTTATTGTACTACTTCTTGCTGGTGCCAAAAATTCTATTAATGTACTGTACGTGTTTATCAAGCAGTATTATTTGTCTTTGTTGCATATATAGGCCAACATTCCATACGTAATAATACTTAGCGGGCTTACATTGTCATTCTTGTTTGTATTCCTAAGTTCATTTTTTAATTTTTATTTTAGGTATTTTTTAAATTCTTTTTTAGCACTGCGTTTCACAGCACGTTAGAGCTATACGCTTATGCGGTGACTACACTAATGTGCTAGGGATGAGAAGGGTTGAATTTAGAGGAAGTGTACTAATATGTTCGTGGAGGCAGCGTGGAAAACCATTTAGGAAAAAAAACTATCCTCGATCCTCATCCGACCGGGATTTGAACTTCAATATCCCTGTCACTGGCGGTTGAGAGATGGTTGGCTTAGACTAGGGGTTTGCAACTGGCAGCCCGTGATTTATTTTTATGTGGCCCACGATGTTTCTTGGAAAAATAATCTACTGTAGTAAAATTGATGTTTTTAACTGAGAAAAGAATTTGACTTGCATGGAGAAAATTCATGAAAGCTCCATTTCATGTTCATGTTTAATTTCTTCCTTACGTCTTCTGTATCATATTGACTTATCAATGATAGTATAATTTAGTCGGAAAATTCGTTTAGTATTTAATTAAACATGTTTAAATTACCATTTCTTATTTCATTCACAATTAAATTCCTGTTCTTGTTTTTACTTAACTTGACAAAAATTAGGCGATTATTATATAGCCCTGAACTAGACTCGTGGATTAATTTATGGCCCTCAGGCATTTTTAAGTTGGAAACCCTTGGTTTGAGACCATGTGACCACCGAAAAGAGTGGGGTATTTAACGTACACTTTCTAAGCCGACTGATTATATCAGTACACGACTTATAAACTAACTTATATCTAGAACAGACACAACACCCAGTGCCCCGGCCATTAATTCATCACTGTAAAAGCGGAAACCCTCCTTCCACTGAAAATACATGTTTGCCCATGCCGAGAATCGAACTTGGAACCTTTGGCTTACTAGCTACACACGCTACCAACTGAATTAAGGTGTAAGACTATTATAGAGCTATTCCACACAGTATAACTAGCTACAGGGTGTCCCACGGAAAAGTAGCCCTCCTCCTATATAATTAAGAATGAGTCAATAAAGATTTAGACAAGCAGTTCACTTGCTCATTCTTCATGTCACAATATGGGTGGAAGGGGATTGACCTCCTCCAATTCAGAGTGAGGCGCCTGCTGGATATAGGAGGCGGGCTACTTTTCCGTGAGACACCTGTATTATATCGTCTGAAAATACGTGTTCGTTTAAATAATCTTCAAAATATAATAAATATGATATACATTTGTGAACTATAACTAGCTAGTTTTTATTGTATCCCCCACCCCCACCTATGGTCCAGTCTGCAGAACANTGGGGCCCCCCCCCCCCCCCTTAAAATCGGGAATTGGGAGTGGGGCTCTTAAGCTTGTGGTCGACCACTCTGAAACACTTACTCACGGGCAGGGGTGGACTGGGCTACCGGGACACTAGGTGATATCCTGGTGGGTCGGTTTGGTTTAGGCCACCCCAAATACATCAAACCAAAATATAATTTTAAATTATTATTTTTATTAATTTTTAATCAAAATCACCAGTGAACTAGTCTGAGGGGCCCATATTATACCTCTTCTTTTATTTATTTGAGGCATTTAACGTCCACTTTTTGAACCGACAGATTAGATATCAACACACGAGAATTTCTATGAGCGAGAGCTAAAAGGCTTGCCAATTTTGCCGGGTAAGGTATTTTACGCACCTTCTAGGACTCTTTTACTTGCCACAATCGACATGGGACCGACGGGTTTACTTCCTCTCCGAAGGAAGTTGTGCTACGGATGTTAATGTTCAAGAAAATTCCGTTGACTCCGGTTGGGTTTGAACTAACTATCATCGGGTCTTGATACGAGAACTTTACTCAAAGACCACTGAAGTCGACTGTTATGTCTCATTTGTGAAACATATTATGGCGTTAAATGTAAAACCGCCCCGTTTGTTATTTCTTACTGTTGTTTATAAACAATATTGTAAGCCAAACATAAAATCATTTGTTAATTGAATACTGACTATAACTAGCGTTGTAGTCCACCCAAGTAACGGGTGGATGATTATTTTATAAACTTAAATATTTCAAAAACAAACTACCAGTTATTATCTAATCATTTAGAAGCATTTTTGCTAATGTCAGTACAAAATAGTTGCTGATGTTCTAAGTGGAGGTGACCTGGTGGTCTAGGGATAAAGTGTCAAACTTCTGAGCTGGGGGTCCGGGGTTCAATCCTCGGTCCCGGCACAGATTTATCTTATAGCCAAACCCTTCCTTCACCTCTGACAAGATGTGTATTAATCACAACTTGTGAATGTGTGGAATGCCAGGCCTCCACCGTGGTTCGGATCCCACTTTAAACTGTAGGTCCTCCATTTAATATCATAATCAACATTAGCATAAGTGCGTATAACCCGAACGGCTAGTAAGACGGGGTGCTAATAATAATAATTCTAAGTGGACTGATTAACGACGTAATCATCGATACTGTAGCTGAAATGGCCTCCAGAGTGAATTTATTTAGTAAAATTGAAAATATAAATACTTCTTCTCACAATTTTAGATTACACTATCTTCCCCATGGTATAATAGTCAGTGCATCTGGACTCCGAGCCTCGGAGTCCCACGTTCGATTTCCGGCTGGTATCTTTGGTATTTTTACCTCAAGGGGTATGATCTCAACGGTCACCTAGGTTACATTAATTAGGCTTAAGTTAAGTTAAAACTCATTTTATAATATAGAAGCTATTTCAAGAAGGGCCGAAAGTAATGCCTAGTTTTACAAGTGCTGACACTGACTGCCAATCACTGTGAATGATCACTCACTGGTATAAATCACTGCTCTTTTACAGTCAAGGCCACTGTGATCACCGATATCGTAAAATCACTGTTTCTCCCATCCCTACAGTTCTTAGTGGTTAACATGAAGACAAAGTTCGGAAGCTCCAGAACATTTATTTCCGGTGGTAGTTGGCCACAAGGTCCGCACCGAGCAATGCTCTCTCGACGATTCGTCCACGCTGGTGCGGTGCGGACTTGTGGGTAGCCACTTGCATTTAAAAACATGGATAGCATTCCACCGGGAAAATGCGGTGCGGTTCCGTGTATCCGGTTCTTATTTGCTTGTATCCACTATGGTTAAAGCTTATGGTAAAAGGTTCATGGAGCTGCTTAATTTAATGGGTGAGCGTTATGGAGATAGTTAAAAAGAAAGGAACGTGAATTAGAATGGACAGAAAATTAAAAAAATATTGTGCAATTTCCTTATCAACGACGGTCCCATGCAATGTGAGTCTAACTCCATGCACCACGCAGCCATAGGTGTAGGTGCAGTCCACTTATAAAAAGAGAGGGTCTCTTCACAAACTGTTGATTAATGCATATATTTTTTATTACATTTACAAAGTGAGTTTGAGTTTAATTAAAGTACCCTTCGTTTACCTTGAGTGTTAGTAAAATTACCTTGTTTAGTTCCACTATGGTGCAGCCATAAGATAGAGCCATAGTGTAGTCTGTCAAGGTAAGATTGTTATCTTTCGGAGTGATATGAGATTACCATCAATTTTTTATATTTATTTGAGGTATTTAACGGTCACTTTATGAACCAACTGATTATATCAGCACGCAACAATTTCTATGAGCGAGGGTGAAAGGGCCTACCAATTTTGCCGGGAAAGGTATTTACACATACCTTCCAGGGTTATTTTATACGCCACAATCGACATGGGACCGACGGCTTTACTTCCCCTCCGAAGGAAGTTGTGCTACGGATTTTCATCACTCAAGAAAAACTCGTCGACCCCGACTGGGTTTGAACCCACGAACATCGTGTCATGTGGCGAGCACCTTACCCCAAGGCCACCGAGGTCGACAATTTTATAAAAGTTGTGTTTATAGGACACATATTGTATAAAAAAACATTATTTACAACATTCATTACAAATCGAAGCTAGTCCACCTAGAGGAGTGAACAGGCAGACCATTTTTGAAAATCTACCGTTTCAGAGTTCGCCCTTAGAATTTCGAAAACTGTATTTTGTTGGCAATCACAATACTATAAAATACTATATAGAGCTACTAGATTAAAGATATGTATCCCTTATACAAACATTAAAATGCATTTCAATTAATTGAATAATTTTTAAAATCTTGACTAATATACACTAACCTCATTGAGTGAGAGTAGCGAGGTTCTCTTTTAACTGGACTATTTGGCAGTCCATCTGTCTGTCTGTCTGTCCACCAAGATGGTTTGTTCCACGATAACTGACAAATGCTTGAACCAATTTTAACGAAATTCGGCAGGGACATTATTTGAATCTAGGCCAAACAATAAATGTATATATTTTTTCAATCTGATTATCCGTTTTAAAATGGTTTCCACAGCGTATCTTAAGTGATTTGAATTTAAAATTCTATCATTCAATTAAGTAGGCCTAACTAAGGCCTATTTAAAAAAAATGTTGACATCTATTGCAAGACTGACGTCTTAAACCACGTGAACAACGGTTATTTTCTTTGAATATATTGTACTATTACCTATAAAATTAATTTTTTTCTGTCTAAATTTGATCACCAAGGGAAAATATATCAACTTCAAATCCAAGGAGAAATACAAAGAAAAATGGTAAAGACAGTAGCTATGATAATAACTTGACATAATGCTTAACGGGATATATTTCAGCATTTATTAAATGGATGGCACGAGGTCTAACGTTTACGGAATTACTAGTTGTATATTTTTCAATAAAAAAGGCATATTGTTTTAATGTATTGCTGTTATTCCCTTGAGTACAATATTTCTAACCCAAATGTTTTGGTTTGTGTTACAGAATGTTTGGAATAAGCTAAGAATAGCACTAATAGGACAAAGTACGTTTGCCGCTGAAGTCTATAAACTTCTAAAGAAAGATGGTCATAAAATTGTGGGTGTGTTTACTATTCCAGACAAAAATAATCGTGAAGATCCATTGGGTAAGTAGTAAACAATTAGACACAGCTATAAGTTCAATAAAATGATTTTGTTTCTAAAATATTTGCTTATTGAATTATAATAATATAATATATACTTACTTAGTCTCAGGGCTGGATTTAATACCTTGCCACCTGTAGGCCCTCGACCAAATGCCACCTCTTCCCGCACGCGTTCAATAACACAACATAAACTAAAAGTATTTACCAGCACGAGAAAAATATAAACAGTTACCAAAACCTTCCTTCACCTCTGACAAGACGTGTATTAATCACAACTTGTGAATGTGGGGAATGCCAGCCCTCCACCGTGGTTCGTATCCCACGTTAAACTGTAGGTCCTCCATTTCATCTCACAATCACCCTACCATTACACATTAGCGTAAGTGCGTATAACCCGAACGGGTAGTAAGACGCGGTGTTAATAATAATAATAAAAATAACAATAAACAGAGTAAAGTTTAGGTGAGAGTGATTCTGAGTCCTCATGAATGAGTTGGCAAGTGGCAGACTCAGCTCGGAAGTGAGTCACTATTGTGAACATAAACACACAGTTTGTAAGCTGGTACTGGCAGTCTTGTTAGGAACTGTAGCCCCATGGCTTCTTTGGTGCTGACTGACAGTTCACAACTGACAGCTAAAAGCTTTGAAAAGTTACCAACCAAATTATGTATCCCTGCGCCGAACCATATGATCTGCAAAAACATGTGTTTAGCAGCTGTCACTTCTGACGGTCAGAATTTATGTATATACCTAAATGTTGACTGCCAGAAGTCAACTGTGAACTGTCAGTCAGCACCAAAGAAGCCATGGGGCTGCCGCCTCCTGAATAGGACCGCTCTAAGCCTAGGAGGCCTAATGGGAAATCTGGCCCTGCATACTCTATGGCATTAGGAACTCAAAAGTTCATTGCCGCATTTACAAAAGTACGACTTCTATCTTTATCAGGAGCTAGTTCTATTCAGTCCACCTCATTACACCCAATCACTAATTGAGCTAGATCCATCCAGTCCACCTCATTAAACCCTATCCCTATCTTGAGCTAGATCCATCTAGTCCACCTCATTACACCATATCCCCATATTGAGCTAGTCCTATCCAGTCCACCTCGTACCACCCTATCCCTATCTTGAGTTAGTCCTATCCAGTCCACCTCTTACCACGCTAAACCTATTTTGAGATAGTTCTATCCAGTCCACTTCATTAAACCCTATCCCTATCTTGAGCTAGATCCATCCAGTCCACCTCATTACACCATATCCCCATCTTGAGTTAGTCCTATCCAGTCCACCTCGTACCACGCTAAACCTATTTTGAGCTAGTTCTATCTAGTCCACCTCATTACACCATATCCCCATCTTGAGTTAGTCCTATCCAGTCCACCTCGTACCACCCTATCCCTATCTTGAGCTATATCCATCCAGTCCACCTCATTACACCCTATTTCTTTCAGGTCCATTATAATGTTACCTTCCCATTGTGTTTACCAGTCAATACCTGAACACACTGTTCTAGATTCTCCCATTCGCACTGCATGTCCTGACCACCGTACTCTACTGGACTTAATTATCTTAACAATGTCTTGTGATGAGTACAGGGTATGTAACTTATCATTATATATTTTCTTTCACTCCCCAGTATCCTCATTCCTTTTTTGACTAAATATCTTCCCAAACACCTAGTTTTCGAATACCTTAAAAAAAACTCGTCATGTATCTGTCACTGTCTTTATAGACCTAACCTTGACAAAATGTTCAATTCCACAAGGTTTCTTTCAATAAAATAATATTATAAAAATGAGGCAAAAAAAGCAAAGATACAAAAAAGTTATTTTGTATGAATATGAAATTGAGTAATTTTGTTATAAAACACATTTTGACTTTCGCGCATCTGCTTGGCGCTTCTAAACAATAATCGCGCGTGTTTAGTTACAGCAATCAACCACCCGCACATGGTCTAACGTATCACTTTCTCAATATACTTGATCACCCCTGAGAGGAAAGTCGGGGTTTGAAACTCAGCCCAGTGTATTAAAGGTGTTTTTTTCATAAATGGCTTCTCATTATCCACGATCTAGCTACAACACACATGAGCTAGCTACCACGAACATGACCTAGCTACAACTCACACGACCTAGCTACAACCCACATGACCTAGCTACAACCCACATGACCTAGCTACAACCCACATGACCTAGCTACAACACACATAACCTAGATACCGCAAACACGACAACACACACGACCTAGCCACCACGAACATGACCTAGTTACAACACACATGACCTAGTTACCAAGAACACGGCCAGGCTACAACACACACGAACTAGCTACAATGCACACGACCTTTCATGAACAGTGACTCGAGAAACCATTTATTACTATTTTAAGCATTAACCAACGCATATAAGAACGGTTAAGTCTTCAACTGTTGGCCCAAGTTATTTGCCTTGTTGAAGGTTGAAGTTGAATGGCCTGTAAAGTGTTTGCAGACTAAGAAAGATAGAAGACAGGACGTTGGATAGAAGACTACAGTATCTTCTTATCTAGGGATGGATATCAAACACCAATATTTTCAAAACATTCATGTTGAAGGCTCAGAAATTCGATATTTGATGGTCGATGATTGTCAACAATCGATGTTTTGTACCGATATCCTAGCCACCGATATATAATAATTTTTTTAAACATTAAATCCCTCTTGAAGCATGTATAGGTGGGTATTAGGGGGGCAACTGTACTGAACTCCGAGATAATGGAGGCCTCGTCCCTAATATAGTTGTCTTGAATAAAAATAACTGATAAATATTTCATTTTGGTAAGCACAGAGGAAAAGTCTTCTTAGTAACAATGTATTTTCTTACCTCAGAGCTCAGGCATATAAATATAATTTTAAGGCTATTTTCGTCCATTTTGAATTATCAAAATTTGATTGAAGGGATTCTGAAATACTTTAAACACCTTGGACAAAAGTATCCAGATGATTTGACTACATCATTTGACAACGAAATCATCCATATAATAACGGTATACAAAGCTACCTTTGCAAGCTTTGCTTCTGGCACACAAGGCCATATCCAGCCAATAATTTCGGGGGAGAGGGGGGCACACCCCCAAATTGCTGG
Organism: Timema shepardi; assembly: GCA_902151425.1. Classification (NCBI taxonomy): domain Eukaryota; kingdom Metazoa; phylum Arthropoda; class Insecta; order Phasmatodea; family Timematidae; genus Timema; species Timema shepardi. The sequence goes on along the minus strand of CABFVX010000143.1, from coordinate 56,155 downwards.
AGGCTAGGAAATATTCTAAATAATAAACAGTTCTAGAAGCTATCTGAAGTGTTTTTATGGCAATATAGACCCCTAGCTGCCGAAGGCTAGGAAAAATTCTAGATATTAAACACCTCTAGAAGCTATTTGGAGTGTTTTTTGCGGCAATATAACACCATAACTGCTGAAGGCTAGAAAGAATTAAGAATTTTAAACACCTATAGAAGTTTTTTGAAGTGCTTTTTATGGTAACACAGCCCCCTAATTTATACTTGTACCTTAATTTTGATATTGTTTGAACCATAAATAAAAACATATAATATATTCTGTTCGTAAAATTTCGGGGGGGGGGGCGTTAACCCCCTTACTACGGCCTTGCGTGGCCTACTTTATCTTTTAAATTCAATACAAATTCTGCAAATAGAAGTCATTTTCTCAGAGGTGTGAATAGCACTTTGAATTTTTTGCACCCTCCCCAAAAAAAGTTGCTAAAGATGAGCGAGCATTCATCAAGTTTGCTATGATTAAACATCAAATGTGAGCGACCATGTTGGAAGACCTACTCTGTATAGAAGACAAAATATAACGCAGGACTGACTTTATTGATGTAATTAAAGACTTTGTTGCTGTGACATTGAGAAGACTGTTATAATGATATGCTATATGTATAAAATATGTCATTATCAGTAAATATTTTTTTTTATTTGAGGTATTTAACGTACACTTTCTTAATCGACTGATTATATCAGCAAACGAGAATGTCTATGAGCAATAGCGAAAGATTTTCCTAATCTTGCTGAGAAGGGTAATCTCACATACCTACCAGTGTTCTTTTACCAGATACAATTGAGATGGGATGAACGGCTTTATTTCTTTTCCGAAGCAAGCTGTGCTACGGACTTTTATCACTCAGGAAAAATCTGTCGACCTCGGTTAGGTTTAAAACCAAAACATTGGGTCCTGAGGCGAGCACTTACCCCAATACCACCGAGGTCGACATAAATTAGACAACTAATCAATTATTACTAAGTTAACTACTTATATCAGTTATCATACATAATATAACTATAATATTAAATGTGTTTTAACTCTTTTTTGGGGTTGTATTTTTTTATTGAACTTTGCCCCTGTACATGTCTTAATAGAGTATCTTTGGGGGAGGGGGGTAGAGTAAGGGGCCCCCAAAATATCCAATGTAATGATGGGCCCCAAGACTTATGTCCCCTGTCTTTAAGTAATTTAAAGCATTTTTAAACATAGTTAGGCTATTAGAAATTGGGTAAGCCCTAACCTAACCATTGTCGAAGAATGCAAAAGTGCATTATTTATTAATAAAAATACGTCCGGGAGAATCATTTGAACCTCCAAAACAACCCTTTATTGATAGGGTACAACATAAACCAAGCTGCAAAGGGCACCATGAAACCTCGATATTATAAATGTTATGTACAGTACCTCTGTCACAGACAAATAATATACCCAGACACTCAACCTCCAGGTTAAAATGATTGCGCTCCTTTTGGCAGCTTGAGTTCTTCAACACTAGGATCGCGGTGGTTAGTCCTATTATCACCAAGCACTGACACTAGCGAGGCACAGTGTTGAAGGATTCAAGCTGCCAAAAGGAACGCAGTGAAACCCCCGTAAGGTTGAGAGTCTGTTTCTGTTATTTTTCTGTGACCTCGGCTGACGTAAGGACCGGAGAAAGGTAACGGCTCTGAACTTTATGTGCGAGTGTGTTATCAGTGACATAACATCGATATTCATTTGTTATATGTTTATAGCGTATTAATTTTAGTTTACTTGGAAAGAACATTTTTTGAAAAGTTTGATGATTCAAATTTCGAATTACGTTTTATCGAGTCAGAAACTGGTATGTATTTACATTTAAAATCTATAACTCAATTCGAATAATTTAAATATTAAAATTAAGAACTTAGAATATAATACGAATCTGGTTTGGATTCAAATTGGGATTAGAAGTTTCACACAGGCTTAGTGAAAAATAATACTGTTTCAGCTACAACTGCTTCTGCAGATGACACGCCTGTTTACAAAGTGAAAGCATGGCGTAAAGCTGGCAAACCATTACAAGATGTAATTGATAGTTACAAAGAGGTTGGTGCTGATCTGAACGTCTTGCCTTTTTGCTCTCAGTTCATTCCGATGGATGTGATAAATTTTCCAAAACATAAAAGTATTTGCTACCACCCATCGCTGTTGCCTAAACACCGGGGTGTAAGCGCCATCAGTTGGTAAGAATGAACTTGCTATAATTTTACATTACTTGTTTCACACTCTTGTTATTAGTTCATGATTATTTCCTTTATTCATTTTTTATTTATTTAAGATGCTGTTCACAGGACTTTAATTTCCGGAGACAAAGAAGCTGGCTTCTCTGTATTTTGGGCTGATGATGGTTTGGACACTGGTCCAATACTTCTTCAAAAATCATGTAGTGTTGAGTCAAATGACACAGTAGACACACTTTACAACAAGTTTCTTTATCCAGAAGGAATTCTATCAATGGTATGAAATATTAATGTTTAATTCTATTACAGCTAATCCAGAAATACAAGTAATTGCTTAAGATATAACATTCTTACTGTTCAAATCTTAAAGAGAAGAAAATGAACTATTTTTGAATGGTAGTCTTAAATTGATAGATGACACCCGATAACTTTGGCTTAGCGTGCTAATGTTCTACCTTTGGGCCAACAAGAATTATTCGTCTTGTGGTTAGGGTAATTTTTCACTCATATTTTTGAGGCGGTCATTGATGGACGTCTGAGTGAAGAATGACCCTGAGTATGGGTCAAATCCTGGAACGCTCATTGGTATAGTATTAGCGTACTAAGCCAATGCTCCTGGGATTTATTATCTTGTCCAGGTGTCATTTTTCAATTAACGAATGTATCTGATGAGGCTGTATCTCCAACTTAAAGATCATTTTAATTGCCCAAGATTCACTGGTCAGGTACAATTAATTGTACAAGTGTATGATTTCTCCATATTTTTGAATGGGTTCATTGGCAATAATTAAAGGCATGTGAGTGAATTGTAGGTAAGCTAACTGCCTCTATTTTAAATGAGGCATTTTGAAACAGCTGGAGGTAAACTATACCCTAATTTTGGTGGGATTACCATATAGTAGGATTCTGGTACAAAATCATGCCTTCCAGAACGGTTTTGTTACCGAAATAAGGGTATAGTACCTATAAGAACCTGATATAGCCCTTACATTAAATCATATAACCATTAATCTATGTGAATTATCTAAGTGGAGGATAACTAAAGTGAGTACATGGTTATAAGGGCCTTTATCTGACAGCCACACACATCCAAACTCTTTATATATACATACACCATACAACTATTAAATTCCAGAACTATCAAACGAACGATCAATAGTGGTATCCAAAATTAGTTTGAACTAAGAAATGTATCTAAAAGGATAATGTCCTGAGAGTTTGGATGTGTGTGGCTGTCAGATAAAGGCCCATATATATATATATAAATTGTTATATATATATATATGTAAAGTATATAAATTGTTTTATATATATAACCATTTATATACTTTATTTTATAAATAAAGCAATACTCAAATTAATATCTATTTTCATCTACTAGGCAGAAGCAGTCGACAAAGTGTCTAAAGGAACGGCTCCCAGAATACCTCAAATAGAAAAAGGTGCATCCTATGAACCTTCTCTGGGAAAAAAAGAGCTTCAGATGGTATGTTTAAGAAATAGACTTCATAATAAGATTCGTCCACTCAGTAGCAAAATTATATATATAAGTGAAAGACCATGAATTAGAAAAAAACCTTCAGCCTGATATTTCTTTCGGCGTGTTACCACTTCATTAGAATAAATAACGTTTGTTTAAACTGCGAGTTTGAAACTGCAAATTTCACATTTGTATGTTTATTTTTCTTTCTAAAAGCCAATAAATGTAACATTGAAATTAATAAGGCTGCCCAAATCTTGTCATTGAGACTGTTGGTTGGTCAATTTTCCCGGATCTGTTAACTTTGCATCCCGTAGTTGGGTCAGAAGTCGGTGAGCTAGTGACTTTACACCTTAGCATAGTCTGATTTTGGTTGGAAGAATAGTTTAGAAAATTCAAACATAATTATTTGTTGCCAACATTGATAACATTTTAATTTATTATTTGTGTTGTTTTATAGGTATTAATAATTTCAATAAACGTTATTCTTACTGCCAAACATTTCTCATTCACTTGTTGCAATGCAAATATCAGGTCCATGCAACCTCTACCTGGCATAAAACCACATTGCACAACCAAAATCCTGTTCATAATTTTTTGACGCACCCTCTCAATTAGGACTCTTCCCAAAACTTTTCCCGGAATACTCAACAAACTAATTGCCCTATGATTCTTACATTCACTCTTACTGCCTTTGTACACAGGAACAATGACAGCATTTTTCCAGTCATGAGGAACATTCGGAATTCCAGCACACATATTGAACAACTCGCACAATCTGGCCAGTAGTACTATGCCCCCACACTTCAGCATTTCACTTGTGATCCCATCTACGCTGGCAACCTTGCCATTCTTTAACACATTCATAGCTTTTAACACCTCATCCTCGTTGAGTCTTTCACTCCTTATAGCATTTTACCTATTTTCTGTTACTTTCTCTATGCTTTTTCCATCCTATTACTCAAAATACTCACTCCATCTATCTCTTATACTGTTTTCACGCCAGATCATCTAACCAAGTTTGTTCTAAATGCCAGAGGTCTTTCCCTGCACTCCTCGTTTCGTTCTCTTTACCCTCTTCCAGACCAACTTCTTATTTCCTTCAAAATCATTCTATATTATTTCTACTTTCAATCTCATTGGCTCCTTACTCTCCTTTACTACATTGGTACCTGACTAATTCGAACTTCCGTAGTTCGAAATCGTTTTAATTCGAATATTTTGCCCGGTCTCACGAATTTGGTATTAAAACAATGTTTAAAAAAATCGTGGGTAGTTAAACAAATTTTTCTTGGGTTGATTAGAACTTTTCGTAAGTTGTAATGTACTGTGCAGTATTGTTTTCCTACTTTTAGTTGCGGCCCCACGTTGTTCTATTTTTTGAAACAGGGGAGGCGACGTTGGAATGCAGTCAGTACCGGCTACGTGCACCGTTCTTAGTGATTCGGTCGTAGCGATATTCTTGTGACTTGTGAGTTTATTTTGTTTTGTTGTTAAGTTTTAGTTTTGTTTAGTACATACTGTACAGTAGTGTTTGTGTGTGTGTCGTGATGTCACTGCCTAAGCCAAAGTCCTATAACTTTTTAACTTTGGCCGAGAAAGTAGCGGTGATAAAGGAAGTGGAAAAGGGAATTCCTTTTAAGAAACCTATTTAATTCGAATTTTTGGATAGTGTGAATATTTTCCTGGTCCCTTCAAGTTCGAATTATACAAGCTCCTCTGTATTTATTTGTATTAATCTTTTTCTCTTTCTATATGTTCCACAACCTCTTATGTTCTGATTCACTCTTCTAAATAATACAATATTGAATATTCAATTTCAGTCGAGCTCAAAATATACTTTTTTCTTTGTCATCCCTTCATTTAAATACTAACACAACTTTCGACGTTACCATTTGTATTTGTCACTTAAGATCAAAAGCTGCGGTGATTAACATATCGTCGGTGACCTGGCGGTCTAGGGGAGAGGTGTCAGACTTCCATGCCGGGGTTCGGTGTTCAATCCTTGGTCGTGGCACCGATTTATCTGATTACCAAACCCTTCCTTTACCTCTGACAAGACGTGTATTAATCACAACTTGTGAATGTGTGGAATGCCAGGCCTCCACCGTGGTTCGGATTCCACGTTAAACTGTAGGTCCTCAATTTCATCTCACAATCACCCTACCATTACACACTAGACTAAGTTCGTATAGCCCGAACGGGTAGTAATAGTAATAATAATAATAATAATAATAATAATAATAATAAACATATCTCCAGTGAAATAGTAACCGATTCATTGATCAGATAGCATCATAAATTCATGGATAACATTTAAATCATATTAATTATTTAGTAAAATGCCATCAAATTTGACCGCCATGAATATATTAATTTGTATTTTCTGACAGGTCTTTCCTACCAGAATTTTAAAATATATTTCTAGGTATCCAATACACTTATGTTAGCGATACTATAGACGTCCTTATTTAAATTATTTTCAAAGACTTTTACCATTAAACTAAATGAAGTCTCCCATGATGGATTATGAATGGAGACTTTTACGAGTGAAAAACTACGATTTTAACGTTGGGGGCCTTCCTTAAAGTACGTAAGGTTTTTTCTCGTGATTTTCAACCCCCTCCCCTAAAGTAGGGGATCGTAAGATTTTCCGTCACCACCCCCTTCTCCTCTATCTTACGAATTTTTTTTTTCGATTTGGTAATTTGGATTATTTTAATCGTGTAGTTATTTGTAGATATAATGATTGGTAATAAAGCGAGTAATATGACATTTTAGGAAACTTCAATCACAGTAAAATTAGATGTAACACCTCAAAAGTAATGAAATATAAGTTATCTCTTATAAATTATATATATTTTTACATACAATTTTCTTTAGATTTTGCCTCACCATAAACATTTATAAAGAAAACCTTAAGTAAGGGGGATTTTGACACATACACCCTCGTAAGAAAACGTAATAAAATACTAAGCATCCTCTCCCTTTAAAAGAACCCTTACGTAATTTAAGGACGGCCCCTTATTGGCTGAGAAAAATCATATTTGAACATAACTGTTTTGTTTTGCAAGATGTATACAGGATTCATTAATGCTTTCTAAGGCGACTAAATTCCAAGGTATTCTTTATTGTCTTATTGGTTGTGTTCAAGGTGAATCTGTTGCAACCAGCTTTGAATATACATAACTTCATTCGTGGCCTGGACAGTGCACCAGGAGCTTGGACTCTGGTTAACAACCAAGAGGTGAAGCTATTCGGTTCGTCTTTATGGTCAGAGAGTGAGCCCCAGGGACAGACAGTAGAGATTGGAGAAAATACTGGGAAAGGAATCATTCACGACAAGGGTTTATTGTTGATTGGATCAGATGGAAAAATGGTACATTTATATACGCTATACCTACATTATTATAGTGAATAATTATAATAGTGAAAAACTTTATTACTTGTGTTTTCATTTCTAATGTGTCAGCTATAAGAATTTAGATTTTTTATTTTCTAAATGTCGTTCAGGATACTTTTTGTTTTTTGATGATTATTTCAACATAACATTTATTAGCTAAAAAAAAATGAATCTATTAATGCATGTTGGAGAGTATTTTAAAATAACATTCACCACTCTGTAATCAAATAAATGTGTAATATAATTAATCTTTTGTTAAAAGTATTGAGAACATATATTTTTTAAGTTATCATTAATTAGATTATTTTCAATATCGTAGGTTATCATTCATATAAAAGTTAGGATGTACAAATTACAAATAATAATAAAAAACAATTGCTTCGAATGTGCTTAAATTTGAAAATTTATTTATTTTAAAATAGTGTTTTATTTGTATTAGAAAAAGTCACTACTCTTGATAAAACTATTGTATGCGTATTTCTTAAAATTAAGCTTGGACCGTTTAAAATATATGTACCTCATCTATTTAAGCTTGGCGTATGTACATAGTATTTTAAAATGAAGAAACCGAAGTAAACTGAAAGTAAAATTCCTTGCACTAAAAATTGATGCAGCCGAATGTATTTTCATATTATATAAATGATTATTGATATAATACCGTGTGTAAAACATGATCGGGCATCTTTTCAGGTTTCCTGAGTTAATTAAGAAAGCAATGTCGACCTTAAGTGAATATTTGATTTGGTTTCGATGCCAAAAATTATAATGGTATCTAGACTAGGATATTTTAAGGGTTGGATAAATAAATAGATTATAAAGAGCTTATTGCTTCGAAAAATTGAAATTGGTCTGTAAATAAAATATATTCATCACTATTGTAAACTAAAATTCAATACACAATGTTGAGTATTAAATTAGCGATGCAGGGAAGGTGAGAAAGTGTTTTTGCAAGTTTTATCTTAAAACTTTTTTTTTTTTTTTTTGTGAAAATAAATCGAACATTTCTTCAGTAGAAACTTATAGTTTCATTTTCTTCACATGATGTCCTCACCAGTTATTGAACATCTGTCAAGAGTGTCCTGGAATTTAATGACAACTTTTTCTATGCATATAAAAAGTTTGTCGTCCAATCTAAGACAGATATTAAATACGTGGAGAAAATTAAACTTGGTTTATACTGAAGTAATATTTTAATAATTTTGTCCAAAAAGGTTTTGCAATACAAACTGGAAAAACAGTGGCCTTTTCTCACGGTCCCTACTTCCCCACCATAATCACTAATAATGTTTTCTAAATAATTTGTTTAACTATGATTGATGAATTCGCTTTTAATTTTATGAAATAACTTCATTCCCATTGTAACATATTTCAGGTGAACATACAACGCATTCAGGTAGAGGGTAAGATGATACAGGCTTCTAATTATGGGAAAGCTGAAAAAAGTCGTGAGTCCCTCCAGTTAACAGAGGAAGAGAAGTCGATTGTTTCGGCATTGAACCAAATTTGGACCGGAATATTGAATATTGAAATTAATAAACAAACTGATTTTTTTAGTACAGGAGCTGGTTCAATGGACATTGTCAGGTATATATTTTTATTATTTGAAACAAATATAATTTCAAATTTATTACAGAGCTATCCATAATTTGGAATAAATATTTTCTGTTCAAATATTTAATTTACTTTATAAATGGGACTATATTATTTCATTCTTGATCAAACTATTTACTAAAAGTCTTAAGTCATATAGCAACACTGACCTTTAATTTGTGTCAAGAATGTGAAATAAAAGTGAGGGGGATTGTGCAAAGTCTTACTGTGAATTGAGTTTACTGTGTATATTGTGACTATTATCAGCCTGTGCAGTAAAATATTGTACAAACGTCAGGATGAAGCTGACTCTTGAGTTGACAGTGACTGTGGTTCGATAATAGCTTTAAGAAGCAAATGAATCCATGTGTCTATCATTGACTCTACCTTAAACTATTAACAAAGAATGACCCTAAGCACAGGACGAATCCTGAATAGCTCTTCTTCTTATCAGCGATCACAGGTCTTAGAGACCACTCACCGACCTCACAAACCTCATTCATCTTGTTCTAGCTTGGTACACTTCTTTACATACTTCTTCCATGAATAGTTCCTTCAGATCCTTGGTGTCGTCATCTTTCCACCCTGTTCTGGGACGTTCAAGCGGTCTGGAGCTTTCGGGAATACCTTCGAGCACTACCCTCGGTCTTTTTTCTGGTATCATCTACATGACCCACCCATCTAATTATATTCGCTTACATATGATGCACTACATCTGACTGTTTCATTATATAATACATTTCTATATTTTCCCTTTTTTTTGTGCCCCTCTTCTTCTCTTGATCAACCCTATATTTTTCTCATGATCTTCCGTTCAAATGTCCTTAGTCTCTTTCTTTCCATATTCGTTGTGCTCCATGTTTCTGATCCGTTTAGTACCACTGGAATAACTCAGCAGTAGATAATTTGAGCGCTAATCCATGGGAACCGGATTCGATTCCCATGTCCAGGCAGTGGCTAAACTATACAATCATTCTTTGTTTAAATCACCATGTAAACCATTATTTGCATATTATTGTATATCGGTAAATAAAAATGTTTATCTTTGGTTAAAAATAATAACAGTTTAATAATTCTTACTTGAGTGGTTTTGTGCAGCGAATAGATAGAGAGCTGGGAGAGCGGTCGTTTTAAAGTTCTCATCGGGGCGTGAAAGGGGAAAATATAAGTTTTGATTCAAATCAAACAACGAAAGCTAAATATTCTTGCAATCTGATAGCCTTTGACGAGTAAACTTGTAATTATAAAGTAAAGTGAGGTCTTATTATATCTATTTTCTCCCAATTAAAAATCTAGAATACATTTTAATGCAATAATATGCAGGCATCAATGCAACGATCCACTAGTGTACATATATTTTTGTAAGTATTTAACATGAGTGTTGGAAAAACGCTTTAAAATAAAGTAAAATATTGTCGAAACGATATAAAGAATCAGTTAGAACAATTGGGCTAGCTTTCGCGCGTGTGTGTGTGTGTGTGGATAGGGGTTTGGGAGACCACAAAAGAATAGTATTTTTTCTGGAGCTGGGATTTTTTACTCTTACAGGGAGTTGGTTGGTTTTACGTATGAAAAATTAGTATGTAGGTCTACAACAAAAATCCAACTCGAATGGTAACGAACGCTCTCGAATATGACTCAACTCAAGTTTAAAACGATATATCTCAAGCATAGGTGGCCTAGCCCACAAGTTGGGTTCTTTAGCACCAAGCGGTACTAGCATTGTTTTAGCATGCATATTTTAATATTTGAATTTGAGGAAAACCTCTAATAAAATTATAAAATCATATTTAAATGTATTTAGAACATAAATACAACAAATTCACCAGAGGTTTTGGCACGGAATATTTTTAAATAATTTTAAAAAGACTAATAGGAAAGAAGTGAACACCTATGGCTATTTATTTAAAATTCAAATATGTGATATTTTTATAATCAAACAAACCTTAAAACGTAGTTACATCGATATCAGCATTTGTTTTGAAAAAAAAAAAAACATTGCCATGATATAGATGATGCAACCAAGTATCAAAGTTTGATCACTATAGTGGCTGAAAATTTTATTGTGAAATTAATCGCTACATAATAAATCTGTTTCTAATTTTATTTACTTTACATAGATTGGTGGAAGAAATTCGAGAAAAACTGGGTATACAAATGCAAAATGAAGACCTATTTATGGCTAGTCTATTTCAAGAGTTTGCGGATGCCGTTGTTTTAAAATCAAGAGGTGGCTCAAAGAAAGATTTAACGTACAACCGAATCAGTTTGAATGCAAACAATATGGACATCAATTTTCCTAACCAGCTATTTATCAATGGACAATTTGTAGACTCAGAACATGGAAAAGTGTTGGATACCATTAATCCAAATGATGAATCAATCATCTGTCAGGTAAGATACATCCTCAAGCTTACCTAATTTATAGCATTAGGAACTCGAAAGTTCATTGCCTCACTTATTAAAATACGCCACCTTGAGCTAATTCTATCTAGTCCACCTCATTACATAGAGCATGCATTTCCCGACTGAACTCTTTTCCTAATTTCCACTCTAATATCGTTGTTGCTAGATACAATTGTTCTTAAATATTTTAAACTCACTAGCCATATCAAATGATATGTTGTTCTAAGTAATCTAGGTACTAAAAATAATCATTAAATCTATAAATGTATGACTAACACTGAACATTCCTTACTCTTTAAAATAATTGTATAGCATTATTTTAATGGGAAAATGTATCTTGTTTGTATAAACATAGATATGTGTTAAAATAAACACAATTTAAAATATAAACAACTCAGTTCATAATGTATATCTATTGTATAACTTATTTCTTAAATAACAACGATATGCCAGTAATCGCAGTGACTAGTTGGTTGTAATTGTCAACCACAAGCTTAGGAGATTTTGCTACTTTTTTATTTTATTTTTTAATTAGCACCGCGTCTTACTACCTGTTCGGGCTATACGCTTAACTACTAATTACGCTAATGGAATGGGAATTGAGAAGGTTGAATTTAGAGGAAGTGAACCCGCATTTTCGTGGAGGTAGAGTGGAAAACCATTTAGTAAACACTCCCTCTAGTTCACCCAACCGAGATTCGAACCTCGATCCCCCCGTTCTCGGCAGTCGAGCTCAACACGACTAGCGCGTTAGCTAGCTATGCCACCGAGGCGGGTGATTTTGCTACTATTTATTCAAGATTGGGCTAGCTAACATATTTAGGATTACTATTTGTATTCAGGTTGAACTTGCTATCTTATGAATAAATAATCGGTGACCTGACGGTTTAGGGGTTAGGTGTCAGACTTCTGTGCTGGGGGTCCGGGGTTCAATCCTCAGTCCCGGCACAGACTTATCTGATTGCCAAACACCTTCCCTCACCTCTGACAAGACGTGTATTAATCACAACTTGTAAATGTGGGGAATGCCAGGCCTCCACCGTGGTTCGGATCCCACGTTAAACTGATCCCACGTTAAACTGTAGGTCCTCCATTTCATCTCACAATCACCCTACCATTACACATTAGCGTAAGAGCGTATAACCCGAACGTTTAGTAAGACGTGGTAGTAATAATAATAAATAATCAATTTTTGTTGTTGTATTATCCGTCATTTTCACATCCATTACTGTTTCCAGCCTGTGGTCAGTTTTTTATTCAAGCCATATATTTTGCACTACCGGCTTGCTAGACCTGTCGGAACTTCATATGTCTTATAATCTAACTTAAGACTAGGAGTGTCACAACATCCAGTCCCCAACTATTTATTCATTACTGTGAAAGGGTAAACCCAAATCAAATAATACATTGTTCTGCCATATCGGGAACTGAACCTGGGACCCTTATCTCAGTAGACAGACAAGCTACCTACTGAGCTAATATGTCGAATATATAACTCATAATGCTATATCTAAATGTATTAGGCTCAAATTTGCTATTTTAATGTGGCGTAGTTCCTCTCAGCATACCGCCTCTTCTTTTAAGGCTTGAACACATTTTAATAGTTTTTATTTTTGCCATCCTTGTAATACAGCTAAATCTCTTAATAGCCGACACCTTCCGGAATTTATTATTATTATTATTATTATTAGCACTGCGTCTTACTACTCGTCCGGGTTATACGCACTTACGTTAATGTGTAATGGTAGGGTGATTGTGAGATGAAATGGAGGACCTACAGTTTAACGTGGAATCCTAACCACGGTGGAGGCCTGGCATTCCCCACATTCACAAGATGTCTTGTCAGAGGTTAAGGAAGGGTTTGGTAATCAGACAAATCTTTGCCGCGACCGAGGATTGAACCCCGGTCGCCAGCACAGAAGTCTGACACCTTACCCCTAGACCACCAGGTTACCCACCCTTCTGGAATTTAAAAAAATGTCCATTATTTAGAAGGATCTGCTATTTGGAAAAATAATTTAGTTTATTAAAAATCAACAACATACTCTTCTATATGAACCTATTACTGTGAATATTAACTACAACACTATGGTTACTGTATTGTGCAGTATTGTATGCAGGAATAAATACATACCAGTAAGCCCTTCCGAAACTTTCGAAATTCACCGCTGCCGGCTTTGTATTAAATGATAAAAAGTGATGTTGACAACAGAAATAATATATATAATTTTACGTAGCTTATTGTACATATTGTATAACACACAGGAAAATAGGTAAATAAAATGAAATTTTAACATTAGGCCTTCTGTACTGTACATGTGCGCACAAGCACAGATTAAAATACTGGGACAACCCCCACCCTGATAGCTTGAAATGCACACTTAACACGAGACAATGGCATTCGTGATTTTCCTACAGTCAAACACTGAATATTGGCTGTGGTTTTCAATTTTTGTCCAGTATTTATATACTTTTTTTTATAAGTATGCGTATCCAGCAATTTCCGTGTCCGTTATTGAGAAATTCCGTTATTGGCAAGTTGTTTCACAAGATCCCATGTTATTTTGCCGGAAAATTTTAAACTGTCCGCTATAAAGAAGAATAGGATATTCAAAAGTGTCGATTAAAAGAGATTTCACTGTAACAATGAATGCAAACGCATATGTTATGAAACAGGTACAGAGCGCTTCAAAAGCAGATGTTGATAAAGGAGTCCAAGCAGCTAAAAGGGCCTTTGAAGATGGAGAATGGTCCAAAATGAATGCTAGGGACAGAGGCACGCTGTTATTCAGGTAGGGAATATATCACCATGTAAATGGTTAGCATCTAGTTTTATTGGTTAACTCTAACTGATATAGCCTACATTTAATAATAATATATCTGAAAGACATTACTGTAGTCGATATTTAATACACATAGTAACGACTACTTAAACTACGGGTAAACCTCACTGAACAAGTTTCAGTCGTCTGTATTCTCATACTTCACTCACTGTCCTGCTACCAAGATCACCAGTCACAATTGATTCGTGTTAGTTTGCTTTTCTCTTGTCTTATAGAGTTAAAACTATTCAGATTTACGGGTTCCACCATTGGACGCCATTTGAAGAGTTATGGTTTTATGGGTCCCTGTCTTGGGTCACAATTGTTGAGATTACCGTTCAATTAGTTAATAATTGCCCCGTGGTCGAGCACTAATTAAATCGGTACGGTATTTTGACGATATAATTGGTATTTATAGCCCCGTGATCGAGCACCAATTAAAATTATTCTGAATAATAGCACAATTGTAACGTTTGATACTATTTATTTATTCAATAATCACTATTTGTAATGGTCGGAAAACTGATCATGTCGTTTAGCGTAACAATTTAGAGAGGCGGTTGATAACACGATCGTAGGAATCGCTTACAGGAGTTGCAGTCCGACTGTATCAAGGACTGGGCTCCTAGTGCTCTTTCATTGCACCATCCTTCGTATATATATCCATTGCTCATGGAAGCTTCTAGAAGCTTGTGTTTAGAACAAATAAAATACAATATTAAAAAAACATCTGGATGAAGGTAGAATATTCGAGAGCAGGAAACTGGCTCAAATTACCTTTTAAAAATGCATATCGAGCTTTCGAGAAGAGGAAGTTATTTTTATTTTCTTATAAAGACTTTAAATTGTCATCTTGACCCTACAGGTACTACGTCACGCAGTCTGACGTCATTTAGAGTGGCCCTTGTGCCTTCTTAGAAGAAGAAGTGCTTTAAGCGCAACGTAATAGATTATATTATTTAAATAAAACAAGATACGTTTATAAAATTAGGACAAGATTATTGTCAATGCTCTCACATATTCTTTAGGGGCAAATCAGGTACATTACAGAGTGCTACGGCATTACTATGTTACACAATAACACTTCTTTCATTAATGTACTAACTACTAAATGTGTTTAATCCATTTGAAAATTATTCAATATTTGGAGATTTGAATGAGTAATTGGACATAGTATTATAATATTACGCGGCTGAGCTACAACACCCACAGCACACTGTTTGTGGAAAGATTAGTCAGTACTAATGTACCGATGCCCAGGGAGCGCCCGAATGTACTAATAGTACATCCTTTCCGTGGAGGCTCTTTCCATGTCCCGATGAGATGAGGTGATGGTGATAGTGAGTATACGGGTGTGGAACCAGAGGAAACACTTACCAAACCCTGATGCCCTTTTGGGAAAAATACCCAAGGTACCAGCAGAGAATCGAACCTGGGACCCTTAAGTTCTTAGCCAGGTGCACTGACCACTACTCCACGAGGTATGCTACTGGGTAGCGTTAGAGCGTATTCTATTAAATTAAATCCTATATTTAATTCCAATTCTAAATAAGTTTAATTGATTAGTAAAATCAAATATACCGTACTTGTATCATGTGCTTACGTTTGATCAAATTAATATGCTAAAAAATAAGTAAAATGAAGTTAAATCAAATGACTTGTTACCTAGTTTGGCTGAAACCAACATTAAATACTTTCAACTGTCCCCTTAAACCAGATTTAGCGCCCCACAATATTGAAACTAGTGTGTTTTTATATTTAAACAAACGTTTTTGTTTACAACTTTAAATTTAATTCCATTAGTGGTGTTTTTGTATATTTATTTGTTTTATTTGCTATTTTTGTTTATCAATCACTAAGAATACAATAAACAAAAACATATATGTGCACCGAGTGACATTTCAAAGGTAAGGAATAACATACACATAACATTTCTATACCTTACTTTGTAATCAGTTTCATTTTATACTTCAAAAATACTTATGTTATTGTTGTAAATGTAGACTGGCTGATCTCATGGATGAGCATAAAGAGGAGCTAGCCACAATTGAGTCTATTGATTCTGGTGCGGTGTACACATTAGCTTTGAAAACACACGTTGGAATGTCTATTGAGACGTGGCGCTATTTTGCTGGGTGGTGTGACAAAATTCATGGAACGACCATTCCAATAAACCACGCAAGACCAAACAGAAATCTTACATTCACCAAAAAGGAACCAATAGGGTAAGTTTATTTATGTAATATTATTATTATAATGTTACTTTGAAAAAAAAATAACCAGAATAATTAGTATTTTTAAAGTAAGGACCACCTTAAGGGTTGTGCAAATGGGGCGGCTGCACAGGGCTCCAAGATTTGGGGGGGCCCCCGCGATTTCTTAGGTGACAGAGGGGAAAAAACACGTTGGGTTGGGACATTTTTGCTAGCACGCACGTAAATAAAATAAAACCAAAGGAATTGCAGAGATCAACCCTTCTAGCATTAATAATTATTACATAAATTTAACTTTTAGGGAATTTATCATTGGTGAAATGTGGGTTTACGCTTTCATAGTGATAAATTAACGGTCGGGGACTGGATATTGTGCTTGTCCTAGTCTTAAGTTATATTATAAGGCATATGAAACTACGACAGGCCTAGTAGCAAGCCGGTAGTGTCAATATATGGCTTGAATAAAAAAACTGACCCAGGTCACAGGCTGGAAGCAGCAATAGATATTAAAAAAATGTATCTTTAAGGGCATTTCCTGATACCTTCTAAGACTCAAAATTGGTATATAAATGCAAAATACTGTAATAATATTAAACAAAAATAAGGCTTTTAAATAATTTTTTTAAAGGAAACGTTAGGCAGATAACTGGGGGCCCCACGTCTGCTAAGGGTGGCCCTGTTTTAAACACATGGTACACGAGTTTTCTAGCAGGAAGGTTTCCACAATTTGTGGCTGCTGGCTGTACACAATTTTTTACTAACACACATGTTTCAAGTAATCTTACACCACTAAATCCATACATATAAAATGAGAATGACGGGTTTATTATATTTTCACCCCTGCATCTTTCATCGTCTTAGGGAATAATTGCGTTGAGGTTGTTAGTTTTATTCCCAATGAGGGAACATTCTTATTTAAGAACGGGAAATAAAGTTAATTTGAATGTAAGCGTAAGGAGAGAAAATTTATTATCTCCTCCCCACCTCTTCTCACTTTTGTTTATCTAATTCTTATGTTTGTTGATATTCACATAGCAGCCCCATTTTAACCTCTAAACCAACGACAAATGTGCGTTTGTTTATTATTTCTCTAAGGAATCCCTATAAGGGTGGGGTATTTCAATATTCCACTTTGTAATAGTAATGTTTCTATGTCGTTAAATTACTAACAAATTAAATTCAAGAAATGTCCTTTACATGATATAGAAAATCTATCAAAAACTATTAAGATTCAGAAACATTATTTGAATAAAAATAGCCAATTTACCACCAAAAAATACTACAGACTAAATAAAAAATTGTAAGACATTAAAGAGAATGTTTTATGTTTTCACCAGTTTAACTTGTACACTTCTCTATTTATTATACGTATTTAATTTAAATTCTCATTTTCACGCTGATACTTAAGCAGTAAATAAACAATTTTAACATATTTTCCTATCATAGCTGGTTGTGGTTGTTTCTATAGAGTGTGTGGATTGATAACACCGTGGAACTACCCTTTAATGATGCTATCATGGAAAATGGCTCCTTGCCTTGCAGCAGGCAATACTGTTGTTATGAAACCAGCTCAAGTATCTCCTCTTACTGCCCTCAAGTTTGCTGAGCTCACCCTCAAGGCCGGAATACCCCCTGGAGTAATCAATATTCTTCCAGGAACTGGTAAAACATTTAAACCCAACTGTAGTGTTACTTTACCGAGGTCTTTATTATAATAAGCAGTTATTATAATAATTGTGTTGTTTATTTATTAGGCTCTGAAACAGGCAATGCAATAGCCCACCATCCAGACGTGAGAAAGCTTGGCTTCACTGGCAGCACCAGTGTGGGCCAGGTCATTATGAAGTCTTGCGCAGACTCCAACTTGAAGAAAGTTTCTCTGGAACTTGGGGGTAAATCCCCACTTATCATTTTCGACGATTGCGATTTGGAAAGAGCCGTCAGAATGGTATATGAGCAAATTAATATTGGATTTATTAAATTAGGTAATACAAATGTTCAAAAAGCCTTGCTGATGGATATATATCTATGTTTCAGGGAATGAGTGGTGTCTTCTTTAATAAAGGTGAGAACTGCATTGCTGCTGGAAGATTATTTGTAGAGTCATCGATACATGATGTTTTTGTCAAGAGAGTGATTGAAGAAACAAAAAAAATGGTATTGGATTATTAAAAATCTTATTAGCTAATTTATTTGAATGAATGTTAGAATAGTATTAAATCACTAACAAAATTGCAATGCAAAAAATCTTAGTTTTTAATATATATTTACTTAAAGTTACCGGTGACCTGGTGGTCTAGGGGTAAGGTGTCAGACTTCTGTGCTGGGGTCCGGAATTCAATCCTCGGTCCCGGTACAGATTTATCTTATAGCCAAACCCTTCCTTCACCTCTGACAAGATGTGTATTAATCACAACTTGTGAATGTGTGGAATGCCAGGCCTCCACCGTGGTTCGAATCTCACGTTAAACTGTAGGTCCTTCATTTCATCTCACAATCACCCTACCATTGCACATTAGCGTAAGTACGTACAACCCGAACGGATAGTAAGACGCGGTGATAATAATAATACTTAAAGTTAAATACTGATATTAAGAAATAGCTTATAGGTTATATATTTTTAGGGTTTTCTGAAAGGGGAGATTGGCTATTTATGTAAATACCAAAATGTAAATGACAGTATTTCTATGGTTGCCATTAATTCACACTCAAATCATAAAATAAAATTAATGACGTATTAAATAAGTACGTCACCATAAGTTTAGATCTAAATGCAAATGCTTACACGAGTGTGCCCGGGAATTTTGTTTGGGCGATAGTGATTGGAGACAGATAAATGAGGCCATAGAGAGCCAACTGTTTCTTTTAAGGTTGGTTTCATATTTGTTGGCTTCATACAATTTGAATCACTAGACTGTTGAATAGAGCCACTGACCGGACTAAGGGTCATATTCTAGGGATCTTGAATTAATTACAAACCATATTTAGTTAAGCATAGAACTATCTAATTCATCTAATATTATTCCAAGGTATTAGTTCTTTATTTTGATCGTCTATATCCATTAAATCTAACAATAATATACCCAAGTCTTATCTTCTTCTATTAACAAATATGTCCCTTTTACTTGTTCAACCTATTAAAATGATGACTATTCGATGATCATTTATTTGAAACTATATATATATTTTTACAGGTTATTGGTGACCCATTGAATAGAAGTACCAGTCACGGACCTCAGAACCATAAAGCACACTTCGACAAATTATTGGAATACATATCGCTAGGTGTGAAAGAAGGAGCCAAGTTGGAATATGGAGGGAAACGCATTGATAGGCCAGGTTTCTTCCTAGAACCGACCATATTCACCAATGTGGAAGATCATATGTACATTGCCCAAGAAGAATCTTTTGGACCAATTATGGTCATATCCAAATTTACAAGCGGGTGACTATTTAGAGTTTATATATTTTCTTATTTAAAAAGAAATAGCTATCACTGCTAGACAACATAGTTACATTCGAGCATCCTTGCTTATAGTAGTTAGCACACTTTTTAACCTGATTTTACAAACCTTTTACGCGCGACCCGAGCTACGCGCTCTAAAGATAGAATTGATTCTATTTTTCAAGCGCGCGCGTTCAAGCCGGAACAGTCTAGTTTACAGGCGCTGGGCAATATTATTGTATGTCAGCCCATTGCCTGCTAGGTAAACTTCTCAATTTGACATGATATTTGACTTTTTTTTATATTAGTCATAGGTTGCTACTAATGGCATAATTTAATTGGTAAGACCAAAAATAATATACTGTATATATGTAAACTCGAAATGTTAAAATACTTCTATATTATAATCAAAGTAGGCCTTTACAAATAAGAATCACCATTGGCGCCAAAAGAGGATGGAAAAACCATAACAATAATCCCGTTGTCAAAAACCACCCTCAGTTCACTGAGCCAAGATTCGAACCTTTGCCTCTTCGTCATCAACTATCGAGAGCTATCTGCTAATTACGCACTCGCTCGCTTGTCAGTCTGTCCGAACCCTAAAGCGTTGGTTGTGTTCTTGTTTCAGTGATATCGACGCAGTGCTAAAAAGAGCCAATAACACTGAGTTTGGTCTAGCGTCCGGAGTGTTTACTAGGGATATTAACCGAGCACTATATGTCGCGGAGAAAATCGACGCAGGAACGGTTTTCGTGAATACTTACAACAAGACTGATGTAGCTGCCCCTTTTGGTGGATTTAAGCAATCGGGCTTCGGCAAAGATTTAGGTAAGCTTCTTTACCTTTGAAACTTAAATGAGCCTAGTTATATTTTGTACTAATTCAAATGTTTCGTTAACTGATATTTGATTGTAAATATCAGGAATAGGCCTGATACTAATATTTAATTAAGAATCTGAGAAACGAGCCCACGGTAATTTCGTGCAAATGCTCTTTCACTGAGCCATCCTGGTCCATCTTGTTTTTAAGGTCACCTTTCCTTTTTTTTTGTAGAATACCATACATAAATTCTAAACTTAATAAATGAAAAGGGTCTACGAATAAAAAAATAAACGTCGGTTCAGTGGTATAACATTAGCGCACTAAAAAAAAGGCCCAGATCGATTCCTATATTCATTGTTTTAATTTTAAATGTAATTGATCAATGCCTACCAATATTTTGTATTGAATTTATTCCTCCAACACAATCTGTTAAGATCTTAGCTTAAATTTATGAAAAAACACTCAGCTAAAAGACTGTTAACTTACAATTTATAGAAAGGTAATAAATGCAGTTGAATGGACTTATATATAATCAGCTCAGAGCCAGGGTAATTAAATTAATAGGAAGCTGGTCTAACAGACAAAAAAACATAAATTGAATGAAATAACTGAACACTATAAGAGATTGGTAATAATATTCAAATACGTATCAAGTAGAGCAAGTACTAGTCTAGGTGCACTCTCCTTTTGACCTCGGCCAGCCAACATGAGCTTGGCGGTAGGTAAACAGACAACCCCCTCTCTTGGGAAATATCTCCCCCACTCCCTGGTATTCATAGAAGGCACATATGGTTAGGCTGAAATTTGAATCACAGGAGATAAAAAATAAAGTATTGCTTTATCACAGAATGAGTAGATGAGTTTATCAACTGTCCCTCCAGATAGTTCAATTGCCACTCTGTTAACTGAAACACCTGTCGCTCTAACATTGTTCCTGTGTTCTGTGTTATATTAATAACAACAAGGGAGTCAGCCATGCATTAGTGATCTCGGGTCCTCCATCTTTTCACTTCGGCAACCCTCTGGTATGTCCAGTACACACCCTTCAAAGACCCTTCAACATTTCTTTAACCTTCTGTGCACTTAGGTGTTATCCCTTTTAATAAGTCCACACCTGATTTTAAATGTGCTTGTTTGTTTCTATTTTCAGGCATGGAAGCATTACACGAGTACTTAAAAACTAAATGTGTGACTTTGGAATACTAGCAGCTAAGTTACATGTTGGATAATTATCTTCCCTTATACTCGGTGACACTTGTAACTGGTTGGATTCAAAGAAGTTTTGTGATCATGTTCTTGAGACTTCATCCTACAGATTTTTTTAATATTTAGTTTAAAAAGAATGGGGGCTCAGAAAATTATAATTATTCAAACAATATTGAGGCAATTCCCAGAAGTGGTGCACCCAGAAATATACTTTGGAAGGCAAAGAATTAAGCCTGTAGCTAGAATGAGGATGTGAGGGAATTGGAGGCACATCCCCTACCCGATTGAGGCCAAGAACATTCTAAGGGAAGAGATATTTTATGAGGTGACCTGGTGTTTTAGGGGCAAGGTGTCGGACTTCCGTGCTGGCGTCCGGGGTTCAATCCTCGGTCCCGGCACAGATTTATTTGATTGCCCAACACTTCCTTCACCTCTGACAAGAGGTATATTAATCACAACTTGTGAATGTAGGGAATGCCAGGCCTCCACCGTGGCTCGAATTCCACGTTAAACTTGTAGGTCCTCCATTTCATCTCACAATCACCCTACCATTACACATTAGCGTAAGTGCGTATAACCCGAACGGGTGATAAGACGCGGGGCTAATAATAATAATAATAATAATATTTTGTGTGTGTATGTGTGTGTGTATGTGTGTTCATGGTAGCAGTGCTAGCTATAACTCTTTTATTGTACCTTTATTCTGATATTGTTTCAACAGTAAATTAGGAATTATTAACTAACATATATATCACGTTTCGGGGGTGGAGAGGGCGCTGTATCCTCCCAACCCCCACCCTCTCCATCTATATCCTTGCATACAATATCTATACTAATATTATAAAGAGGAAAGATTTGATTTTTTTGTTTTTCTGGTTTGTAATGGAACTACTGGACCGATTTTAAAAATTCTTTCACCAATATAAATCTACATTATCAGCAAGTAACATAGGCTATATTTTATTTTGAAAATTTAATTTATTCCTCATAAAAATGTCTATAGTCACTCATATTTTATAGTAGAGTCTATGATGATTCTTCAATATGTGTGGTGAAAATAATAATGTGGGGGGTGGGGGCGGGGGGTTCTAGTCATTTATATGTTGTTGTTTTTTACAATTGAGATTTTAAGGGGAACTTTTAATTGTTGTAACTCTACACCTTTTGATAACTAAGTTATAAACCTGGTCTTAAATATAGCCTTTCCATTCGACCCATATTAGTTTTAATTCACATAATTTAAGTTTTTTACTTTTTCACCGCGTTTTACTACCTGTTCGGGTTATACGCTTATGTACTAATTACACTAATGGTTTCAGGGATTAGAGAAATTATATTTATAGGAAGTGGACCCAAATTTGCGTAGAGGGAAAGTGAAAAATCATTTTGGAAAAACCACCCTCAGTACACTCGACCAAGAGTCAAACCTCTACCTCCCCGTCTAGATTAACACGAGAGTAGCGTGTAAGATAATGTGGCCACCGAAGCAGGTGGCTATTAAAATTATTTGTGGTGTTGGCGAGATCAACTGTAAATCCCCCCCCCCCACTATTTTTCCTTCAGGGTGAACCACTAATTCCCAGTAAAAAAAAAGTCCTGCTTGTATTATAATAATGTTATTGTGTTTTATATGAGATTCACGATTGTTTGGAAACATAAAGTCTTTTAAACAACATGATCGTTCAAAGGTACAAAAACTTGTAAGTAGTAATCGATTCATACTACGATATATAGATTATATTAATTTGTTCATATTGTTTTTGAATCGCTTGTTATTTATTACCATTTCAGAACTTTAATTTTATTTTGAGATCCACCCACTTCTTTCAGTTTTAACAAAAAAAAAATGTTTTAAGGATAAATAGTTAAATCTTCATCGTGTTTCGAAAACTTAACTTGTTTAATATCAGTCATTTATAAATGGTTAGATGGCTTGATTTATTTAATTGGTACATATGACCACAATATTTGCTATTTTCGTAAGACCCCCAAAGAACTGAGTTTTTTTGATCAATCAGTTTTATTTAACTTAATTAATCAGGAAAACCAAACACTTATTTATTTTAAAAAAGTTTTTAAAATATTTGTGATGCTAGTAACGAGATATCATTTTGATAAAATCACATGGCTTTAAGGTGTAATTAAATCTTACCAAGATTCGAGTTGTGAAAATATAGGCATTTAAAATAAAACTTATTGATTTCTTATATTTTTCTTATGGGCTGTAGTGTAAAGACATAACGCATTCCAAACCACACTCCAGTTTATCTTGAAGTGCCTGGTAAACTGGAACAAGGAAGGGTGTTAATAATTATGGAGGCTGAAGACATTTTTGAGACAAGGGGAGTTAAAAAAAACTTCAAAATCTTATGTTTATGACACGAATCACGAAATATGCATGAAAATACGCCCTTAAAATTACCAATATATTACCTAGAAATTAACAAATATTACCTAAATATTTATGTTAGTGATAATGGATATTATTAAAAATATGCCTCAAATCAAAGAAGTAACTTGCAGTAAAATAATTAGCCGGTAAATATTTAATTACTGATCTGACAAGATCACAACTAATTCCCAGAAATATTCAATAGATAACTAGGAGAATATTTACAATATAAAATGCAAAGCACGAGATAAATTAGATATATCTGTTATTTGAGTAACTTTAAACAAAATATGAGCTTATGCTCCCAAAATTGTGGAAATATGACTTAAAATAGAAAACTGCTTAAAATATGAAATATAATGTAAAATGAAATGTATATATTTTGAGTCAAAGTACCATAAACATTTTTAAAGGTTATTACGCATTAAATTCGAAGTGAAACTAAAAATATGATATGTCATAAACATCCGATCCCTACTGATTATAATATTCTTCCAACAGAAGTGCTATGAAATCTATTTAAAATTAATATGTATTGTATTATGTGTGTATATAATGTATATAAGCTTATGTATCAACTAATTTCTTTATGTATAAACGTGTTTTTTTGAATGTTAAAAGTGTACTTAACTAAACAGTGCTAAAATTCACTTATTATCATTTGGTGTTCTGTCTTGCGGCATGTCCATTCCTTTTGTTAGTAAAATTAGACCAATAATTTAATTGCAAGTTAGCTTATTGGTCAAGTTTTGAGACACATAATTATTACAGAGCATTTGTAACATATTTTACGCTAACAATCAGGTAAATGTTTTAATTTATGCTCCAAAACAAGTATCTGACTTACACAGTGGCTACAAATTAAATATGGGGTAGTTAGGTATTGTTACTGCACGTCAATGAGCCTCACTGGACTTATTTCTGAATATAATAGTTGTATGGAAGATGATACAAGTTAGGGTGGTGCATGGGATTTCATTTTTTGGGATAAACATTTTTTTGACCAAATAAAATAAAATATTGTTTCAGTAGGTAGGTCTACATTTTCTACATATAATAATATATGTCATGGGCATTTGACTGGGATGTTTTTTTTCTCTAAAAATATTTCTCTTCAAATGCAAGGCCGTAGCCAGCCAATAATTTCTGAGGGGGGTTGGTGGGCACATCCCCCAATTGCTGGAACCTAAAAAAAATTCTAAATGATAAACAATTCTAGAAGCTTTCTGAAGGTTTTTTTTTCATGGTAAAATAACCCCCTAGCTGCCGACGGCTTGGAAAATTTCTAATTATTAAACAGTTTTTGAAGCTCTGTAAAGTGTTTCTTTTATGGTAAACTAACCCCCAAAATGTCGAAGGCTAGGAAAATTTCTAAATATTTAACACCCTTAGAAGCTCTATGAAGTGCTTTTTATGGTAACACATCCCCCTAATTTGTATTTGTATCTTAATTTTGATATTGCTTGAACCATAAATAAAGCACCCTCCCCCCTCCCCAGCTACGGCCTTGTTCAAATGTCAAAAGGATTTTGACAACTAATCAAGAACGGTTTAGATTACTGTGTGTAGGGGGAAAAAATAAAGGTATCTAATGAAGCATCTTTTATTTATTTTTGCAAAAAAAAAAGTGTTTTGTTATAAAATCTGCAAACATATTCAAATTAGCTCACGTTCCCTTGCGTCACACTATATTTACCACTGGGGAGCTTTTGTTTTATTTATTACATTGAACGTCAAGTTCCAGTCAAACATTTTTTTTTAATGTGAAGTGTTAATAAATATTAATCAATATAATGTGTTATTAAGATAAGTTTTATTTGGAGATTATTTTTAATTTTGGCCTAACTTTTTTTCTATATGGGATGTGTGGTATGTCACATTTTTATTTAACATTTATGTCGAAAAACCGATAAGCTTAATTATCTTGTACTATCATCTAGCTAAAAGATTCTTAGACGGGGGGCTGTGAAAGGTTTTTTGGGAGGCATCGAAAAAATATTTTAAAATGTTGTTTGATTATTACTGAAGTCAATTATCTTAGATTTTACTTTTTGGAAGAAAGATTTTAATGATCGTAAGCATTTAAGTACAGTAGACTTTTGATTTTCCGGGGTAATTGAGGGGAGGGGAAGCACTGATAATATAAATGACGGATAGCACAAATAATCCCCATCTGTTTACCACCTCCATTAAAAATTTGCTGCCTTTTGTTTCTACTTATTTATGTGAAAAGAGATTTTTCGCAATGGTAAATTAAAACGAAGCGGCAGTGAAATCGACTCCTGCGTGTGAATAGTATTAAGTAACATATTCGAAACAAAAATAGACAAATTAGTGGAAAGTTTTAATCAAATAGCAGAGGTCCCATTAAATTCATTTAGGTAAGTTAATTGCTATTTTTTTATTTGTTTGTTATTATAATCAATAAATAAAGCCACTATCTTAGAATAAATCTTAATGAGTAATATGTTAGTAAAAACTACGAGGCCACAAGTAATAAAAGGTTAAGAACCACTGATATAGCTCATCAATGTCGCCAATTATTTTGTTATTATTTTAATTTATTCTTTAAGGTCACATCTAATTTATAACTTATAATATAGATGTTGCACTTAGGTCACCGACAGCTTGTCACGCTCAGTATGTAAACACAGCTTTGTCCATTTTGGTCATTTATGCCCCACCTTAATAACTTTATGAGGTTGTGTCAGCACCTTTAAAGCCGATTCTACACTAGCGGTTGAAACACGGTGGTTTTTCCGCTAGCTTACGCCCCCAAACTCTTGAATCTACATCTGACTGTCAAAACGCGACTGTTAAACAGCTACCATAACGCTACTGATTCTACATTAGTGGTTAAATGCCGCGGTTGTTGCTTCCACTTCTGCAGAATGGTTTAAAAATTGATATTGTACAGGCCGGCTGTATTTCGGGACTTAATTTGTTGGAGAAAATTCGCAAAAAAACAACAAAAACACCTCGTAAAAGAGTACGATGGTGAACTCACCCCACATTATAGAACCATCTCTCATCTCTTTTTTGTACTATAGAACCTCTGTGGTTTCATTTGATGAACTACTGGGTTTAGTGAATGAAAATATTGCAAAACGTGATACCATCATGCTGCTGGAAGACTTGTGACCTTGAGGCACAACCACCTGATGTAGTAGTTTGATTCGCGTTTCTACTGCTAGGCAGAAACACCTCCAGAAGCTTTCTGGAGTGTTTTTATATGGTAACACGACCCCCTAATTTGTAATTTTAACTTAATTTTGAAATTTTTTGAACCATAAATAAAGCCATAGGCCTATGTATTTTGTTCATAAAATTTCAGGGGGGGGGGGGTTGAACCCCTAAAACCCCCCCCTGACTACGGCCTTGAAGGTAATTATTTTGTTAGAGGGTTTTTGGACTTTCATCTATTTTTATTCCATTTGTTCATTCATTTCTCCTCTCCTCACCCTTTACTTGGGCATGCCCTTTCTTTTGCCTTAACCTTCCTTTAAGTTTACTACCAGCATTAATTTTAAGATGTTTGGTTTATAGCTCCTGTCTCTTCAACAAGGATCTTCTATCGTTAGTTTTGTTAGCTATAAATACTAGTAACAATGAGAAATAACAAAAATCATAAAAAATTAATATTGAGAACTTTAAAATGAAGTGTTTCGTTACCAATTAACACCACGCGTGCTGTAACGGTTAATATACCATATAAACACACACAACAAAATATTATAATCATCTAAGAATAATTTATTAATTATTAATCAAACCAAATTAAAAATATATATATGCAGTGAAACCTGTTTAACTTGGGCCTGGATATGTGAGAAACCTCTGTTATTGATAATTATAATGAGGTCCCGCCACTTTTGCATTAAAATACCTCTGTTACTGGGAATTTTCAGACCTTGTTAACTGAGATTAGATTTCATAGATTTTTTCGATGTTTACCTCTATAATTGGGACTTGGTAGCTCAATAACCCGTATAAGTGAGACAATTTATCAGGTTTAGACAAGTTATGACACGCTTGTTTACAAACAGTCTAATTTCTTCCATACTTGCTTTGTTTATCAGTACTATTTAAGAATTTGTACGAGAAACGAGTGAATACCAGTGCAAAAAATGTCGAAACGAAAGTGTAATTCTCTAACATCCGCTGATAAATTAAAGTTATTATTGGAATATGATAGTGGAAAGTCGCGTGACGAACTGTGCACCGAGTTTAATTTACCAAAGTCAACTCTTTATAGAATTATTCAAAATAAGGAGAAAATACGTTCTCAGTGTATTGACGGAAAAGGAAAACTAAAACGACTACGACCAGCAGAGTATCCTGAACTTGAAAAATGTCTCTCGACATGGATGAAACAGGTACGGAATAAAAACATTCCAATAAGCGGCCCAATGATTAAGGAGAAAGCTCGAGAATTTGCGAGTAAGCTGCGTATTGATAATTTTTCTGGCAGTAATGGGTGGTTGGAGGGCTTTAAGAGAAGGAACGATATCGTTTTCAAAAATGTTTGTGGAGAGAGCAATGCTGTGGACAACAATGAATGTAATCAGTGGATTAAAAATCTTCCAGCTTTATTACATGATTTTTCACCCGATAACGTCTTCAATGCTGATGAAGCGGGCTTATTCTACAAGTGTCTTCCGGATAAAACTTTTACAATCAAAGGTCAGCCTTGCCATGGTGGTAAATTGAGCAAAGATAGAATTACTGTGCTTGTGTGTGCAAATATGTCTGGAACTGAAAAACTGCCACTTCTCTTAATTGGGAAATCAAAAAATCCAAGATGCTTCAAAGGTATCAAAACTTTGCCTGTTAGTTATCAAAACAATAAAAAGGCCTGGATGACATCTGATTTATTCGCGGATTGGTTGAAAAAAGTGAACGCCAATATGAAGGCTCAAAAAAGAAAAATTGTTTTGTTTGTTGATAACTGCACAGCTCATAATAATATGCCCGAATTAGACTACGTTAAATTATTGTATTTACCTGCCAATACTACAAGTAAATTACAGCCAATGGATCAAGGTGTTATCAACAACTTTAAAGTTTACTACAGAAAAGAAGTCGTACAATACGTTCTTAAATCTATAGAAGAGAATAAAATCCCTGAACTTAACATCCTCCAGGCAATGAGATTTGCGAGAAAAGCTTGGTTTTGTGTGAGCAATACCACCATTAGTAACTGCTTCAAAAAAGCTGGATTCAAAGTGATGGATGAACCGGAACCTGAAAGCTTACAAGAGGAGGAAGAGAACTGTGAAACACTTGCAGAATGGAACCAGATTATTGCCGCTTGTAGCAGCAATGAAAATGACCAGCAGCCCGCTTTTGAGGATTTTGTGCGTATGGACGATGATGTACTAGTATCGGAAGAGCTCACTGACGACAACATTATTTCTGAGTTCTTAGAGATAGAACAAGAAGAGGAGGGTTGTGAAACTGTGAAGAGCCTTTAGAGAGAGTATCAAAGTTTGACGCAGAAAAAGCCTTAGAAACCTTACATAAATATTTTGAGATGTCAAATATTAATAATCCTGACATATTTGATCAAATTTATACTATGGAGAAACACCTTAAAGCAACTAACAATCTAATACAAACTAATATCATTGATTTTTTAAAGCCATAAATTTGTTTTTAAATAAAAATTTTGCAACATGAAATATACATTTCTTTTACATTTGTATGTACTTAAGTATAAACATTTCCACCTATTTATATGATAAATATACATTTCAACCTCTCATAGTGGGACCCTCGAAGTAAGACAATTGTCATGTTAACCTGCTTATTTGGGAAACTGGATAAATGAAAATCCTCTATAAGTGATAAAAAAAAATTTTGGTCCCTTGAGATCCCAGTTAAACAGGTTTCACTGTATTTTATTGTCAATATACAGGTGAGTCGAACTTAGCTGGCACTCCGATTCACCAACGTTTCAGGTGATGGCGGTGATAACGATAATGATTTATACCGATTGGTATTATCGTTTTTAGGGGGGTCAAATCCTTCTCAAGACGCAGGAAAACCATTTAATTCACCAATGGATTGGTTAAATGGGTGTAGTATTGGAGTGTTGACACGTGCGTAACAGTAACAACTCTGTTGAAAAACACAACGCTCTGCTACCAACTACACCCATTCCTCCTCGCGGACCTTTTTTCACCATTCGGGAGGACACCTGGTTCTGCCACGCGTTGTCACCAGTGTCTTTACCTTACTTTAGGGGTCCACGACCCAGACTTGGGGCGGGTCACAATGGAAGCATCATGGAGGGTTCGGCACGAATTAAGTCCTTAAGATTGATCACTTTGAGATTTATTTAGTTTTTAACACACACAAAAAAAACATGGTCAATCCGGTTACATAAATAACAGTCAAAATGAAAACCTCTTTTCCGTGCCCGCGCGTGTGCGCAACTAAATACATCACAAGAGGAAATAATTAACGCCACAAGTATAGTAACAACCGGGACCAGTGTCCTCTCATGAACGAAATAGTTCATTCACTTAGAGTGTAAAGCTTGCAGGACAAACACTCACATTTCCGTGACCGCACGTGTGAGCAAGCTATAATTATCACTACCACCCTAACCGGGATCGGGCCAATGAGCTCTCAGATGAACTCAATACAAGATTATCCGTCCCAATCGGAGAAAAATCTCCGAAACCGTCGTGACCCCACGTAACTGATTACACATCACTAAAAGACTCCCAACCAACGTTCCCAGATCAAACCTCGCCGATGGCAAATCCTTCACAAGGATATCTCCGAGGTCTAAGCTCGAAGATTTGCGCCGACCGCACGACCGGATGCGTAGAGGCCCCAAAGAGCACACTGAAGAGGCGAGGACAATCTCGGTTCAACAATGATTATGGTAGAGGAAATTTATGCTCTCCCATTTCACCAGTTTTTCACTTTAATATAAACTCCCCTTTTAAGGTTGGTTCTGTTTCAACTTAGTTTCACTCTTACGACTAAATCGTTCATGATTCTATACAGTGGTGTAGTTGTAAATTTAGCAGTGCCGGAACGCAAGTCCATAGCCACCCCAAAGTTGAAAAAAGGGGGGGGGGATTTGAGCAGCTTTAAGCGAAAATTTTTACAAACATAAAATGCCTCTATAAGCTATTTGGTGCATTTTTTAACTGATACTAAGGCAGAAACTTACTTGGTGCACTTCCCCTAAAATTGCAATAATTCGCATAGATCACAGTAAATTTCATCAGAATTTATTCAATCACTGTATGAAAAAAGTTTTAAAATAATATTGATTTAAAATCAATGAGTTAGCTTAGAAATGCATAGAATAAAACGTTACTAAAAATTATTTTAGTTATTTTTCTACAAAAAGCAGTGCTGGAACGGCGTTCCGGCTCCACTAGGCTACACCCCTGATTCTATAACCTATATCAAAGTGTCTGCAGAGTAAATGAATATGCCCCTTTCCTTGACAATCATAACAGCTCCCCATAGAAAGTTTGAGTGTTTGCTTGGACATTCAAGTCAACTTGCAAACACTCCTCTTAGAGTAGGCTATTAAAAATATACATTCTTTACAATAATATGGCTACTAACGGTTTAATCCAGGAGGCAAGAATTGGGAGAGTATCTTAAAAGAACTGCACACATATTAATGTGCAGAAAAGATGGGAAAAGGAAATCCTCAATGGTAAATCACTCTCGATGTAATTATCTATGACGAAATTTGCAAGTGCAATTTTGATACAGAAGTTTTTCATAGCTTCCTCGGTCCTTGCCTTACTATTCAAAATGGCTGATAAAGTGAATATAAAAGGCGGGAATCGAACACAAGATAAAAATTAACTCATCCTAGATTTCGGCTTTGCCTCACATCTTTTAAACTTTGCTTCAACCTCGCATTTAAAGATAGACTTCGCACACTCCTTAAGGGATCAGGATTAAAATTAGGAACTATCAACGTTCATAAAGGAAAGCGGAGTCTGTATACAGTCTCTCTGCACACTATCTAAAGGCAGTGGTGACAAATTCTTTCATTTAGAATCAGCAACGTTTGAGTCATAAGAGTGATGTAGTGTAACATAAACATTAAAAGGCGGTGGTGTGGAGGAGGTACTCTCTATTAGTCACAATACATTGTTAGAATAATCAAGTCTCGTAGATTACGGTGGGTAGGACATGCAGTGCTAATGGTAGATTCTAGAACCTTGTTCAGGGTGTGGACTGGTAAACCCAATGGGAAGAGACCATTGGGAAGACCTAGACGCAGATGGGGGAATAACATTAAAATGGATCTTAAAATGATAGGGTGTGATAAGGAAGACTGGATAGAACTAGATCAAGAAAGAGATAGGGCGTAATGAGGTGGACTGGATAGACTGGCTCGAGATAGGGAAAAGATGTAATGAGGTGGTACTTTTCTTAAGTGTGGCAATGAAATTTCGAGTTCTTAGTGTCATAGAATAAGTAAAAATTGTAAGAAAACAAAATATTAATAGTACAAATAGGTAAGTTAATAGTTGATTTAAAAAAATAACATCACAAATCAGTGTTCACAAATTTTGTGGCCCTTGTAAAAGGTTGATGATGTCTTTACCACATTTAAATAAAATGTATTTGTACCATAGGCGTATAATCATAACTTCTAAACCTAAATGTGTGCCACAGCCAACGACCAAAAGAAAATGAGTGTGAAGAATAAATGTAAACGGCTGTCAGGAGCGTTTCGACCAACTGCTGTGTTGCAGCCATCATAGTCACAAGTGAGTATGCAGCCGGTCATGGTTTGGTCCTGATAGCGGAACTCGCCACATTGAGTGTCCATTGTTTTCATGACGCATGCGCGAATCACCATCAAGTGAGACGTTTCAACTGAAACAAGAAAAATAAGTGCACAGTGTCTTACTACCCGTTCGGGATGTTCAAACACTTACATTAATGGGCTAGGGATGAGGAAGGTAAGATTTAAGGGAACTGTACCAATATTGGCATGAGGGGAGATTAAGAAACCATTTAGTACATTTTTTTGTCTAAAATAAATTAATTAACTACTTACGATAAATTAAGAATTTTTTTGAAATTTTTCGAAAATGGTTTTGAAGACAGATTTCAAAATGAGTATTTAGGAATATATTTTCATGGTATATAATAGCACACTTTTATTTTTATGAATTAAAAATAACTTGAGGGTAGTTTACAAATAATTTACTATTGAAAATTTGAAATATGTTTAAAAAATATGTTAACAATTTGGTTTAATATACTTTAACCCTATTAATCCGAACTAATTGCGACCGAAACTTGTTCGGATTAACGAAAATCTGGATCAAGTGGGATAATACAGGATACAGTATTTTCACGAATTTTAAATTACAGTTGAATGAGTTTAATAACATTTTCATTTATTTAACTGATGTATAACATGTAATTTGTACTGTAATTATTGTTAGTAACAGGAAAACACATTGTATTGACAAAAACATGTAAATATTAAACATTTATTATCCGATATCATTGTTTCTTACAATTCTGTTTTAACTTTGACCTTGGTGATCAATAAAATATATATTTCATTTGACTTTTTTCGCCGTTTTCCGGAAAGTTTGTTTGGATTATCCGGAATTTTGGACTACCGGGGTTCGATCTAACGGGGTTTTACTCAAAGAGAGAGAGTTTATTGTGATTAACAAGATGATATTTTTGTTTTTATAAGTTAAACTTACTCAAAAGTAGTTTACTGAAAATATATTTTTGAAAACTTTCTTTGAAACTATAATGTGTGAAAGTTTGTTTGATTGTGTCGTACTATTTATTTTTACGATACTTCACACAGAGACGGAAAAAAACTGCCCACTATTGGGAATAGTTAAAAGAGATTTAGTTAACTGAAACTCACTTCGGTGGCAGCATGGTCTAACGCACTACTCTCACATTATACTAGACTAGCCTAGCTGGGGAAATTGGGGTTCGATCCCAGTCGGGTGTACTGAGGGTGGTTTTTTCCTAAATTGTTTTCCACTCTCCCTCAACGCAAGGGTGATTACATTTCTTCTAAACTCAAACTTCATAATCGTTATAGCATTAATTTAGTTAGTATAATCCGAACGGGTGGTAGGATGCTGTGCAAAAAAAAAGTTCACTGAAATGAGCAGGTGTTAATTTAAAGAATTCATTAGTTCATTCATTCGCGGACTACAACTTGTATTTCAATCGTTCATGACCGACCTTCCACTTGAAGTTCAGTCGTTTACCAGTTCATCAACTACGTCCTACACCCATGCCAGGAATATAATTATATAATTATTGATATTGAGACAAAGGTGTTTAATACAAACATGTAGTCTTCTAAATAAATGATATACATACATCTCTACAAGATAGTGTCATCTATATAAACATACACACATCTCTACAAGATAGTGTCCTCTATATAAACATACACACATCTCTACAAGATAGTGTCCTCTATATAAACATACACACATATCTACAAGAGAGTGTCCTCGATATAAACATACACACATCTCTACAAGATAAGGTCCTCTATATAAACATACACACATCTCTACAAGAGAGTGTCCTCGATATAAACATACACACATCTCTACAAGATAGTGTCCTCTATATAAACATACACTCATCTCTACAAGATAAGGTCCTCTATATAAACATACACACATCTCTACAAGATAGTGTCCTCTATATAAACATACACACATCTCTACAAGATAGTGTCCTCTATATAAACATACACACATCTCTACAAGAGAGTGTCCTCGATATAAACATACACACATCTCTACAAGATAAGGTCCTCTATATAAACATACACACATCTCTACAAGATAAGGTCTTCTATATAAACATACACACTTCACTACAAACATGCATCTCTCCCTATAAACAAGCATGCCTTCACATAAACAAGCATTTCAGATCACTATGCATCAGGGGCGAATCCTCCATGCATGCTTAGCAGGCGCCAAATACTTAAAGACATAAGAGTAAAAAATATGTTCACAATCTTAGTAATAGTAGTATTGCTTTGATGGGCATGTTTACCTCAACCTTGCTTCCGAGCATTCGGTAGTAACGCGCCTGACTCTGTATGTTACCCGTAGTGATGCATGCGGTGCCCTGAACCAACACCACCTAAAGAAAAGGTCTGCTCGCTAGTGTTTGTGAACAACGTGACGTCAGGGACTTGAAGCCACCAATCTCGACAGGAATTCTTTTCTTTACTCTCACCAGCGGTCAATTTAACGGCTAAATTAATAGTGTGTATATAAGGATGAGCGGTGGCGGGTCGTGTATAGGGACTGCGGAACTGCAGCACCCCCTATTTCCACTGGATATGATCGATAACATTTAATATAATGAGTCCTTTTTTCTTTCATTCTTTCTTTATTTTTGTAGTACAATATATATTCCTTAAGCTTAATGTCAGTGCTTCAGTAGCCATCCCCCAGTTTATGAAAAAGATACAACAAAATTTGTATGCAACTGTGCGCTTCACAGTGCCAGCGACGTGGTGTTTGACTGTTGTGCGCATGCGTATATAGTTGGGGGTGGGGAGGAAATTTCACACAACAGTCGTTTTAGCTCTATCTTTAGGGGTGTATACCACCCATAATATTTAAGATGGACCCTAGGTTGCTGATGTGAATTATTCTAATTTCAACCAAGGAATAGCCTGCCAAAGTTTGATGCAATGTTTTAGATACACGTTGTATATGACCTTTGTAAAGTATATCAAGCTAATATGATGTAATACTTATTTGTAAAATAATAATAATAATTTTAGCAATATCGGTTCAATAATAGAACTAAAATAGTTAAAAATAGATGCGTACAAAGTAAACTTACCAATATTGATGAATATTAAGAAAATTCAAAGTAACTTTATATTTTGTAATCAAATTATGCATGCAACTATTGACTTGTGAATAGATTTATTAATTTATTAATTTAAATATCATAATTTACGACCTAATTAATCTAATATGAATATCTTAAATGCCTTTATGCTTTCCTCCATAGTAATATACCGTCTTCAAGTAATATTTTATAATTATTTTAATTATAAAGCTCATCAAAACAATATTTGTTCCTCGGGTAGTTTCTTAGAAATATACCTAATTAAAAATACTTACTGAATAATCTATACAAACAATATGTAAATATGTTTGCCCAGGAAATGTATGTTTTCATATAATTTATGTTCAGCTTAGTTGCTAGCTAAATAAATAATTTATTATACTTAAACCGGTAATATTTAACATAAAATTTCCCTAAAAATAAATACAGAAAATAAAATTTGATTGGCGAAACCAACGTTTCGTTTTTTGAAGCACAAGGAACCTGCATGGCCGCAGTCTTGTGACGTCACAGCAGTGCGAGCAGGCCTTCTCTCTAGGTGGTGTTGCCTGAACGCTACCAGGCACTGGGCTAGAGGGGTGGTGAGGTGCAGACCTGCCTTCCTCCCCTACCGAGCCCACACTTAAGGCCCTGATACAGACTCCGTATCCGTAGGTCCGTGGTCCGTAAGAAATCGATGATACAATATCAAATTTCTCTGGCCACAGAGTCCTTACTCCGTAGAAGTTGCCCACCCTTAACTTTCTACGGACTACCAAACACAGCCGAGTAAATATGCACATGCGCCTTGAAATAAAGAAAGAATAGCAGTGATAGAATCAGTCGCTATGGAAGCACATACAAAATGAAAAGATGGCTACACGCGGACCTATTTCAGAAACATCTTTCTAAAAATCTAAACACCCCAGGAAGAGCGGCTTCTAGGAAAGTGTTTTCTGAAAAATACCAATTTATCAGAAATATTGGATTTGCTTTTGTAGGTTCAACACCCCTATTTGGTTTATTCTCTATTTACTAGCGTCATTTAATTTTTTGTATTGATAAATTATAGTTACTAGTGATTTTTCATCCAAAATATTAGTAGGCCTACATCTGTTTAGCATTTTCAGGCTATTGCAAACACTTATTATTTTAAGTTTGATGGTTAGAATAAAGTTCTAAATATATTTCTTGTGATTGTTCTTAACCTATATGTTAATATAAATACTGGAAGTTTTCTCAACAAAGTTTTTTTGGGTTTCTTTGATCAGCTGACTGCTTGACACACGTCTCCGTGCTGTAGACTATTTTCTTTCGAATTTTTTGATTGGATGAAGTCTCTTACTATCTCATTGGTTGAAACGGTCACGTGATTATGGCTATTGAGACTGTAATCGCGAGTAGAATTTCTTATGGACCAGGAGCACGGAGTACGGACCACAGACCTACGGATACGGAGTCTGTGTCTGGGCCTTTACAGCTGTCAATGCATGCGTACTACAAAATGCCACACACAGCCCCACCAGCAAACAACATTATTCAATCTAGGCGTGCCACGCTTACAGTAATCTGGCGAGAATTGCATTTCTTTTGTTTTAGTTATTAAATTAATTGGTTCATCCAATAATTTGTAATTTAACTTTATAGTGGTATAGAGTTATTTTATTTACAAGAGTGACATATGCCTATTGAGAGCTACAGCTGTGTTATGCATTGTGTTAGAGAGATAAAGTGTATGGGTCCTAATTAAACTTTGAAGTCTCCATATTCCGGGCATTTTCCAACCTCCTAGCCCTGCGATTACGAAGTGGTTACTTTCAAAATTTAACTATGAAACATAAATAGAATGTCACACTTTTCAACATGAAATTTCACAATTTTCCTGATTCATTAGTCCCTCACGAACGCATGCCTGTATTCTGAGGTCAGAATTCACCACTGCTATGCATGTATCAATTTGATTCATAACAAACCCCTACCTATTTAAAAATAATAATGTATTGCACATCTTACCATTTCTTCCGACAATTTTGATGCAAAAATTGGCCGGGAACATTCCGATGTGTCCTTGTTTAGGTACCATGCACTTCTCAGTGTATGTGGACATGGCTGGGTTGTAAGGGTCCTCACAGTTGACGTCGCTACCATTCAGTGACGAACAGGTGTAACAATTAATTGCCTTAGTTTCTGAAACCATCAAACAAAGCGTTAATATACAGCCGAAAATACAAAACTACAATAGGGTGTTGGTAAGCCAAACCTTTTAGAAAATAGAAACTTATTATTTAGCAATCAGTATGACAATATTTTAATAATTTATTATTATTATTTTATAGATGTTTTGTATTAATTTCTTTATTTAAACATTTTTTGTATTAATTTTATAATTGTTTTATAAACTTTCAATTTATCAATTTTTAAAAATTAAATTACTAACTATCAGTAGGCGTACAAACTGAACGGGTAGTAAGATGTGGTGCTAAAAAAAACTCAGCAGTAACAGAGAAGAACAGAGCCTGAAGAAGTGTGGGAATCATAGAGGAGTCACCTTGATGAGCCAATGTGCAAAAGTGTTTGAAAAAAAGTTGGAGAAAATAATTAGAGGAATAGTAGGAGAATTGAGAGAGGAACAATATGGCTTCATACCAGAAATGTTGACAGAGGATCTTATTTTTGCTGAGAGACAGCTGCAAGAGTGACACTATTGAGTACGGAAAGGACCGGTTTATGGTCGTCTTGAAAGTTGAAAAAGCTTATGACAGCGTGTGCAGAAGATGGGTATAGAAAGAGCTGGAGAAGGAAGGAGTGCAGAATGAGACCGTAAACAGAGTAAGGAATTGTACAAGGGTATTGTGAGTTGTTTGAAAGTGGGAGAGGATAAGACTGATTGGTTTGAGTTAAAGAATGGTCTGAAACAAGGCAGTGCGCTCTCACCACTACTGTCCATTGTAGAAATGGACGAAATACTGAAGGAAGTGGTAGAAAGAATTAGTGATGAAAAATGAAAGAAATTGTGTTTGTAGACGACCTTATGGTGTGGGGTAGTGAGGATAAAGAAGTACAGGAGCAGCTGGAGGTTAGGGAAGAAGTGTTGGAGCAGTATAGAATGAGGTTTAATGTAAGGAAGAGTGAGAAGTGATCACGACAAGGAAGAAGGACAGGTATACAAATAGCGTGATCGTGAGAGGGGAGCAATTGAATACAGTAAAAAGGTTTAAGTATCCGGGCAGTATTGTAAAAGAGAGTGGAAAGAACAGGAGAGAAATAAGTTAGAGAGGAAGGCAAGATGAGGCATTTCTCAGAAGTGTGAGGAGTTTGATTTGGAGCAGGGATATGCCAGACAAGTGCAAGGGAGTGATATACAATGCCTATTACCATCCATTATTGAGGTACGCTGCAGAAACTTGGGTAGTGAAAGATCAGGATAAAAGCAGATTACAGGCGAGTGAAATGAGATTTCTGAGAAGTAGGATTGGTGGGAGAAAACTTGACAGGATGAGAAATGAGAGAATAAGAAGAATAGTAAAGGAAGAACCAGTCCAGGACAGGATAGAGAAGGCACGATTAAGGTGGTATGGTCATGTGAGAAGTATGGAGAGAGAAAGGATGCCCAGGATGATGATCAATATGGATGTGGGTGGTAGGAGGCCGAGAGGATGACTAAGTGACAAATGGCTGGAGGGAGTAAGGAGGAGTGTGGATGAGAGAGAAGAGGACTGGGTTAAGGTGGAGGGAGAGAGGTGGTAGGAGGAAAGGAGGTGGTGGAGAGGCTTATCTTCCAAAAATACCCAGCCGGTGACTGGAAGTGGTTCATGATGATGGTGATGATCAGCTAGTGGATTGTTGCAGTGGTGGCTAGAGGTTATTCCACTAAAATGAATGCTAAACTTCTTATTGAGAACATTTTATATAATAAGGCATCACTCGACTTTCTAGTTAAAAGTTTACTCGTCAAAGACTTTTATCAACTTTACATAGATTTTTAGCTTTCAGCGTTTAATTTGAATCAAAACTTATATTTTCCACCTTCGCGCCACGATGATAATTTTAAAACGACTCTTCTCCCAGCTATATATGTATATATAGTTTGTAGCTTCAAAACATTAAAGTACCTACATAAATATCAAGTTATTATTTTTAACCAAAGATAAATATTATATTTACCGATTCGACTATACACAAATCATGGCTTCCATAATGATGTAGACAAATAATGATTTTTTTACAGACACCCGCCCGGTGGCGTAGTTGGCTAACGCGCTAGTCGTGTTGAGATCGACTGCTGAGGACGGGGAGATCGAGGTTCAAATCTCGGTTGGGTGAACTGGGGGGGAGGGTGTTTCCTAAATGGTTTTCCACTCTCCCTCCACGCAAATGCGGGTTCACTTCCTTTAATTCAACATTCCCAATTCCTAATCCATTAGAGTAATTTGTATTCAAAGTGTATAACCCAAACGGGTGCTAAATAATAATAAATTTTACAGATGAACCATTGCCCACACAGAAGGAAAAGATGAAAAATATGCTGGGAAAATCGGGTTTTAATTTTAGGCCACTATTTCTTTCGGCATCCTGGACCACTAACCTTTAAAATTAGTTATCGTTTGTCAAAGTTAGTAAAGCCATTTTCTCGTAATTTCAACTACCAGAAATGATCTTGTCAAAACATATATAATATGTTAGGTTGACACAAGTGCTGATCATTTTCTTCAGTTGTATTATATAAAAATAATGATAATAATAAACTTTTTTCACTTTTCCCGGGTGTAAAGGCAATGGGACCTTAATCTACACCATAAGAAAACCATTGGTGTAAGTTAAGGTCCAATTTTATATCGATACAGTTGTATCGGTACAGTTGTACCCTACCTAGCTATTGATTTTAGAACTAATAAGGACTGAAATATGCTCAGAATGAATAGATAGCGTTACGAGCTAAAAACAGGAAACGTTAAAAAACGACCCTACAAACAAAAAACAGCTGTAATGAACTCTTTACTCAAGTAAGTTAAGGTCCCTTTTTCTGTGGTGCATCACATATGAGGAAGATAAAGTATTTGATGACTTTTTTCTGTCTCTCTCTTAAAACACACAGCACAGGGAAGGATATATTTTGTTTGATAGACGCTTATTTCGTAGCAC
The DNA here is from genome assembly GCA_902151425.1 of Timema shepardi. Taxonomy (NCBI): domain Eukaryota; kingdom Metazoa; phylum Arthropoda; class Insecta; order Phasmatodea; family Timematidae; genus Timema; species Timema shepardi. Next base: position 15,147 of record CABFVX010000143.1, on the reverse strand, counting down.
ATGATGTGGACTGGAAAAGGTGCGTTGGGATAATCACTGATGGTGCACCCACGTGTGAAAGAGGTTAGTCCTGAATGCGATCCCACACTCACTGCTCCATTCATAAAGAACCGTCAAAACAATACCTCTTCAACTGAAATTGGTTTTGAAGTAAACTGTGGGTGTTGTAAATACGTGCAAGTCACGGTCAACTAAGCGCTCAACTTTTCAACGTGTTGTATGTAGAAATGGGGGTAAGTTTAAGCGTTTACTTTTCTACACAGAACTACGCTGTCCTTCGAAAGGAAAGGTGCTAGCTTACAAGAGTCTTCGAGTTGAGGGATAACATAAACTATTTATTTATGACACTGATGAGGCCAGTAAAAATAGTTGCCATGACTTTAAGTGGATTTAAGTGATATATTCAACGTCTTGAATAACTTAAACTTTTCATTTCAGGGGCACAATGTCAATATTTTCAATGTTCATGACAACATTTCACAGTCTATCCAGAATTCTGAACTATGGGGCAAACGGCTTGATCGCAAAGATTTTGATTCTTTTCAACAAGTGATGATGATTTTTTTTATCTTTTGAGGGAAGAAATTGGTTATGTCATCGTAGAAGCATTCAAGTAACACTTAAAAATGCTCCAACATGATATTAAAGAAGAGCTAGAGGCAACCAAGGAGTGTATTAGGAGCCCGCCCATTCGTCACTATCTCTCGAGTTGAATCATCTGGTCTGCTAGCACGGGATTGTGACATACTCATAGAGCCAGTTTCATATGGAGCACTGATTGTCATCTTTGGGAAAAAGTACCTCCAAAATATTTGGGTTAGTGTTCAATCTGACTATCCTGAACCATCCTACAAAGCTATCAAGTATCTGCCGACATTTCCAACCACATATAATTGCCAAGTTAGATTTTCCACTCTTGTAAAAATGAAAAATGAGAAGCGGAACCGCCCGTATGTGGAACATGACCTATTGCTTAAATTTTCCGCCATTGAACAGGGTATTTGTAAGCTTATGAGAGATCAGAAGCAGCACCATCCTGCTCTATTAAGGCGAAAAAAATTGAGACTGACAATGTTTAATCTTTTAAATTGTTCACTATTAATTTTACTATATTATGTTTACCAATAGTTTGCTTAAAACTAATTTCTATGTTAATATTTTGGTAAATTTTATTAAATGATAAATTTAAATACATCTGAGCGTTTACTAGCTTACAAAAAAATAGCTTTTATATGAATGTGTGTTCGAATTTCTTATTGTTGTACTTTGTACAGGTGTGAAATTGGGATTGTAAGCTAAGTAAAATAAATTTCTGTATTTCACTGCTTGATAAACATATAATAGATTAATAGAATTTCTGGTTTCAGCACGGGGGCAGAGAGGTGTTATATTAAAGGGAAGTGGCTCTAAATGCATTAAACGCTTCTTAAGTGGTCCACCACTGTAAAATGTTTGAGGAACACTGCTCTAACTTTATTAGAGAAAGATTAAATCATCTCTAAAATCATCCAGCTTGGGTCAGTGATGGCAGAACCTTATGTGTGTAGGGAGGAGGGAAGTAAAAAAAAAAGCTTTTGTGGCCACATGGTCTAAGGCGTCACTCTTTCAATAGACTTGACTGCCGATGACAGAAAGATCGAGGTTTTAATCCTGAGGGTGGTATTACCTAAATGGATTTCCAGTCTCCCTACACGCAAATGCGGGTACATTTTCTCTTAATTCAACCTTGATCATCTCTAGCACATTAGCCTAATTAGTACATAAGCATATAACATAAACAGGTATTCTGAGAGATTTGTTTGATAAAAAGGCCATTCTTCATCTTCATATTAGAAAATATCAAAGAGGAGTGAAATAGATATAGAAGGGGTACATTTATTCCAAGTAGAGATACCCCCTTAACCCCCCCCCCCC
>CABFVX010000143.1:0-13210 GCA_902151425.1 Timema shepardi | reverse complement strand
CCCCCCCCCCCCAATCCAAGTTTCTCTGTCACTATTCCCATTGTTGAGTCTTGTTCTTATTTAGATTTACTAAGAATAAAAATATAAATAGCAGCCTACTTCACTTGGGTATAAACCACTGCTTATATTATTACGAAGATCTAAGTAGCATTCCAACATAATTTCAGAGGTATTCATACGTCATGTATGCTCTTATTCTCACTGTCCCTGGCCGCTTGAAACCTGCCGGTCGCACCCCTCCCCCTGCCTATAAATGAGGCAAGGTCAATCTACTGTATTTAAGGGCATACTATGCATGTGTGAAGTAGCTGAAATATTGCAGGTACATCATTTTAATCACTCATTAAAATACGAAGGAATTTCCTGTAAAAAAACAAAATTTGGTCCGGGACGTATTCTGCTCGTTTCCCTCTTTCACATGGCTCTCAGATACTTTTTAGCATCACGCTTACTACCCGTTCGGATTCTACTTGTAAGCCTATGTACTAAATACGCTAATGTGTTAGGATAAAGGAAGTGTACTTGCATTTGCGTGTAAGGAGGGTGGTAAACTTTTTCTCTAAAATAATAATATTTAGCACCAAGTCTTACTACCCGTTCGGGTTATACGCTTTATGTACTAATTACTTTAATTGAATAGGAATTGGGAAGGTTGAATTAGAGGAAGTGAACCCGCATTTGCGTAGAGGGAGAGTGGAAAACCATTTAGTAAATACCACCCTCAATTCACCCGACCGAGATTCGAACCTCGATCTCCCCGTCCTCAGCAGTAGAGATCCACACGACAAGTGCGTTAGCCAACTACGCCACCGAGGCGGGTTTCTCTAAAATATCTATCTACAAATTTAAGGATTGTAAATAAGATTTATTTGACAATTAACCCGCCTTGGTAGTGTAGTTAGCAAACGTGCTTGTTTTTTGTTGAGTTAGACTGCCGAGGATGGGGAAACTGAGGTTCGAATCTCGGCCGGGTGAACTGGGGGTGGTTTCCCCTAAATGTTTTTCCACTCTCCTTTCACGCAAATGCGGGTTCACGTCCTGTAAATTCAACCATCCTAATTCATAATCAATTAGCGTAATTAGTACTTAAGCGTATAGCCTGAATGGGTACTATTATTATTATTATTATTATTATTATTATTATTATTAGCACCACGTCTTACTACCCGTTCGGGTTATACGCACTTACGCTAATGTGTAATGGTAGGGTGATTGTGAGATGAAATGGAGGACCTACAGTTTAACGTGGAATCCGAACCACGGTGGAGGCCTGGCATTCCCCACATTCACAAGATGTCTTGTCAGAGGTGAAGGAAGGGTTTGGTAATCAGATAAATCTGTGCCGGGACCGAGAATTGAACCCCGGACCCCAGCAAAGAAGTCCGACACCTTACCCCTAGACCGCCAGGTCACCGAATGGGTAATAAGATGCGGTGCCTAGTAAAAATAAAATTTGACATGTAGATATGAGAATTTTAATATTTTAGCTACTTTAAGTGAATTATTCTAGCACAATTAGATATAGATAGTTTTAAACAATTACCTTCCAATAGGGTGAAGCCTATCAGTATAGCCATCAATTCGAGCCCAATGCTTCTCATCTGTGAATCAAATAATAGATTTGATGAGATTAACATTTGGAACATGACATAAGGAAGAAATACATACAAGGACTCTCCGGGTTTGGGCCGGTCTTATGACTCCTGTATAAATGTTAATCTGGCCGATTAATATTTCTATCTGGTCGATAAGGTAAAAGTTCGTCTTATGACTGCCAAATAGCATTTATCCTCCAGATAAAATGTATTTATCCATCACAGTTTTATCGGGAAGTTTAAGTACCTGATAACTTTTATCTGGAAGTTAAAATGGATGTTGCCACAGTGACGCGTTGTTTTTTCATGAGTTTACGCGTATCAGAATCTGTTTTTAGTTTAAAATCTTGGTTCACGTGTTTAGTAGGCACAGGCTCAGGTTCTAACTAATTTATATATAAAGCTAGAACATTTAATTCACACTTTTATATAAACTGAAAAACTATTTGTATGGTTATAGTTATATAAGAACAAATTATTTAAATGCAATAAATGAAATTTTATAAGCGTTGTACAAAACTATTGACCACATTTTGGCAGACATATAAATTACTACTTGCAAGACAACCTTGCTTCTGCACCCACGTGACACCATCTGTTTCCTCGCACTCGCTTAGCCGTCATCATTTAACAAATTTTGAGATTTGTAGCCACTAGCCAGGTTGTAGCGGTAGAAGCAGGGTGTATACACATGCGCGCACCAGTAAAAACAGTATCAGCCTTGCGTTTTCTGCATAAAAATATATTCATCACACAGATAGCTATCTGGCAGATAAATTCAGTTCATAATACGGGTAAAATACTAACGTGGCTGATAACCTTTAACTGGTCACAAACTTTAACCTCCTGATAGCAATATTCATCCGGTAGTCATGAGACTGGCCCTTAGACGGTTATACCCGATAGAGCGTCTAATTCGGGATAACAATGCCAACCTGGCACATTTGAAGTGATTTTTTCAACAACACATTAGAACTTTCCATATTCTCTTGGGGCGATTGTTGGTTCATTCATTTCAAAATAAGTGCACATTAAACACCAATTTATACATCATGCTATACTTCTGATAGCTTTCAGTCCATTAGCTTGTACTAAGAGTCCTATAAAATAACAAAGTGTGAATATTTTGAGCTAAGAGCGCTCATTCTCAAAAGATTTGGAAAAAATATTTTTTTGAAACTGAATATATTTTAAATTGTTTGAATGTATGTATGTGTGTATTTGCCTGGTATTTGTTTTACACAAGTAAACTTAATATTTGTTCATAAAAAAATATATAAAATGATGACTTGGCGTGATTGAACTAAGATATATTTCTAGTTTTAAATTACGACTGTACAAAGTGCTACGAGCTGGCAGCTGTAAACCTTAAGAGCCCGTTTCCACAGGCGTATTTAGCAGCGCGGCTGTTGGCAGCGCTGCTTGACGATACCTTATTTTAAATGGTTGTTTTTCCACGAGCGTGCAAGGTTGAATTAGCAGCTCTGCTGCCGCGCACGATCACCCGTCCTCGCGACTAACCGCGACGTTTCCGAACAGCGCTGCCAGTGTAGATACTTTAAATTAAATTGTTCTGTTTCCACGGGCGGCAGAAATACGCGCGACTCTTTCAAAACAGAACCACGTGTTGTTGTGCCATGCTAACAATTACAGTATTATTTATTAATTACTATAAAATGTCATCCCAACAAACCTGTGAAAGCTTAGATGTGAAAATATTTATTAGTAAGATAGAGATGCTACCAGCCGTTTGGAATTCAAAGTCATTTGAACACAGCCATAAGCAAGAAAAAACAAGATCATGGGAATCATTTTTCAGAATGTTTATTCCAAATTCAAGTATTACGTAAAAATCTTAGGGGGTAGGGGAGGTCCGAACAATGCTTACGTAATACAGAGAGAGACAGAAAAGAATGGGGGAGTGTGAATCGTGAGTATATTAAAAATAAATTATAATGCTATACATTTCTAAATTTTACCAGTTTAATACAATAAATTTAGATTTAATGTACGACCATTTTTATTGCAAATTATTGTGAATTATTTCACGCCATTAATTTACTAGTCTCGTTAATAACTACCAGCAATTTATATAATGCATAAAACAATATATTAATTCCTGTTAGAAGGACGGAGAAAAGGGGGGTGGGGTAGGGGTGTCCAAAATACCCAAAAATATTATTTTATTACTGAAATCTTAGAAGAAAACATGGGTTCAATATTGGCAGCGCGACAGCAGCTCTAATAAATACAATCGTGAAAATAGGCTCTAAATAAACGTGGTTTTAGTAATAGGATAATTAGTGGAAACATTAATGACCTAACCATGACTATAACAGTTGTTTACATCAGCCTCCTCCTCCCCTCCACATCCCTAAAAACCTCCACACACTCTTTATGAGCTTTTTATTTTAAGCACCGCGCCTGACTACCCGTTCGGGTTAAACACTTATGTACCATTTTATGCGAATGGTTTTAGGGATTAGGACGGTTTTATTTATAAGAAGTGCATCTATATTAGCGTGGAGAGAGATTGGAAAGCCAATTTGAAAAAACTACCCTCAGTACACCCGATTGAGATTCGAACCTTGGTCTCCCCGTCATTGGCAGTCTATTCTACTGAGAGAGTAACACGTTAGACCACGCGACCACTGAAGCTGGTCTTCTTTTATCGATTCATAGTAGGGCCTATACCGATCCCTTCACTAGGGACTGCTACTGAACTATACACATTATCTTATACATTAATTTACCTACAGTATTCAACCCCCATCGTAAAACATTAGCTTGGCCATTTGACCTTACCTCACCTCTGCTCTCTTGGTGTATGGAGGAATTCATTTCTGAGGTGGGGACACCATTAAGGGTGTTGCAGTCTCGGAAAGTTTTATAGAAATTTAATTGTTGGCTCCAAATAACAGATTCTGGATGTTTCATGATTTAAAAAAAAACTTTAATCTTTTTTAATTTGATCAACTTGACGTTTTAATTAAAGGAATTAGATTAGTAAGTATCTAAAAAAACTATTAATTTTATGTAGCGGATATTTTGTAATTGTCATAATGACTTGCTATAGATGATCTTGTAAATATTACAATATGATCGCCTTATTACTTTATAAAATATGTATTATTACATTTAAGAATTACATTTTTATATAGCCCTTTGTAATGATTTATTTTCTTTTGATCTTACTGTTTAAAATTTTTAAATGTATTTCAAACATATGGTGAATCAGTTCAGAGTCGTTAGGCACTTGATTTTTGCCTCTACGCGGAAGGTTTTTTTAATACCTACATTTCAAACTCATGCTGTCCACAGATTTTATGAGTCCATTTTTACGACTTTAATTTCTTTGTTTTTTTTGGATTCTCATGGCATACCATCAGGAATAATTGTACGTCCCACAGTTTGGGAACCGCTGCTCTAGACTTTTTAATAAGCCTTCACTATTATGGGCTTATTGTAATAAGCCTGGAATCAACAAGATTAATCGAGCGAACAAAGGTGCATTTCCTTAATAGCCTAAGAAGGCTGTATGGGTTCATTGCAATAAGCCTAAAAGTTATCAGGCTGATAAGCAAATATAATATTACTCTCCAATTTGCCTGGCTCTTTGTAAATTGAGGGTGCCTTTTGCAATAAGCCGAATTTTCCAATTCGCCTACGACTTATATATTTACATATATATATTCCACTTATATATATTTTACGGAAGTCTTTTAATTTGGAAATTGCTGTAATGTTCTGTGAGTGTGATTTTCCTCTTTTCTCTAACGGTCTATATTATTTCGTTTATGTTCATTGGTAGAATGTGCAACAATGTCTATTATCACGTTTCAAATATTTTACGAGTTTTAAGTAAATATCTCTTTTTTTATTTACAATAGCGAGAAAATCTATTCTGTGCACCGTCCCCACCTACAGTTGGGGGTATCGTTGTGACTGTTATAGAGTAAGCTAGTTTGTATTTCATGCTCTGATATAATTAGTCGGTTAACAAAGTTCCCCACCCGCCTCGGTGGCGTAGTTAGCTAACGCGCTAGTCGTGTTGAGCTCGACTGCTGAGGACGGGAAGATCAAGGTTCGAATATCGGTCGGGTGAACTGGGGCTGGTTTTTACTAAATGGTTTTCCACTCCCCCTCCACGAAAATGCGGGTTCACTTCCTCTAATTCAACCTTCCCGATTCCTTATCCATTAGCGTAATTAGTACTTAATGCGTATAACCCGAACGGAAGACGCGGTGCTAAATAATAATAATAATAATAAAGTGCACGTTATAATAACTTGAAAATGTAAGAAATATTATAAAATGCCTTCAATTAGTTTTTATTTTCATAAAGAAGAAATTTCCGAACTACAACGATTCATTTACCCCAGAAAGGCTAGTTATGTTTACTTAAAAACAAAGATGAGCCTTTGAAATCGTTTATTAGGAAACATGATTGCCAAACCCTTCCTTAACCTCTGACAAGACTTCTTGTGAATGTGGGGAATGCCAGGCCTTCACCGTGGTTCAGATTCCACGTTAATACTGTAGGTCCTCCATTTCATCTCACAATCACCCTACCATTACACATTAGCGTAAGTGCGTGTAACCCGAACGGTTAGTAAGACGCAGTGCTAATAATAATAATAATAATTAGAAAACAATATTTTATCAACAGTATGATTCCGCGTGGTCTAACGCGCTACTTTCGCAGTATGCTAGTATGCCAATGACTGGGAGATCGAGGTTAGAATCTTGACCGGGTGTACTGAGGGTTGGTTTTCCAGAATGGTTTTACACTCTCCCTAAACGCAAATGCGGTAAATATAGCCTTCCTCATCCTTAGCACATTAGAGTAATTAGTATATAGGTTTACAACCCGTACTAAAACGCGGTGCTAAAAAAACATGGAGGAACCTTAAACATGCAGGGTGGATTCTATTTTGGTTATATGAGCAATATCCAGGGGAGTTTAGGTAATAAAGGACTAAGGTACTTATTTCATTGAAAGCAAGAGTACGAGCAGACATACTCAAAAATAGGCAAGACGACATTGAACTACAAACGAAATACATCGAGACAATTTGAAGAAAGGAAGCTTTGGGATCGACAATTTATTCAAGAGAAGGTTTTCGACCCTAGAAATAAAAAAAATAAAAAACACTTGCCACAACAAGAAAAGTCCATTCATTTATTATACTTTCTGATAAGATTATTGTCTTATAAACCTTTAGTTTTCAAGTTCTAAATGCAATAATTATCGTTAGTTTTGAATATTTTTTTTATTTATCTGACTTTAGTATAGTAATATATTATCATTTACAACGAATATGAATTTCTACTTACTTTGGAACGTTTTAATCTTGCGTCTTCAAAAAAAAAATGCATTTCCGCTTATAATTTAAAATGTAATCACTTTATTTTTGTGAATCTATTTTTTATTTTATCTCATCGCTCTTATGACACAAACTTTTTTTTTTTAACGATCACATCGGTGAAACATTTTGTCGGCTACTAGCAGCGTTCTGCATGAAAAAAAACACACTTGAAATTCACGTCATATTCCTATGTCACACTAAAGATATCAGGGTATGTTTGTATTAAAGACATGTGTACACGTTGAAAAAAATAGAAGACCACAAAGCCAATGCAGCTCGGATGCATTCCCTCAATAATGGGTACATAGCAAGATGCTGGTGACGTCACTGTCAGACCTTAGCAACCGTTGCTAGGCAAGAAATCGAGCCACGATGGTCCCCTGCCTCTCGATTTATTCGTCAGTGCTGTAATAATTGACGAAACAAAGAAAACTATTTCCTGTGACATTTAGCTTTGAGTGTCTCGATCGGGACAGAAGGAAATGTTTGATATCGGGAAATATGTAGAAGGGGTCACTTCGTTTTTGTATTTTGTAGCAGGGACACTCAGTGAGTGAGGGGGAGGTGTAAAAGGGGTGCAGTTTCCCTCACACACCCACTTCTCTGGGTCCCCAACCATCCAAACATCTCTCTAGCAGACGCTGTCACAAAATAATCATATGTGGAAAATGCAATTTTTGTTTTGTTTTTTACCGATTTTCCGAGCCTTTCTCTTTTAATTCGGTAATATCTATAGAGACAGTATGATGGAAGAAAACTTTTTAATTTTTTGCTAATGCACACTCTGTTTACCCTGAAAAGTGGTAAGTTTACCTTGATGCAGGCCCACCAGATGCTCAAACCGGGCCCAGTACCAGGGGCAAAGCCTAGGCCCCAGTGGCGTTGGAACATTATTTGTGTAAAGGGGGTAGAAAAATTAGAGAAAAATAAGAGGAAGATTTGAGGGCCTTGTAACCCCCCCTCCCCCTCCAGACTACTTCTGATAGGTGGAATCTATTTCAGGCTTGATTTACTTAATTTTTTAATACACCGCGTCTTACTATCCATTCGGGTTATACGCTTATGTACTAATTACGCTAATGGGTTAGGTATGAGGAAGGTTGAATTTAATGGAAGTGTACCCTCATTTACGTGAAGATATAGTGGGAAACTATCTATGAAAACCACCCTCAGCCCACCCGACTTGGATTGAACCCCTCTCTCCGTCATTGGCAGTCTAGTCTACTGCGAGAGTAGCACCTTAGACCATGCGGCCACCGAAATGGGTTTACTTAATTCGAAATTTAATTTGATTGTTTGTGAAGTCCAAGAAGAAGAGGAGGGCACGGAAGTGGCGTTGTAAAAGGGGGGGGGGGATTGCCTCTACTGGGAATAATAATTATGTAAGCCTACCTATCTCTAGACAGGCTATTCTCAAAATTCCACTATTTATTTTTTCGCAAACTGTAACACAATTGGGGGTGAATAACTCCACCCCTCCCCCCTCCTTTTCTACTTATTCTAATCCCGCTTTCTGAGTCTTCTTTCTTTGCCACCTGCCTCAGTGGCATAGTTAGTTAACGCGCTGTTTTCATGTTGAGCTAGACTGCCGAGGACGGGGGGATCAAGGTTCGAATCTCGCTCGGCTGAACTGGGGGTGGTTTTTCCTAAATGGTTTTCCATTTGCCCTTCACGCAAATGTGGGCTCACTTCCTCTATATTCAACCTTCCCAATTCCTAACCCATCAGCGTAATTAGCACTTATGCTTATAACCCGAACGGGTAATAAGACGTGGTGCTAAGTATGAAGTATTATTCGTTCTTTGTCAACTCATTTACGACGTACAGTACTCTCGAATAGTTTTAACTTTAAAGGTATTGTTGTTTCCTAATCTCAAAGACTTGCCCACTTCCACAGTTTTCCCCACACTCACTAAAACTTCCTATTTCCTTGGTTAATAATTATGTTGTGTTAGTCTACCCAACTTTGTTGTCTAACTAAAGAACACAATCACAAACTATTTTTTTAAATGGACTTAAACATTAATATGGGAGTGACAAGCTATATACTCGTGTTGTGTTTTGTCTAAACCTCAAATGAGGCAGTTTTTTTTTGTCAAATTTCGGGGTTTGGGGTTGAACCCCCTACTTGAAGCCCCCTACTTGAAGCCCCCTACTTGGCTACAGCCTCAAGAATATTAAACACACATTTTAATCTAATTAATTCACAATTTAGTCATACAGCGAATTTTATAAAAGTAAATGAAACTCCTAGATTCACAATACAAATAAAATGGTTCATGCACATATGTTAAAACAGATTCACTATATACTCATACACATGCATATGTGCGCTTATATTTGTGTATGTGTGGATAAGTGCTATAACTTTTACGATCAATCGAAAGAGTTTTTTCGTACGAAAAATATTAATATTTAAACAGTGTACAATAGATACTTTTGATCCGGAATTGGTTTTTAATAACGTAATTTAAAGGTTAATTAGTAAACGTACACATTTCAACAAATACAACTATGATTAAGAACCCAAGACGCTGGTCACTTAATTAAATTGTGTTTGACGAAGTTTTATTAACATCATAAATATATCATCAATAGTTCATTTTAATCCGGGATTGTAATTTAAACGATAATGATTAAATGTATACATTTCAACAAATACAACAATGATTAAGATACCGAAACGCTGGTCACTTAATTAAATTGTGTCTGTTCCCGTTTTATTAACATCATAGAAACATAATGAATTTCGTAAGATTACGTGGTGTTTACTTCTAGAACCAATTATGAGTTTAAAATCCAGCTCTTTGGCCATTATTAAGAGAAGGCTCCCTCCTTTTAACACACCATTAGCAAACGTGGCAGACGACTAACGAGTGTGTTTGGAAAGACTCTTTTTATTGCTGGTAATAATTGCTACTGCCTCAAGTTTGGCTTTGACAAAGACGGAGACAAAAAAGGTAAGAACCACTAAAATTCTATTTACGAACGGTTGAAAATTTAGTTTTAAAAATTATACTATATGGTAAACTGATACATTAAAATGTAGTAAGTTTATATTTTCTTAGACATTCTAAACATACTTATTCAGATTATATGCATCTTTTAAAAATAAAAAAGGATTAAAATATATTTTCTTGAAAGCCATTGGCAAAGTGTTTCTACAACAATGTATAGACCTATTATTGTGTTTCACAAATATTAAGAGTTTTTAGTAAAGTTTCATTTTAAGAAAATAGTGGGAGAAAGTCTGTTCGGTGCAACGTACCATTTATTTTTTAAAGTGAAAACATTTATAATTTAATTTTAAAAAGTTGTTCAACTCTACTTACAAATATTATTTTGTTTGTCATGTCTTTATGTCATAAACAACACAGAGTTTTTTTAGATTAGTTATATTTTGTCTTATTCCTTTGTGTGTGTGTGTGTGTGTGTGTGATGTTGTTAAGTTACCCTCGAATGTCTATATAATTCCTTTTGCCAATTGCTTAAAATGATTCTTTGAAGTCAAGATTTGCATTGTATTCAAGATAATTTTTTGAAATATTTACGAATCTCGAATTTCTCAAATACCATAGAATCAGAGGCGTAACTAGGCAGTAATGGGCCCGTGGCAAAACTTTTAACGTGGGCCCCCCTTCAATAAAATAAAGCCTACCTCGCCCCCCAATAAATAATTTTATGTGTAATTGTAGATAATAATACATTACATTGGCATTTAAAACTATAGTTCTTTTATAAATTACGTAACACAGGTCTACATTTTGTCTAATAAAATTGCTACTGGAAAGTGGAAACTAACAATATAATGTAAAAAAAGATCTGAATTTAATAGGACTATATTAATAAACATTATAAACAAAACCATAAACAATATAAACACTTAGAGAGGCTAAGCAAAATTGACATTTAAAACTCTTTCTTCTTGCTTTGATCTATGCGATATTATCTATAGTTTTCTAAGTGTTTTTGGAGATTCACTTATATCTTGTTGAATATTGATTTTAAAGAAAGATATGTACATAACTTTTTTTGTGGAGCGTGAAATTATGCAAAATAAAGTGACTATTGAGTAACTTTTTATTGAATAATAAGATTTTTAAGAAGCAAAAACAACACTTTCGTTTCTTACCAAATGAATTTTGGGCGGGCGTGTGGGCTGGCGTGGTGGACCCCGTTTTGGTTGTGGGCCTACGGCATTTTGCCACCTACGTCACCCTATAAATACGCCACTGCATAGAATTCGATGAATCGAACGTCCCATTTTTAAAGTAATAATTTACTTTTTACATATTTAAGTTTGTTTTGGAATAATAGTTTTATTGAGTTAACTAACACAAGGGATACGGATAAGGAGAATAATTTTATGAAAATTCACCAACTTGAGCGCGAGGAGAAAAAGTGAAAATCACAGTGATATTTCACATTTACAACACTACTCACAGTGAATCCAGAAGACTATTTCACGACACGATGAACTCAAAATTGAAGGCTATGAAGAAAATAAATTATATGGAACTCCGCCCGGACTTTCTCGCTCTATTGTTCGAAAATGGCGATATTTACTCAAAACTCGTAGTATATGTGAAACGAAATAATATAAAGTTCGTTCACGGTAGGAGTTTACCTCTGAAAGGCCTTTTTCCCTACCAGAAATCTATTATATAGTAGGATATTGGTAGGAAAAAAGACCTTTCAGAGGTAAACTCCTACCGTGAATGAAGTATATACATGAGCAAACCCAAGCATAAATTGCACTATACTTATGTAAAACTTTTTATTTAATCCCGGTTTTAAATTTTATAATTTTGTTTTTAAAGAATTTGTTTAGTATTTATTTATTTATATTTTATTATTTTAATTTAAATCAGAATTAATGTCCTCATTTGTATGTTTGTACCGATTAAAAAAAAGATCAATGTTGGGTCCACAAGGGTCAAAACTTAGTATTAAAATTTCAATTTCTGGTTAAAATTTTCAACAATTTATTAGGTGTTGCAAATCTTCATGTCATAATATTTGCTATTAAATTCCTCATTTATAAATTTTGACCAATAAAAAATGTAAATATTGACTATTGAGTCTAAAATAGATATAGATCATTGTCGTACAAAAATTTCTCATAAGAGGTTTAAGGAAAAACAAGAAAGTTTTAGAGACTTGTATTTAATTACTCTATGGCATTGGATAATTATTGCGTTAAAACTTAAGTGGTATCTCTTTACAACTAAAGCTCACAAAATTGTATAAATATAGTTGCCAATAGCTCAGAAATTGTTGGTTTTATAAAAATATATTTCATATAAAAGTTTTTTATTTTTAATAGTACTACAATTTTGAAATGAATAGTTATTTATTATCTCAAATAGTTGCGGAGATACGGAAATTTCAGCTTCTGTAAAGTACCCTAAAAGTAATTTTCATTGGAAAATGAAAATTGCCAGTTTATTTATAATCTTAATCAACGCCTAGATACGAATTTTAAACAAAATCGTTATAGCCGATTGTGAGAAAATCGAATTTTTCTCTTTTAACCCTTTATCAAACTACTCTTAATTTTAAGTTTAAATAGACACACAGACAGACGGCATTGCCAAGACCACTTTTTAGGGTTCAGGAGGTCATGAGACGTCGACATCCTTCAACACTTCAGGGTTGTTTTTTTACGGTCGCAATGCTTTATCTTTTGTGTCCGAAATTTAAAAAATATATATATTTACGTATAGCTTGAAAGTTATTGGTTTTATAAAAATATACTTCTTATAAAATATTTGTATTAATAAATATACCTACATATTTTTAATGATAAGTAATTTAATATCTCAAATAGTTTAGGAGATATTATAATAAAAGATAATTTACGCATCAGACTGGAGCCCTTAAAGTCATTTTGCCGAAATATTGAGTGAATCCATATCGTTTGGAATATTTATAAATGTTTAGAAATGAAATGTAATCAAAATCGTTAAAGTCGATTTTGAGAAAATCGACTTTTTCTCTTTTTGCCCCTCAGTAAACTACCCTTAATTTTAGGGTTAGATGTCCAAATCCAAAAACCCCTTGAGGCAACCCTATGAAAACCTTAGATACCGAGTTTTAGCCCGATCGGTAAAATTGTTTAGGCTCTAGTTGGAGGTACAGACGGACGGGAAGTAAAAAACCTCATTTTTGGATTCTTGAGTTTGATTTTTTTTGACCATCACAATACTATCTGTAAGATAGCGAGAAAGTAAATATATCATCTCG
>CABFVX010000142.1:426828-441370 GCA_902151425.1 Timema shepardi | reverse complement strand
CGTTCGGGTTATACGCACTTACGCTAATGTGTAGTGGTAGGGTGATTGTGAGATAAAATGGAGGACCTACAGTTTAACGTGGAATCCGAACCACGGTGGAGGTTTGGCATTCCCCACATTCACAAGTTGTGATTAATACACGTCTTGTCAGAGGTGAAGGAAGGGTTTGGTAATCAGATAAATCTGTGCCGGGACCGAGGATTGAGCCCCGGATCCCAGCACAGAAGTCTGACACCTTACTCCTAGACCACCAGGTCACCATTTTAGGAATTGACTCTGGAGAGAAAACAGCTTTAAATACTGTCCAATTTGAATCGGTAGGATATTTTTGATAGATATAAAAGTTAATAAAACAATGTTGATATACATTTATTAAAGATGGGTCGAATCTAAAATCCAAATTCAAATTTTAGTTGAATTGAAAATATGTAGACCCTACTTAGTCTAAGTATTAGATACAAAAACAAAATTGGGAATAATTTGTAATAAATACATAACGCTATAATCTTTGAATTAAAAAATTATATCTGGGTTCGAATCCGGAAACTTTGGTTAAGTACGTCAATGTCTACCACTGAGCTAACCAGGAGTCGTCCCGTGCACAGGGTCATTCTTCACTCATATTTTAAGGCAGAGTCTGTGATGGATGTGAGGAAATCGTCAGCTACATATGTGTGATCAATTAAGGTCACAAAGTATCATATTACGCAGCCACCTTCGACTCAGGAGGGCATTGGCTGCCCACTGACGATTTTAAAATGCGAATATTATGATCCAAGCTATTAAAATTGTTAATATGTTGTTATTTAATTTTGTTTTTAACATAGGCCGGTTAAAATATGATCACATAGTATCAATATAGTACCAACTATCAATGATAAAGTAATCATAATTTCATTTACATACATATATAACTGTATAATACTATTTTAAAATCAAATGGCAACAAATGTTTAGGCAGCCTCACTAATTTTGTTGGTTTAGTAATAATTGTTGTGGTTATGGATCCACACATCACAATCTATTTTAAGGTGGATCTATTATCTTCGTGAGCGTTGTGGTAGGGAACAATGTTTTTAAGTTGCATAGTAGTTTTATGCAGTGTTCAATTGATTATAAGAGTCCAAACATTGAAAAAATGAGTTTGTTTGTACACAAAAATATGCGACCTATTATTCATGAGCCAAGTAAAGTTACATGTTATGTTATTTGCATCCTAGAGAGCATTATTATCAAAAAGTGTTTTTTAAGGTAGGGTGTAAGTGGGCGCGAGAAAACGGCAGTGTTTTTTTTTGCAGTTTTTATAGCAAAACATTTTATTGGTCAAAATGAATGTAATAATTCTCCAGTAGAAACACACAAAGTTACATTTTCTTCCCACGATGATATCAACAGCTCTTGTCAAGGATGTCCTAGAATTTAATGACAACTTTTTCTCTTATATTAAAAAGTGTTTCATCTAATGTCGCTATGTTTGTGACAGATATTCAAGAACTGTTGATATCATCATGCGAAGAAAATGAAACTTTATGTTTGTATAGAAGCAATATTTTATTAATTTTGGTAAAAACAAAAGTTTTGCTATGAAATCTGCCAAAACATTTACCTTTTCTCATATCCGCTACATTCCCACTTTGTTTTTAGCACCGAGTCTTACTACCCGTTCGGGCTATACGTTTAAGTACTAATTACGCTAATGGGTTAGGAATATGTAAGGTTGAATTTCAAAGGAAGTGAACCTGCATTTGTGTGTAGCCAGGGTAGAAAACCATTAAGGAAAAAACCACCCACAGTTCACCTGACCGAGATTCGAACCTCGAGCTGCTCGTCCTTGGCAGTCTAGCTCAACACGAAACTAGCGCGTTAGCCAACTATTATGCCACCAAGGTGGATCATTTCCACCTTAACTGTATTAACAAAAAATCCTTTGTCTCGTGAGAACTGTCCTGATATATCTCCTTACGCGGTGAGGAAATCTCCTTCCCCTTTATTTCAACACGAGACAGAACATGTTGTGTTGTTGCGGTTACGTAGAGGAAAACATGAAGGTCACCCAGTTTTGGTCATGGCCACAAGACCGTGGATGTTGAACTTCCCAAATATGAATACGTAACTTTACAATAAGATCGTGAAGAAGAGGTGAAGAAAATACAAACAATTTGTTTACAAAGTACACCAGAAATAATTAGATAAAAATTTTAATTCTGACTTTTTGACTATCTTTTAATTTTATTAATGCAGCAATTTCATTATTACTACAAAAACTTGATAGATGGTTCCTTAAAAGGTTACGCCTTTCCTTCAACCAGTTATCAGTGGCGTACCAACGCCTTTGGGGGCTGAGGAGGGAGTTTCCTGTGGCCCCCTCCCCCCTATTATAAAACACTCCCCATATTGTGCCTTTATTATTGGCACCACAAAACCGAGTCTTAATCTTATATCTATAACAACTATTGAAAACAAAAATTTGTGGAAAGATCTAACTATGTAAGTATTAATATATCTTAAAAGAAAACTAAAATTAAAAATACAGAATTTGCGTTTTTTGATAATTTTTCCAAATATGTAGTTTCTATTTCAATTAAAACTAATGACAGAATGTAAAAAAAGGCTTGAGTTTTCGACTTCAGCCCTTCCTAAGAACTGTGCATGTTCTGGTGTATTATAAAACTAGGCAAATTATGATGCCAATACATGCATAATTTTTTAATGTTGCGCTTGTATTTCAATTAAACTCAAATTAATAATAATATTCCTTATAGCTAGAAACTTAAACTAGATTATATGATTTATTTTTTATGTCATGAAAATAGTATTTTCAAAGGCTTCCTAGAATTCCGGAAAGGTGAGAAAAGGTTGTACAATTTGTGTATTTAAGTTTTTGATGAGACTCATTATAAATTTAAATTCGTCTCGTGCTTGCCCTGCCCTCCCTCCCTTAGTACGCCACTGCCAGTGATACAATTATTGTTTGTTTCATCAGTATTTTATTATTTTCACTAAAAACTCTATTTACAACCATTTTTCATACAAATTAAATATAAAAACTCATATTGGAAACAATAACTTTATTTTTTTCCTAACCCCTTGGGGTTCTTTTTATACCTTGAGTTTATTTTACAAGCCGGAGAGGGAACATCAACCTTTTAGGTTAGATCTAAGCACGTGGGTGAGGACCTAGCTTTGTGAGTGAAATATGAATTAACCTGATACAAACTTTGTAACTGAATGAAACCTGCGCGAGGTGAAGGGGAAATTCGTGTCTCGACCGCCCTCAGCGACTCTGTCGGCATCAGAACGGCTCATAGTGAGTGAACTCCCTGCTGCGGCCGGTTTCGGTAGCTCAGTCGGTGTTAGGACGGGTCGCAGTGATGAACTCCAGTGCGATGTGATCGGCCTCGACGATTCAGTCAGTGTCAGGGTAGTTTACGGTGAAGAGGTCCAGTGACTTTGGTGTGGTCATGCTGTTTTCCTCTCTCCAAGACTTCCTTCGACCGGGTCCTTTCAAGTCGTGTTTCGAGGGGGAGTGTTGGAGAGTGGTCTAACCACACGGGGGCAGCTCTTCTATTCCTGTTGAAGCTAGATCTGTGAGTGTTCACTTTATATTACATCCTAACTTAGAATCTAAGTCGTACTCCCAAATTTATTTTGGCAGTGGATTATAGGAAAGTGCCACAACTGATGAAAAGGTTTTTTTTAGTAAAACCTCTCTCAAAGCATTTATATATATTTATGAACATAATTAAGGTCATAAGTGTTGTGCAATTTATAAGATTCCAACAAACCACTAGCCCAGATATTGAGGAGAAATACAAAAAATAAATAATAATATTTTTGGGAAAGGGGACATATCCCCCTGGGTGTGGCCCTGCTTATTACATATTTTTTTAGCACCAGGTTTTATTACATTTTTAGGTTATACGCACATATACTAATTACGCCAGTAGGTTAGGGATGAGGAAGGTTGAATTTAAAGGAAATTTACACGCATTTGCCTGGAGAGAGAGTGAAAAGCTATTTAAGAAAAAAAATCCTCATTAGACTCGACCGGGATTCAAACCTCAATCTCACCATCACCAACCGGTAAGTCTAACACTAGACTGACGCCTTAAACCATTCGGTCACTGAAGCGGGTATTTATGAATTGTCATTTCTGGGTAACAAAAGACAAAAACAGACATCTTCTCTCCCTACATGTGTGAAAAAAGTGTGTGTATGTGTGTGTAATATTCAATGTGGTTATCTCATGGTATAAAGAGTCTGCCTTTTGTTAGACTGGATCATCTACTACGATGAGATCGGGGTTTGAACCCCGTTTGGATGTACCGAGGGTAATTTTCCCCTAAATAGTTTCCCATTAACCCTTTATACAAATGTGAATACATTTCCTCTAGATTTGGCCTTCCTTCCCCTAACTCCAGCTCAAACAGCTAAAGAAACGCGGTGCAGAAAATAAAGATGTGACGCAAGCATGAGAGTCAGGGCCGTATCTTATTATGGAAGTAAAATAACAGTTCCTCCCCCTGAATGTACCCCTATGATTTATATCTTATTTTTGTGTTACCTATCAATGCCTGAGCTGGTAACTTGTTCGATTATTTTGTTTTTGTCACCACGTCTCAATTCCCATTCGGGTTGTACGCAAATCTACTAATTATGCCAATGTGCTAAGGATGAGTAAGGTTTAATTTAAAGGAAGTGTATCCGCATTTACGTGGAGAGAGAACGAAAAAAAAAACATTTAGGAAAAAAACCTTCTCAGCACACCCACCGGGATTTGAACCCGATATCCTCGTCATCAAGGAGTCCAGTCAATAGCGAAAGTGGCGCATTATAACATCGATCACCGATGCGGGTTTATTAAAGTGTTATAAAGCTCTCAATTTGTTTTGACAGGTATTCAATGTTAAAAAGAATAACTCCTTGCCATCTCTTGTTGGGAAAGTTCCCCACAATCCTTCCCTTTTCTTTTCAGATAAAAAAGACTTCTAGATACGTCCCTGATAATCTTAATTTCTCTCTTTAATATTCCTCTTCTTACTACAAAATAAAACCAAAGACATTTGCTTATTTGTGAGAGTTCACGCGCTTCTAATGGCTTCAATTAAATACAAACACGCTAACGTCAGTTGTGCGCGCAAAGTAAACAAATAATTTGTTAATATAATTTTATACGACTCTTTGTTCTGGTTCATAGCCCCTTCTCCCGTCTTAATCCGAGACCATGGTTTCAAAATACACTGTTATAGGTACGAAGACTATTATTTCCAACTGATAGCCTACATATTTAACCGTTTGAATAGAATCAGCGAAAAAATAAATATTGTATAGATATTTTATAAAATACATTCAGTGTATGTTTGTCCTTTTAAGTTTTTTTCTTCCACTTCCTGATATTCTAGCAAGTTGAAAATGATATGAACACACAATGGAGCATACCACATATGCGAGAAAAATCTAAGTAGGTGGACGCAACGTACAAATTAAGTTCTAGAGAGATGAAATATTGAATGAACGCTATTTGAAAAATAGCTACAAGAAAAATTAGAAAATTGAGAAATCCAATATGATGGACACAAAGTACCCTAATAACTTGGCAGAGCCATGGACACAAATCACGTTACCTCCTGTTATAAAACGAAACCTTAAAATAGATTAAAAAAAAAAATAGAATACGTGTGAAATCCTAAATCGTGTCTCGCATTTTCGTGGTGATAGATTTGAAAACAAGTTTGGATTAACCACCCTCTGTCCAACCAACCGAGATTAGAACCTCAATCTCCCCGTCATCGGCAGTCTAGTCTACTGCGAGAGTATCGCGTTAGACCACGCGGCCACCGAAGCGGGTGTTTGCGACGCTAATTCTGAATTTGTTTGTTCCGAGACCGGTCTCGGTTGCTTTCATCTGATGATACCCGTTCGGTGGTATTTCTTGCACTGAGCCAGTTGATTCTAATTGACGGCCTTCAAAATAGCATCGTGACAAGTGAGACAATTAATGAAGCAAGTATTTAATCGTGTCTTAGTATTCCTACGTTTTAACACAGTCCTACCCGCTGTGGTGGCCAAATGGACAAAGTGAAGTCGTCACTCTCGAAATAGAATGGACTGCAGATGTCGTCAAGATCGAGGTTCGAATCACGGTTATGTGTACCAAGGGTATTATTCTTTTTAAAATGGATTTTTTCCACCCTACCTCCACGCAAATGTGGGTGTACTTCCTATGTATTCAAACTTCCTCATCCCTAACACATAATCGCAGTAGTTTCCAATTTGAGGGCCACAGCATGTTTCAGGTGGGGTCAAAATGTTTATTGAGGGTAAAGCTTTATGTTTACGTTTTAAAGTGATTATAAACACAATAGGAAAGAAGAAAATTCATATAAAATGGATGTAATTGGTTAAAATCAGGGGTGTAGAAACGCTAGTTTTTCGTCGTGGGGGTGGGGGAAAATTGACATTATGTTCAGATTAAGTTAAGTTAGGTAAAAAAAAACAGGGAAGTTGAGGAGAATTACGCTATGTCCAAAACCATACATTTGGAAAATGTGGAAATTTGGGTAGGTCCTTTGTGTTTGTGTTACATAAGTGACATGAGTCACTCCCGACAGCCATGTTCTTTGTGAGGTTGGGTGATTAGCACCACTGTCTCAACTTGTTTACAACTGAGATCCTAAAAACCATTTACTCGTAGAGAGGACGCGTGCCACAGCTCTGGGAAGGTTAGTCACCTGGACCTTGAAACAGTTGAGTGTCCTTTGAGGTGTGCAGTGCATTGAACACGAGCGCGTTTCCGACCAGAACAGACTGACAGCGAGCATATTACATTTTGACGGAAATAGCATACAAATGACGGGATCATTTGAATGATTTTTTTTTTGCTGCCTTTAGTTTTTGCTGGTTTTGGTAGGAAAAAAACTTTTAGAAAATACTTTTTTTATGTTAATGTTAATAACAATTTACTATTTTAATAGTGTTATTATTATATATACCCTAATTATGGCAAGATGGTGACATTTAGGA
This sequence comes from Timema shepardi, assembly GCA_902151425.1. NCBI lineage: Eukaryota > Metazoa > Arthropoda > Insecta > Phasmatodea > Timematidae > Timema > Timema shepardi. The sequence goes on along the minus strand of CABFVX010000142.1, from coordinate 434,347 downwards.
GAAGGTTCTTAAGCAAACATTGACTTAAAGTCACTAACGTCAACCTATTAGGAAAATATTATTGTTTGCTTATTAATACTATATTATCAACAAAAAGTGTTTTCAAACGACTCAAATAATACTTCCCTAAAGATTACTGTGTTATTGGCGTTTCTATAGCTCATTGAAAGAACAAAAGATATTAAGAAAAATATCTTTTTTTGTGTTGTGGTTGTGGCAGCAAGAGATATATATAGTACATGAAGCAATAAATTTAAAAGTATTATATTCACAGTTTTATCTTGTAATAACTGGCCACCCAAAAAAATCAATATTTGTTATAACTTGGAGAAAGATTACACCAAGGGGCGGCTATCTATCCCAAGTGACAGCTGCAGACATTCTTCGGCGCTACGGGAATGAATAATAAATCATGTGATTACGCCGCCAACTATCCACGAGTCCTTGTGTCGCTACTTCTATCGCAGCCAATCGACCAAGAACGGCTGAAACATATAAACGGGACTCTATCACCCTCCACCCCTCCCAACCATCAGCCTCTCACTAACAAATATCCCTGATACAACCCGCACAACAGCTAAGGAAACAGCATAAAGAGCACCATCTAATCAATTTCTGAAAGTGCCCCAAATTAGGGGGTTTTCAAACAGAAGAGACAAAAGGCGTGTCTGTGCCATGGTGACTTGTTGCCCGCGTTTATAATGACTGCGTGACTCCACCGGGTGCGGCCCATGATGCATTGCGACATAGCTTTGCTCTTATAAAATAACTGCACTGTCATGTTTAGAAATATTATATAAAAAAAGTATTAGCACTCATTTCCAACGTCATATTAATATCCGCGGATTCATTCATGTCTCAATGGGTAGGATTAGGTGAACTGTCAGAAGTCCTATTGTATTTATTTTTATAGCTAGATTTCAACATTTATATAGGGTGACCTGGTGGTCTAGGGGTAAGGTGTCAAACTTCTATGCTGGCGGCCGGGGTTCAATCCTAGGTCCCGGCAAAGATTTATCTGATTAACCAAATCCTTCCTTCACCTCTGAGAAGACTTGTATTAATCACAACTTGTGAATGTGGGGAACGCCAGGCCTTCAGCGTGGTTCGGATTCCACGTTAAACTGTAGGTCCTCCATTTAATCTCACAATCACCCTATCATTTACACATTAGCGTAAGTGCGTATAACCCGAACGGGTAGTAAGACGCGGTGCTAATAATAATAATAATAATAATAATAACATTTTATAAACGTTTAAATAGTAAATATATTCCATCGTATTATACATAAAATATAGCAACACCCCCTGTGAGGGGTGGACTGGTTGATTTCAAGTGGCCCGGGACGACAGATATGATATACCTTAACAAACCATTGACGCTATGTTTCAGTGTAAGCTGAAGTGCTGAGGCGAAGTATTTATAATTGTATTATTAGTTAATATAATCCCGAGGCCATTTCAGCTACATTATCAATACTCAGGTTCTATTTTCTACTGACATGAACAAAAATGCTTCTAAATTATTAAGCAAGAGTTGGGTGTCTTTATTGATTTGTTTTAAGTTTTTAAAATGAACCTCCACTCGCTACTTGTATATATCACTTTACGTTTGTTTATAAACAGTATCAAGAAACATCAAACAGGATGGTTTTAAATTTATTGTCATCATATATGTTCACAAATGACGTATCTCGGGTGCCTTAAACTTACTCACTGCAACTTTTGATTAAAATGTAATAAAAACAATGATTTAGAATTGAATGAATATATTTATTTTAGGGTAAAGTGTCTGCGGCAACCCGAATCAAACCAGCCCACCAAGATATATCTCGGTGTCCCGGCGGCCCAGTCACCCACTACTCCTTGTATATTATTATTATTAGTACCGCGTCTTACTACCCGTTCGGGTTATACGCACTTACGCTAATGTGAAATGGTAGGGTGATTGTGGGATAAAATGGAGGACCTACAGTTTAACGTGGAATCCGAACCACGGTGGAGGCCTGGCATTCCCCACATTCACAAGTTGTGATTAATACACGTCTTGTCAGAGTTGAAGGAAGGGTTTGGTAATCAGATAAATCTGTGCCGAGACCGAGGATTGAACCCCGGCCGCCAGCATAGAAGTCTGACACCTTACCCCTAGACCGCCAGGTCACCTCTACTCCTTGTATAGTTTTTTTTTAATATATTGTGGGTGCGTGCAATTTGTTTTCACTGTCATGAGTTGCGCGATCAAAAATGTTGGTAGACCTGTAGTCTAGTCCCTGGTATTAGGTGAAATGTTGTTCATTTAGACCGAGACTGTACCTGAATTATTGCGTGCCACGCAACCAGGGAGCTACTGTCGGAATCACTTGCGACCAGATGGTTGGGTGTACATGAACTATTGGTGTTGTTTTTTTGTTCCTTCCTTAATGGCCATTTGCCTGCGTTTTTCAGCGCACTTCCGACTATTAATGAAGTGGGACGATTAACCTCAAAGGGGTCTTTAATGCTGCCCTTGTTTTATAATTTATTTGAAAATAAATTTTCAACCTTACAATGCATTACTTTATAAAATATCAGCGATTGTTTACTTACGTGCTCAGTGACTTTCTTGGGGTAGAACGCTCGCCTCAGGAGCCGATGTTTGTGGGTTCAAACCCGGCTTACACTATTTCACAAACGACTGTCCAGTGATTAGTATGTTTATCCTATTTCGCAAACCACTGTCCAGTGATTAGTATATTTATTCCATTTCACAAACCAGTATCCAGTGATTAGTATGTTTATCCTATTTCGCAAACCAATGCCCAGTGATTAGTATGTTTATTCCATTTCACAAACCAGTGTCCAGTGATTAGTATGTTTATCCTATTTCCCAAACCACTGTCCAGTGATTAGTATGCTTATCCTATTTCTCAAACCAATGTCCAGTGATTAGTATATTTATTCCATTTCACAAACCACTGTCCATTGATTAGTATGTTTATTCCATTTCACAAACCACTGTCCAGTGATTAGTATGTTTATTCCATTTCGCAAACCACTGTCCAGTGATTAGTATGTTTATTCCATCTCACAAACCACTGTCCAGGGATTAGTACGGGTTTCCTCTTACGCCCGTAATACCCGTATGATTGTGCAGTGCAGTACAGGCATCAATAGATGAACAACAGTTAGTTCCTTACATTAAGTACACTTTAGATATACTACTGGCCTCGGAGCTCATTTCGAACGTTAATGCGGGGTATGCCTGTACATTGTTCATTTATCAAGTTGTCGCACCTGTTTCTGTTCCCTACAGAGACCAACACGGGTCGCACGCGTGAGGGCACACGCACCCATATGAGCAATATCTGTGTCTCATTATCTCCGGGGAAACGGTATTCATTACTCCAGTTTGAAGGCTACCACAAACTATACCAAGGTGAGATGGAAGAAAGGGTGTGTCAAGGTCCTTATTTTTGAAGTTTTTATGGAGAATACTACTAAACATAGATAAAAAAAATCGCTTCAGCAGACACGTTAGATTAAATTTTACCAGCTTCGGTGGTAGCATAGACTAAGGCGCTTCTCTCTTAGTTGACTAGACTGCCGATGACGGGGAGATCATGGTTTGATTCAGGCGGGCTGTTATGTGGGTGGCTTTCCCTAAATGGTTTCCCACTCTATCTCCACAAAAATGTAGGTACATTTCCTCTAAATTCAACCTTCTTCATCCCTACTCTATTAGCGTAACTGATACATAAGCGTATAACCTGAATGGGTAGTAAGACGTGAATGGGTAGTAAGACGTGAATGGGTAGTAAGACGCGATGCTAAAAATAATAATTACATTTTCTATGTATAAACTAATCTTAACAGCTCGTGAGTATTTTTGTCATGGGCATCGCTAAATTTGAGCAGGGCTTCACCCCTACCCCAACCTCACCCCATTAAATATTTAATTAAGTCCGTTCACGATAGATTTTACTTGGACGACAGTTCGAAAATCATATGTTTCGGTTTTGAGTTGCCAACACTTATAAAATATCACTGTTTTGTTGTAAATGTAAAGTTCTTTAATTACCTGTTATATATTACATTTAAAATAACGTAAACTTAAGTTTTCATTTTTTTATTTATCTCTTTTTATCCAACTCAAAAAAATATTTTAAACATAATTGAAAGTACTTATCCTTTGTTTTGAAACGTTATTGATTATGTGTAATATATAGTGCATACATTAATACCTTTTATTACAGGCATCGTATTTACTTGGAAAAGAGAAAATACTTGTGTGTTTTTTACATACAACAAATTATTTTATGAGTATTTTATCGTATTTCGAAATATTTAACTGAATAAAATATCTTCATCTACTGCGCGCCTACATCATTGTAAAAAACTTGTTTACCGTCATGTTCAACCACATGGTTTAAATTATTTGGTCACCATTTTGAAGCTATGTTTGTTAGAAATTTTTGTGCAAGTTGTGTAAATATTATTTTTTTAAGTGGAATAAAACGATTGATAAACTTTGTGTCCAAACTCAAATAAGTTTATAAATAATATTGGTCTAAATTACTGTGGTTAACTATCACATTAATATATTACCATCTGTTTTCATTACAGTTATACAAGGTGATAGATGTCAGCTGTTAGCGTAGTGATATATTAGGGACTACTTCTAGTAATATTTTGAGCTGTCATCAAAGTAAACTCAGCTCGTGAATGAATTATACTTCCACTATGCTGATGACAAATACCAAAAAAGGTAGAGATTAATAAACGGGGAAATTTAACTAAATGAATCTGTTGTTTGTAGCTTATACATGGACCCCGGAGAGAAAAAAACTAGAATAAATATTTAGAAAACTTTGATTTGTGGTGCTGGAGGAGAACAGAGAGGATGAAGTGGATGGATAGGGTGACTAATGAAGAAGTTCTAATAAGAATAATATATGAAAATAGAACCATTTTGAAGGTGATTTTAGGAAAGATAAAATAAAAGGGACCAAGTTCATGTCTCACATTATGAGAAGAAATGGATTATTGAGTGATGTCATAGAGGCAAAGTACTAAAAAGATAGGGTCCAGGAAGAGTAATTTAAGACACTTTGAAAATAAACTTCTGTATTTTTAATTATTATTTTTTAATTCATATTCGTATGTTCAAGTAGCATAAATTTATACTCACTTTCTTTTGTTACATGCCTAAATATTATACATAGGTACCTATATGACATGTAGCTAGATATTTTTGAATGTTATGACTATTTTTACTTTTTTTATACGGTACCAATTTGTTCCTATTTTCTCATATAATCTTTTTTTTACATATTTTTCTAAGCACCGCGTCTTACTACCCATTCGGGTTATCCGCCTATGCACTAATGTGTTAGGGATTAGGGAGGTTTAATTTACAGGAAGTGCAACCGCATTTGGGTGGAGGTTGAGTGGAAAACCATTTAGGTAAAACCACCCTCGGTGCAACCGACTCTGATCGAACCCCTATCTCCCCGTCTTCGGCAATCTTAGCTGACACAAGAGTAGCGCGTTAGACCATGCGGCCACCGAAGTGGGTTTTATTTAATTAAAGCTACTATTTGAATTATATGTTATATATATTTATCTATATCTTTTTACTCATATTATATTTATTTTAACTACATTTGTTGATTTAATTTGATTCTCCGAACTACTCTTATTATTACGCTCTTTACAAGAATATTAAAATGTTTACTAGAATGTTAAAATGTGTAATCTAGATCTATTGTTCCAAACCACACTAAACCATAGACAAAACACTTGACAGAAGACATATACCAGCCCCCCCTGACCCCTTAGAAGATGTGACAGTGAGATACTTAACACACTACGTGAGACGGTTACAAATGATCCTCTTCAACTGTCCGTGAATTACTGGAGCTGGTGGTGGGAGTTGACTATATGTGCGACTGCAGTACGATTATAAGCTGTGCGCAAGCTTGTCATACTACCCAGTCTTTGGTTTCCTCTTGTTGGGCAGTGGGATGGTCAATTATCTCCCACACGCGCTTCCTTTATATTCACAGCTACATTGATACGACCAGAGACTACCACCAACACATTTATTTTGGAGGAGTTCTATCTACATTCCTTATTTTAATTGGACGAACCTTATCTGACAGCTAGAATAGCTACTAGATCCTACTTTCATATATTTATACGTCAAGTCATGTGAGCTGCAGTTCTAGCGTTGAATAACTAAAATCAACCAATACCTATAAAAATAGCTAGTGATGGGTTCATGCCTATATTTATAGAATCCTACTCTTAAAGTTTATTTCAAATATCGAATCCGAATTTGAATCCTCGATATCGAATTCGAATCCTTTAATTCCTAAAAATGTTTAATTTTAAAGTGAAAATATTTCGAATTGAATTTAAAAAAAAGACAAGATGCTATTTTGTTTGTAAAGCCTATTATGCTATAAACAATAAAAATAACAAATTGTTGAATAAATTAATCATATTAATACAATTTTTTCAGTTTTATCAAATCAAGGTCTTCATATTTGTATTCGAGTTTTTTTTAAAGATTTTTTATAATCTTGAATCTCTCGAATACCATAGGATTCGAGACATTAGAGTCCTACATCTAAAAATAATACTATATGAGAGAATATTATTTTAAAGTTTATCCTGGAATGATGTCAATCCACGCTTACACATTTCCTTGGAAGTAAAACAGCGTCAGATAAACGCCCTGATGATAACGTGTATTATTTCCTGTTAACAAGCGAGCATCTTTCATCCGATAGACCTGGCTTGCTTGATAGAATGTCGTGATCAGCAAGTTTTAAGTAAAAACTAGAAAACAAACTTGTTGGGTGATTGGTTGTCTAAATAGTAGGGGTGGGTAAAGCTTCACACCACTCGAAGAGAAGCAAAGTTAAAGTGCATGACAACCCAATATAGTTAAAAACCATCTACGAGAAGACCTGATGCAAATCGCTTTCACGGGGATCCCTCCATGTTGGGGACTCTAACTCAGATCTTTAGGCAATTTGATAGGTCTCTCTCTATCCATCGCCAATGATCCCACGTCACGTGATAGTATTCCATGTATTATCCGTGTTTAGTAGTCTGGATATTATCCTCAATAAATATAGGTTAGTTTTACTATCACTGCATCCTTCATTCCCACGCACCACCCAATCCTCCAGGATTTCAACCCCTTACCGCTAGGGGTCTAACCAGGCAATGCGACTCACCACGGTGACAAGGTAGTGTTGTAATTAAGGATCAATCACCGTGTTAAAAAGGGTGTTAACAACTAATAATATAGTAAAATGTTATCAACGCTGACCCCACTAAAGTTGATTGCATTTTATAGAAGTTTATTCGAACCAAAATCGTACTTTAGCAAGAGATGGCAAGGCATTTTTTACTTTCTCTCGACACCTCGGATAGAGAAGTATTGTGATCGTCAAAAAAAACTCTAACTTGAGATTTTGATAAATGTCAACATGTCATGACTACCTGAAACAAACAAAAAAAAATGTTT
>CABFVX010000142.1:363430-426822 GCA_902151425.1 Timema shepardi | reverse complement strand
GGGGGGGGGGTCATCTTAAGGAAATTAAATTTTAAAAAATGTGTCAACCTTTTGTTGTTATTTTAAGTTTGATTTGAAGCGTTTAGTAATTTTTTTTAGCACCCACTTATGTACTAATTACGTAAATGGTTTTATGGAGTAGTAAGGTTATATTTCAAGAAAGTGAACCCAGAATTGCATGGAGGGACAGTGGAAAACCATTTTGGAAAAACCACCCTCAGCACACCCGACTGAGATTCGACCTTCATTCTCCCCGTCATTGGCAGCAAAGTCTACTGCGAGAATGGCGCCTTTGATCATGTAGATCCATACTAGCTAATTGATGCCAAATATTTGATCACAAATGTATATTTAAAATATTTAATATATATATACCCAGATGTTTATTTGGATTAGTTAAATTCTAGAAGAAGTTTTCATTAGATTTGTGTACGTACTATTCAAAATTGTGTGCACAGTAAAACGAAGCTATTGTATTTGTTGTGCGTATATGAATGCAGCCAAGCGGGCCGGTCAGATATGGCTCGCGGGCCGTGATTTTGTGACCGCTGTCTGAGACCACTCGGCTATAGAAGTGAGTTATTACAGATCTTGATTGTACAACTTGTTTAATTCAGGTGAATTCTCTAGGTACGAAAGGACCATGGGTTCGTGCTGCAGTGGAGGGGATAAAGTTGAGCCATTGGCAGGGAAGACAGAGGTGAGATGGGTGATGAATATTATTAGTCAAATAATGTCATTAATATGATTTAGATAATAATTTAGCGTTTTAATTTAAGAATTATATAAGTTATTTTCAAACTGAGGTATGCAAAAATAGTTTAGGGTTGGTAGCTTATTTTTTGCTCCAAGTTTACATAATATAAAAATAGCTATATACGTTGAAACATTACATAATTAATTGTGTATTTTAATTAAAATTTTAATTAGTATTCTCGTTAGTGTTTCACACCCTCCCCCCCTTTTATTTAAAAGCTGCAAATAAATTTTACCTAAGTAACAAGCGAAGCTTATAGAATAGACTGTGTGTGTTGATTTTTTATAGTCTGATATGTAAAATTAAATTGATGATGATTTAATGTTTTAATCAAAATAGCACCCTTCCTAATTTAAGTAATTAATTTAAAAACAACTTGGGAGAATTGATTTATTTGTTTTAAAATATAAGTAATTAATTTAAAATTAACACCAGTACAACTTGGGAGAATTGATTTATTTGTTTTAAAATTTAAACTTTTGGAGTACTTAAGGTGTTTATTTACAAACAAGGGGGGTATATAACTGTAAAAAGTTGTAAATCTACCATATTATCTGCTGGTCAACCTTTTCGTTGCAGCTCGATAGCACAGCTACCAGTAAATTTGTTGAAGATGTCGAGAAGAACAAGAACAGAAGCTGCACGGATATTTTCTTCCTCATCCTCCTGTTTGGCTTCATTGTCTCACTGGTATGTACCATTTTAACATAATGAGTGTTTAGAAAGTACCAAATGATCTTTTACTTATGAAGATTTAAGATTTAAATTATTGGTCCATGAACTTAGAAAGGCGGGGCTAAGGGGGAGGGGCGCTGGACCCCCATGGAATGGAAGGACTCCTCAGGTGGGGGTTCCACAGATACAGATACAAACTTAAACATAATATTGTTTTTCCTTTTAGTATTTTAGTCAACATCCAAACACACAAAACTTTGGTTGAAAATTATGCTTAGTGGAGCAATAGTGTGGTCTCGAGCACACTATCAGTCCACCTTTTAACCGATGATGACACAAGCAAACCCACACTAGCATCCACTTAGTGAAGTTCTTGCATATGGGCCTTAAGACTTTTAACAAATACCTTAATTTGAACATTGATTGATGCAAATTGTTAACATGAAACAGCTTCGTTAACTCGATTGAAATTAAAATATTTGTTTGTGTAAAAACATATTTTAAATAATATTTAAACCATCGATCTTACGCACTGTCAAAACTCTGTTTTCAAATCGTTGTTTGTTCTACAGGGATGCCTGATTGCATATTGTGGAATAAATGGTGACCCATACAGAATCATCAATGGCTACGACAAGTGCGGCAATATTTGCGGCAGAAAGAATCCTAGGGCAGATGCAAACAAGTTCCCCTGCTATGGAGAGGACCAGACAAAAAAGAAGTAAATAAAATACTATTCTTAAACGTTTATAAGAGTATTTGGACCAGCTAGAAGTTTATTTGGAGATAAATGAATTTGTGAAAAAAAAAAGTTTATTCAAGACACAGGAATATAATATTTAAATTAATAAATTAACAGTTACCAAATTTATTTCCTCTCTGAAATAGACAAAAGTGTATATTTATAAAATATTATTTATTAATAAATTTAAAGGAAGTTATCTACTAAGGTAATCAATACACATGATTAAAAATAAATTTTTACTATCAACATTTTAGAAAACATTCTAAAAATGGTTGAAAGTAAGGAGTGGTTTTAATTAAAAGTTAAGACTTAGATTGCTCTAGAAATAAATTAACAGATTAAACAGTTGCTAAATTGGTAGATGTATAATTAGAATTTACTTTTGGTGAAAAACCTTATTAGATATGAACATTTATATTCAATTAATAATACATCACCAACTAGACCATACATGAGTTGATGACAAGTCTAAAATAAATGTTTACATGTTAAAAATGTTGTTATAAAAACTTTAAGATATACAATATAGTATGGTACAGAACATTGTTTTAAGTTCAAATATGCTGTGAAATAAAAGGGTAAAATTTTAAGGTTAACATTTGCTAAACAAATTTAATGAAGTAATTAAGTGATATGGAATAATCTAAGTCCGATCTCTTTCCTTGTCCTTGGAGTTAACATCTTTCCATCGGAATAACATTTCGTATTTTTCACGACGACTCAATAACCATGAGTATGGTACCATAGTACCAAAACATGTCGGAATGAAGTAATCCAGCATTTTTCCAGTGCTGGATATCATAAAGGAGTAATGGGACAAGGAAACAGATAAGATTTAGATTATTCCATATCACTTAATTACTTCATTAAATTTGTTTGGCACATGTTAACCTTAAAATTTTACCCTTTTATTTCACAACATATTTGAACTTAAAACAATGTTTTGTACTTTACTATATTGTATATTTTAAAGTTTTAGTAACAACATTTTTAACATGTAAACATTTATTTTAGACTTGTCATCAACTCGTTTATGGTCTAGTTGATGATGTATTATTAATTGTATATAAATGTTAATATCCAGCAATATGTTTTTTCCACAAAAGTAAATTTTAACTATACATTTTTACTTGTAAGTTCACTTAATACATCTAACAATGTAGCAACTGTTTAATCTATTAATTTAATTCTTTTATGTATATTTCCAGAGCAATCTAAGTAAGTCTTAACTTTTAATAAGTTTACTATCGAGTTTCTACTTGCTAGATAGGCCTACCCACTTTGATGGCCGCATGGTCTAAGGCGTCACGCTCACAATAGACTAGACTGCTGATGATGGGGATATTGAGGCTTGAATCCCGATAGGATGTATTGAGGTGCTTTTTTCAAAACGGTTTTCCTCTTTACCTCCACGAAATGCGAGTGCACTTCTTCCTCCAAATTATATATTACTTGCCCTTAAGCCACTAGCACAATTAATACATCTGAATATAGCCCAAACAGGTAGTAAGACACAATGGTAAAAAAAGCAAACTTAAAGGATTGTCTAAATGTTTGCAGGTTGCTTCTTGTGACGGAAGCTGAGAAGATTCTCTTCAACTACCAGAATGTGAACAGAGAGTGTGTTGAAAAGTGCTCAACAGGCTAGTGAGTTCGTCACGATAACGCTTTATTATCTAAATTATGCCAACACTAGGGGCAATGATCCACCCCATAGTTGTAAACAATACAATAATCAAGTTTTAAGTTGTTCAAGCTAGTTTTGAAATGTCTTTTAACATCTGATTTTTGTTGTTGTGAAAAAAATTGTATTAAATTGATAAACCAACTTTTTGTCCCTCTCTTTATGAGCACTAAAACATAAACACCAAATAATTCCGAAAGTCCATTTCTTTTAGAGTAACTTTCTTCCACCCCTCAGTCTCGGTTGTCAAAATATAAATAATGCATCCCTAAATTCCTTCTTTGAAGTATCAAGCATCAATAATACTATATTTTATAAATTATTAGAAATGTTGACATATGAACTCAATCAGTTGATGTTTGTTTTTAGTCGCAAGTACCTGAACCGATGTGTACCGGAAATTACTTCATCAACAAAGAACACAGTTGTGTCCAAAACTGGGATTAAAGATTTTTTCCAGGTAGGCCTATGTATTAATAATATATTTAGACAATGTAACCTTGGTAAGAAAGTTGGTATTGTATATGTTATTTTTTACATTCTACATTCATGTCCGTTTCCAGCATGTGGTCTGGCTCAGTTTTTTATTCAAGTCATATATTTTACACTACCGTCTTGTTAGGCCTGTCATAGCTTCATATACCTTATAATATAACTTAAGACTAGGACAAGCACAACATCCAGACCCCGACCGTTAATTCATCACTGTGAAAGGGTAAACCCACATTTCACAAATGATAAATCTTTCAGTCATGCTGGGAATCGAACTCGGGACCCTTTACCCAGGAGACAGACAAGTAACCGGCTGAGCTAAGGTGTTGGATATTATATCTCTTCTAAAATTTAATACATAAGGTAACTATATTAATTATATTCATTTGTCAAATCCTGTGTTCAGCAACTATAACTTTTGACAAATATTATGATAGATGATAAAATAATACTAATTGAATTTAGTCATTATTGTGAGCATTTTTTAATTATCTTTTTTCATATGTTCTAAGCCTACCCTCCTGCAGAAATTCCACTATAAGGACTTAACTCTAACCCTGGATTTTTTTCACAGTTGAAAGTTACTAAATTATCTGGTTTTAAATAACTTTTTAAATACCACTAGAAAATACCAAACTTACTAAGGACTGACTATGCTACAGCTTACTATACAAATACACATTTTATTTTATAAAAAATTTACAGCTATGATTAAATTTGTCCTATGCTTGGTTTTATTGTTTGTACATTATTTCTACCATAGATATTTGTTTGTTTTTTAACGGTGAAAATCTATCCATCAATCATAATTTTCAGAAATTTTAAAACTAAAGCAAACCATTTATTTGCTACAGGAAGCATCTGAAGACATCAACATGAGTTGGAAAGAAATTCTCTACCTCTGCATCATCGCAATGAGTATGTTCCTTTATCCTTATACATTTGGTAGCAAAAATCAAGACATTTTGAATATTAATTTTTTAGTGAACATGTTCCAGCAGAAAAATTGAGAGCACAGTCATGTGTGCTATTATTTTAGTTTGAAATTCAATAATAATATGTTATCCACAGTGTTGGCTAGCCTGTGTGTGTTTATTGTCACCAGCTATTTATGGTCAGGCTTATGTTACAAACAGTTGCTATGAGACCCACTTCTCACTATAGACTAGACTGCCAATAACAAGAATATCAGGGGTTCAACACCTGTTAAGGTGCAATTAGAGTGGTTTCTTCAAAATTGTTCTCAACTCTCCCGCCACACAAATGTGGGTACTTTTTCTTTGGATTAAACCTTTCCGAATCCCTAAGATATAACCGTAATTAGTTTATGTAAGTATTGCATGAACGGTTAGGGAGACTTGGCAAAAAAAAAATGAAGAAGTTGTGATATTTTTTTCCTGTATGAGTTTATGCCCTCTATTCTGGAAAATTCTGGTGCATTTTCTTAAGCTTTGCATTTTAGTATGAAAACCTACTATGAGAGCTAAAAATATTTATTTGAATAATGGAGATATGTGTCCTGTGCAAATCTCACGATAGTTCAATTGGTAAAACATCAGGGCACTAAACCAAAAGATTGAGCTTTGAATCTCAGTTATAAATATTTTTTCAAAATAATCCTGATGATTGAATTTCATCCACAATAATACTAATAATCCTGGTCGTGAAATGTTCTCACTCTTACTATGTGTTTTAATCTGTTTGAAGCATTCTGCATCGTGATCCTAATCCTGTTCCGGTTCTTGGCCGGAGTGATGGTGTGGTTGGTTCTAGTTGGTGTGGTCATAGCTAGCATCGCTGGGACCATATATCTATGGTAAATTATACTAGACTCAAACATTAACATCAATACTATTCCTATTTTCAATGGGTTTGTTTTTAAACTAGATTGATGAGCACATTTTAATTTATCACAGTCCAGCCAAACAAGGTATTTTTATAGTTGTCTAATTTATTTGAAAGATATATTTTAAATTTATTTATGTGTATTTGTAATAAAACAAATTAAAATGTTCATAAAGTAGTTATTTAGTGCACCTGCTTCGAAGGTTAGGAGTGTCACTCTCACAATAGAATAGCCTGCTGATGATGAAGAGATTGGGGTTCAAATCCCAGTCAGGTGCACTGTGGGTGATTCTTACTAAATAGTTTTGCACTCTTACTACACACTAATGTGGGTACACTTCCTCTAAATCTAACCTTCCTTATCTTTAATACATTAGCGTAATTAGTACATAGGCATATAGCTCGAATGACTAAAAGACGCTGCACCAAAAAAAGAAGTTATTTGTTGAAACTAAATATTTATTGAAGAGATACATATAATTTTATTTTTAACTATGGAATTAAGAAATTTATTCCAATAGATGCCTTTGATTTTAGTACTTATATAAGAACAGTGTTATTATTTCATATATTATATAATTTGTGTAGGCCTATATTAAAAAAAATCCTTTAGTTAAGTTACCAACATATACATGCACTGCTACACAAATACACACAAAATTATCATTTATAAAATCTATTTTTCAACATTTTTAGGATTACTTGGAAGAAAAAGAAGGAAGCTTTTAGTGGAAGTCAAGTTAATGAAGAAGTCAACCAAAGAACAGTAATCACATATCTTGTGGCAGCTATTATTGCTACTATTATCACTGTAAGTCCTGATTAAGCACTCTAAACAGTAGCAAAGTACTTTTTCAACATATTTGTAGCATTTATCATTGCTAATATTATCATTATAATCTGTAGGTATTTCGTAGCAATAAGCTTGTAGTCTACAACAATGCCACACCCAGAATTATGGTCTGGAGGGTGGAGGGGTGGGGGCTATTGAAATTGCACTTAAGAGAGGTGCTACATATAAAATACAAAAGTTAGCGATAACTATGTTTGGATCGTCTATAGACTCAACTTATTAAATACACCAAAGTTTGTGGCAACATACGCCTTCTGCTAACTAAATAATGAAATTACAGTAACAGTAATAGATCGCCAACAAATTCCGGATCTAAACTAGTCCTTATACAGTTCAATAAATCCCGAGAACTAAAACTTATAACACAGTTATAGTTTAAAGGGAGACCAAGAATTATCTTGAAAGATCCTAAAGCCAATGTAGGAAAGTGCGTCATAATTGGTCACTTGTTTGGAAGGTTTGAGAATCACGGACAGCGATGATTGGCTGGTGGGGCGTGGTATGATCTGAATAAGTGAGTTACAGAACTTTAATTTTCTCAAACGTTCCAGCTTTTTTTAAATAAAAGGATATTGTAAAGAGAGTACTCACATTTAGGCTTATTTAAAAATAAATAGTTTCAAAGCTCACTTTCCAAAATAATAAGATACAGACACGTGGATGCACCACTTTTTACAATTATGCTCTTGTGTGATAACAATTGGTCATGCAAGTATTCATATGTAAGATCATTTAGATATTTTTCACTGCTTTTTTGGCAGTAGTCTACACAAACTACTCAAAAACATATCTGGCTGTGTTATATATTTAAAAATCAATTTTTCATTTGACCAATCATATATAGGCTATGCCTTGGATACCTCACATTGCAGTTTATTTCCATTGATACCCGGCCAATAAGTGTTCCACTGAGTCATGAAAACACTCGAAGGCACAGATTAAACTAATTCTTCTTCTTACCCTAACAATGCCCCACCACTAAAAAAAAAGAAAAGCCTATGCATTTGTAGATGTGTGGTGCCTAACATGTACATTAATTATATCTATTTCTGTTTCCTAAACTAGATAAATAGTTGTTTTATTTTTATTGCAGGTAATAGTATTGCTAGTGATCCTGGTGATGAGGAAACGAATCGCACTTGTGATAACGCTGTTCAAAGAAGCTGGGAAAGCTATACAGAATATGCCATTTCTGCTATTCGAACCGTTCCTTGTAGGTTTACATTCAACAATATTTTGTATATATGTTGCGAATAATATGGATATTTATTTGATGTAATACTTTATAGTAGTTTTTTTTATAGAGAAACACAACGCTAGCTATACATTTAAAACATATTTGTCAATTTTTTTAAAGTTGATAAAAAATGATTTATTTACAAATTGATTATATATTCAGGGTATTTGAATAGTTAAAATAGTTATGTAAGAAACACAATGAAAATACTTTAGATTGTTTATTCACCTCTAATGAGGTGATACATTTTCAGCCGTTTCTAAGAGTTGGACTTGTAACCCTTAGACCAGTAAACTGATGTTTTATGAGGTTTTCAAACTTACTTTCAGAGCCATGGCCTAACTAACATACATCCTCTAACTTTTCATAAAATAGAATAAACAAATAATTCACCTCAGTGGTCAAATGGTCTAAGGCGTTACTCTTGTGTTAGTGTGACCTGCTGGTGACGGAGGGATTTAGTCTTTTCAGCATTCACCTCTAAACTTATTTTTTAACTAGCCTCTGATAATATCTTTGCATTTCTTGCCACACCTTCCTCTTGTCCAACAAAGCTAAATCTATTGTGTATCCTAATAGCCGCATTGTATCGTTTTTGTCAACCCTTCCCCACACCCTTGCATTAACCTAATAGCATATTCTTAGGCTGGATTAAAAAGTAATGGGTAAAGCGTATCTCCTCAAATTTTGAAAGTATATGATAACTGATAAATGACATCCAGCCCGTACCCTGCCATACGTATCAATCAAACATACCTCAATTAGCTTGACAATTGTTTTGGGTATCACAAACTTAACCAACATTTCATATAGTTTGTTTCTTTTAACTGAATCATAGGCTTTTTTAAAATCTATGTATAGAAATTGATGAAATGTCATGTTATATTCCCACTTTTTTTTATAATATTTGCCAAATACTCGATCTAGTTCATCGAAATCCACACTGATGACACCATATTATTTCTTCTGAATTTGTATTTACTCTCCTCAGAATTATATTAGATACAGTTTTATAACATTTTGGTAGTAGTGAGATACCTCTATATTTGTTTACAGACATTTTTTATGCTGGGCTGTACTGTGGCTGTTTGGGTGTTTTTCTGCATTCTTGTGGAGAGCTCAGGTTTTCTTTACGCTGCAGGAATAGATAAATACTACTACAAAAAAGATACTCTCATGAAGGTACTGTCAAATCTATTATTTAGTATCAATGCTAAGCAGTTTCACTTGCCTTAAGCTACATTCTCAACTCCTTTTACGTAATTCAAAAACTATAAGTGGTTATATTTTTTTTTTTTTTTATATATACCTAGCTATTTAATGTTTTAAACTAAATAGATATTATGTTGTTAGCATGTGTTTCTTAATGATAGCACAGGCAATATGGATTTCTATAAGCCATTACCAGCCTCCCAAATTGCTGGTAATTGTCTCAATGGTAAAATGTCAACTGTTATTTCTGATGACATAATTTTACAAACTGTTGGCCTTCTATTAAAAAAACTGAAAGTCTTCGGCCAGCAATCACGCCATTAACCATACCAACTGAGCGGCCATCGTCTGTTGGTGAGTATCGTGCCAAATTCCGTGGATAGAGGGTGTCATCTGGTCAGATCAACCCTTCAGCTGCTAATCTCAGTTTTCTAGACCGGAGCTGCTAGTTAAAAAAAAATTAAAATCACTTGTTCAACTAAACAAACCAAAATATAAATGTGTTGATTCAATGATCTAGAATTTAGAATTAAAATTAATTCTACCTTTAATAAAGTAAGGAACTAAACAGAAATTAAATGTTGTTATATGATGGTATTGTTAATATTTCTAGGTGACTCGATGGTATAACCTCTTTGGTCTATTTTGGTTCACCCAATTTATCATGGGCTGTCAACATATGGTAATAGCCGGCGCTGTTTCCAAATGGTTCTTTACGAGGTAAGTTCTTATTTTATTGATTCACATATCCATCAAACAAAGAAAATATAGCAAGATCACTTATTATCTATAGTCATGTAAACACAAACATAAATATCAGTTTTACAGGTTGGTAAAATCACATTTATTCTAAGAATTAAATCAATGTACAATAGAAGTACAAGTCCGACACCCTAGCTCGGTATGTGGCGTGTCTGTCTAATGACCTAAGGGTCCAGGTTTGATTCCCGGTATGGCCGAACAATTTATCATTAGTGAAATGTGGGTTTACCCTTTCACAGTGATGACTAAATGGCCGGGGGCAGAATGTTGTGCCTGTCCTAGTTTCAAGTTAGATTATAAGGATTATGAAGCTATGGCAGGCCTAGCCAGCCGGTAGCGAAACATATATAGCTCAAATAAAAAACTGACCCAGGCCACAGGCTGGAAACATTGATGGATGTACCATAGAGAGGTACAACATGATATTATTTAGCTTATGCAAAGTTAAAATTCTATATTTATTCTTAACACTTGTGTGTGGCTGTATATTAAGAAGGATGAAGATTTAAACATTGGCTTAGTAAAGCCACTGTTTACAATGATTCCCAGTTCCCCTCGAGTTTGAAGAACTACATTTTACATTGATTGTTAAAACTAAGACCATAGGCATAGTTGCATTTTGCGCATGAATGAATAGTGAATGCATCTAGATTCCATTTGAAGATTCTTTTTAAAAAATGTATAACTTAAACGATATTTTTTACATTTATAATTGATGATTAAAATAAAAAAAAATCCTTCAAATGTGCTAAATTCATACATTACTCTTTGGTTCATAGATATAATTTTAAGAAAATGTATTTAAACTTTTAAAAAGCAAACTAAACTAGAATTAATTTAATAAAATGTGTACTCTACAAGAGGGTTAGTTAAAAATGGTCAACACCTTAGCCCAGTCAGTATCATGTCAACCTACTGAGAAAAAGTTCCGAGTTTGATTCTTGGCATGGCCAAAATATTCGGGTGAGAGTGGGAGGGGGAGGGGGGCGCACAGAAGTTGTGGATGTTGTGTCTGTTCTAGATTAAAGTTAGTTTTTTAAGGCATGTCCTTATTTTATCAGTCGGTTCAAAAAGTGCATTTTATATACCTAAAAAATAAGAAAATATTACAACAGACAAATAGAATTTATGAAGACTCTTTGAAGATAATAAACCTTTTTTAAACTCGAGCCATGTTATTGATGTTTTAGGAACAAGAGCAGTTTGGATTCTCCCATCTTGAAGAGTTTTAAGAACCTGGTGCGCTATCACTTGGGCACTGTCGCCATGGGGTCCCTTCTGATAGCTTTGGTGCAAATGGTTAGAGTTGTGCTCACTTTTGTACAGAACCGTCTCAAAGGTTACGACAACTCTGTTACAAGATGTCTGTTCAAGTGTTGTCAGTGTTGCCTTTATCTCCTGGAGAAATTCCTCAAGTTCTTCACTAGGAACGCATACATTCAAACAGGTAATCCTTCCAAAATATATGGATTTTAGTATTTGTTGTGGTTATTAAGCAACGTAGATGGCCAAATTCCTTTTGAGGACCTATGATGCATTTTAAAATAATCTGTTAGAGTAAAAGTCCAATAATCCAACACCCCTGATAGTTTGGCAGACATACCCCCCCCCCCCCCCCCNCCCCAAACCCTTGCCCCACCACTCGTATTTTGGCTTTGCCCCAACACCATTCATCAGCCTGTCAGTCTTTTTTGTGCTTTGTTAGCCATTGTGTACACAATCTCATTCCTTTTGAGGACCTATGATGCCTTTTAAAAAAATCTGTTACAGTAAAAGTCTGATAATCCGACACCCCCTCCCGCACCTCATACTCCACCACTCGTATTTTGGCTTAACACCAACACTATTCATCTGCCAGTCAGTCTCCGCATTACAGTGATATAGTCTGATAATGCAGGACAAGACAAAAGGGTATTATTTGCGTGGACCCCATTATAACTCAAGTGGAGTTCCACGGGTTGCTCACCGAAGCTAATACCGCACGTGAAACATGACTACTTGACCAACTCAAAACATAGATTTTCATTAACCCAACTGTGATTTGGAAAACAAAACAGACAGTCTGGTTGTAGCCATCCATATATTAAACAGATGCACATGACGTCCACGGCGTCATGAGAAACATTGGCTCAAAATAAATAAATGGAACTTGTGGATGTTAGTAAGTCCTTGACTAAGACATTACTGCATTTGAAGCCAAAGGCTCATAATGTAAAGCCTGTATCATAAGGATACAGAGAAACATAGTCACTAGGACTAATATATTAAGTCTAGTACTAGTCAAAATGAGACTTGTCCTTCAGACTGGAGGACACAGTATTTAATTAATTAAATAAACTTTTTCCATCTTGAAGTCAACAAGACTTGAAATGGATTAACTGTCCATTCGACATAATATTAAACTAACAAACAAAAAGAAAGTCAGCTTCGACTATAGACACAAAACATATAGAATATCGAAAATGTCTAGGAAAACATTGTCTAGTTTTTTAAAACATAAGGCCTTGACGATGTTGCCAGGATACTTATGTTTTTGAAGTACATCCTCCTGGCGAGCGCGGCGGTGGATCTGATGGCCAACACTTCATGGTCATCTTTTACTTCGTTGCGTGACGTTGTAGAAGTTCCTCCTTCGACGCTGTGTTGTAGTAGAATGGGTATAATGTGATTTTGAGAAACAGCCTTATATACTCTAAAATCTGACACAAAGGGAACAAAACACAAAGGGTGATAAACTCATAAATATAGAAAAGGAGAGAGACGGACAAAGGCGGGGGAAAGAAAAATGACGTGGAAAGAGCCGCTTGCGGGGAAGGGGGAAACATGGTTCCTTGGACTGCCGCTAGTCTTCTCTGACGGGAAGTGGGTCACTGGGTCAATCACAATCTTCTCTTCTTTCTTCGTCAGGTGTAGTTATGATAGCCCAGTTAGGCCGCCATCATTGAATAATTTCCTTTTCCAACATGTGGCGAACAAATCCAAGAACATCTTGAAATGGTGAGTAGATACTAAATCAGCTTCTGTTTAAATATATCTGTTTTGATTATATTCTTTAAGCTCAGCTATTATTTTTATGAGAATTTGTGATATAGACGCCCTTTACTATATTTTCTTGTAGGCAGCATGGCAAGTGTATGAAAATTTATCCGACATCATCCAATGGCAAAGGGTATGCATTAAAGTATTTTATTCATAAATATGATAATGTTAATCCTCTTCTTTGATATCTGCTACAATGTTAATCAAATGGCAATTTTTTTAATAACCACGTGTTTCAATTTTGGGAGACACGTGATTGTATCTGACTGCATCTAGTCAGGGAAAATAAACTTTGAGGTAGATTACTTTTAAATATGTTAATATTACTTCTTTCGTAAATTATCAAAATATTGATATTTAATTGTAGCTGTCCAATTTGTCTGATTGACATGATACATTTATTTAATCATATATTACAACTTCTAGAAAAACTACACTTTAACAAACATATGCTTTAATATATTCTTTCTTTAGTTAGATTATTAGCATGTGAACTAATTTTTTCTCCTTTTTAATTACAGCAATTCATGGAAGCAGCTTTTGTAGATCTGGGAAGCAGGCATTTTCACTGTTGTCAGCAAATGCTTTGAGGGTTGCAGCAATCAACTCTGTAGGAGACTTTGTGTTATTCTTAGGGAAAGCTATGGTTGTGATCTCTACAGTTCTTATTGGAATTAAAATGTTAGATGTAGGTATTTTAAACAAATTGTTATCCAAGCAATCCACATGTGAATTACTTAAAATAATCTTAACTTACTTAGACACATCATACATACATGATCTCTTTTATAAGCATGAGTTGAAATAATTTAAATAGTTACTAGTACTAATACAACTGGAATACTTTTAAAGAGTAAATTAGCTATCCCAATATTACAGGAAAGGTAAAAAAATAAAAATAATTATACACTCTTAAAGTGTACATTTAAATAGCTTTATATATATATATATATGAATATATATATTCATATATGTCAAGATACAATCCATACACTTGAATATAACAGGGCTGTGGAATTGGAGTTGGTAAAATTGTACAGAGTTCGACTCCAGCTTCAAAATAAAAACTTCTATATAATATTATAACAATATTTTATACTTTTTTTTATTTAGGACTAAAATTTGTAATTTGGATTTTCAAATTTATTTTAATTTGAATTCACAATTTCAAAGAATCTTCCCAATAAGTCATCTATTTTTGAGCATTTTACTGTATTAAATTTGTTATTACTAATTAATATATATTAGCCATTTATGAAGGAGTCAGAGTCAAAGGTTTGGCATACTGACACCAGAGCCCTGGTATTTAATCACTACAATATACCATACTAGCTTAATGAATTAATATTTTTTTATTTGATTACCAAACCCTTCCTTCACCTCTGACAAGACATCTTGTGAATGTGAGGAATGCCAGGCCTCCACCGTGGTTCGGTTTCATTTCATCTCACAATCACCCTACCATTACACATTAGCGTAAGTGCGTATAACCCGAACGGGTAGTAAGACGCGTTGCTAATAACAATAACAATTAATATTTTCTGTGATACCTCAAACTAAATTGATTGTAATTAGTTTCACTTCAATAAAGATAGATTATTATTTTGATACTATCACCAAGGAAATGATTTATCTAGAGCTGTTGTTTTTCCAGAATATGGAAGGTATTCATCATGTTTGGGTGCCTCTTGTTTTGGCTGGTTTATTTGCTTTCATTGTCGCCGACTGTTTTGTTACGGTGTATGAGGTGAGTAGATTACAACAAATTCTTGACTTTAAAAATTTTATTTTATAGAATGATGTTAAGAAGTTCAATCAAAATAGATTATAAAATAAATTTCTTAAAGTTATTTTTTTTGCAGGTTGATATCTAACTAATATTACTCGCCATTTCCCCTTAAATGTTTGCTTATTAGATATTTGTTCTTTTATTTAAATAAATCTACATCCTACATTTAAATAAAATAGCTTATTTCTAAACAAAATTCTCTTAACTCTTTAGAATTAGGCAGTTTTTGGCGGACGGACGTTAGCTTAGTTTTTATTTTTTAATTTCAAAACAAATCTGGACTTAAGAACATTGTTCATATCACGTTATATTGTATATTATATTTTTTGTATTAATATTTTAATGAGTCAACTTATGTTTTAAGACTATTCATCAACTCGTTTGAGAATTATATTTTAGTTGACAATGCATTGTAATTTAATCTAATTGTTCATAACATACACTATGTTTATTTATGAAAATTGTATATAAATTAATGCTTGTCAATTTCACGTGATACATTAACCACTTTATTAACTGCTTAATTCATAAATTAATTTTATAATTTTCTAGCTCAACTTATCTAAGTCTTAACTTTCTCTATAAACACTCCTTACTTTCAACTATTCTTTTAGAATGTTTTCTAAAATGTATTTAGAATTTCTTTAGCTAATAAAATTGATGTCTTTTTAAAATAATTTTACTGAAAAATTTAACCAATGCACTTAAAATATATGTCGACACTTTTGAAAAAGTTTGAACAAATTAGAGATTATTTCATAAACTACATGATTTTTTTGCTCTAATAAATTTAACTAATTTTAAAGATTATTAACACTGACTCACTTGTCAAACTCATTTATAGTTAGTATTATTGTGTTTGATTGTTTTTAATTTTATTGGGGTTTTAAGGAACAACAACTGATTGATTTCATGACTATAAATTGATTAAATTATCTTAGAGAATAATCAATTAGGTCCTAGTATAATTTAGCATTAAAAATAAATAGTAAGCAAGGATTTTTTTTCTTAGTGTTTAAATTAATTTTCTACTCTCTGAGTGTTAGTTTCTATAAATAAACTCAGGATTCACTCATAACTATATTTCATACATTATATTTAATTTTGCATTTAATCTCTAGATGGCGATTGATACAATATTCCTTTGCTTCTGTGAAGATTGTGAAGCAAATGATGGGTTGAATCGGCCTTATTTCATGAGCAGAGGGTTGATGGTGAGTGAGTAATTAATAAAGAAGGGAGATTTAAGTATGGATAAAATTTGTCTAGTAAACTATGAACTAATTAGGTAATTTGTAGCATTATAATGCGGCATAACAGTATGTGTAATGCAAACCAACCCACCAATTATACCAATTAAAAGTAAAAATAACCCTACAAATACATGACCTCTATCTAGATATATAATAGAATCATATTCTCTTCATAAATCTAGAGAAAATCTAAATAAAACAGTAACTTTTCTTACATATTACATGATGAAAAAAAATCTTGATGTCTCCAATAAGATGTTTGCTAAAATTTGTGAGGGGCCCTCGGATACTTCAAATCCCTCAAATCCTTAAGGATATCTGAGATTCAAGGATTCAAGAAAATTTCAGATTCGAGACGCTAATCTTAAAAAAAAAAAATTCTTTCTTTCAATTTTTCAAGTTAAATTTATTTTAGAGCTCTAATGCTGCTGAATGGTGGTTCAGAACCAATTATAATTATAGGATTAACTTAACAACCAGCCCCCAGACCATTACTTTTAACACTTAGCTGAATATATGACTTTTATAATGAATGGATTATATTATTATTAGCACCGGGTCTTACTACCCGTTCGGGTTATACACACTTGAAACGCTAATGTGTAATGGTAGGGTGATTGTGAGATGAAATGGAGGACCTACAGTTTAACGTGGGATCCGAACCACGGTGGAGGCCTGGCATTCCCCACATTCACAAGATGCCTTGTCAGAGGTGAAGGAAGGGTTTGATAATCAGATAAATCTGTGCCGGGACCGAGGATTGAACCCCGGCCGCCAGCACAGAAGTCTGACACCTTACCCCTAGACCGCCAGGTCACCGAATGGATTATAAGAAAGAATTTTAACATTTAGTTACTATTTGTATTTTCTATAATTATATCATAATTTTTCCTCTTATCTCCATGATTTTTTCCAAGATTTGGATATGGATTCAATATTCGAATGTAAAGTTGAAATTCGGATCTGTAAAATAGTGGATTTGATCCAACTCTAGTTAAAATGTTAAATATACATTTTAGTTAAAAGTATCACTCACCCAATATTTTATGTATTTGTCCAGGAATTTGTCCAAGACAGTAAAAAAGCCCTTGGAATTGTTGACTCATCTTCAACCAGTCATAGCCAAGCTTGGAGCCCAGTGTCTCAACGAGTAGCTACAGTGACAAAATAAACTATGCTACTGCAAGTCTTACTTTATTGGCAGAGATGCACTATATTAGAACACAACATGACAAACTGAGATTGACATATCATACTTAAAAACAATTTCTGCTTGTTGAGTGAATGAAATAATTTTTAATAAGAAACAGGGTGGCATTTTTATATAATTTTCTTAACTTGTGTTGTGTAGTGAATTATAACACTTTCATTTAAATGTTGTGGACTCAATGACCAACTGTTATATTTATAAGATGTTAAAAATGTATGTAACATAAAATAGCAAACAATTTCCTACTGGTTTTATAAATTTAAGTTATATGTATTTCTAAGTTTTGATACACCTGGAAGAAAAACAAAATAAGTATAATGTAGACAAAGAACATAAGTAGGCCTACAATTCCAAACCTCTGTGCCATACAATTATGCATAGCAACAGACTACTTTAAAATATAGTAGCATCAAATACTTGTTTCTTGAAAGGTTTTTTTTTTGTTTGTTATTTTTTTAGTCCTACGTAAAGTATTATAATTATTTACTAGTATTATACCAAAGTTAATACTTACCTTACAATGATATATCATATGTTCGAGCATCGACCAATTTTCATAAGTGATAATCTGAACTAAATATTAATTTCAATATAAGATCATTTACATTGTAAAAATAAATATAAGTTCATAGGATTTTGGTAGAAAAGACTTTTAAGAAAATTTAAACATATTTGTTTGCGGTCAACACATTTGAGTAAATTATTAGTGATACTTTAATAGGTATTGATGATGTCTATAAAATGTTAGCACATCACTTGACCTGACATATGAAAATAGATATAACTTAGTAGCTTTTCTAACTGTCAGATAAAAAAGATCTTCCTATGAATATTGGATTGTACAAAGTTATTTTTCAATAGTTTTTAAACGAGTAGAAATAAACAAAAAAAAGCCTGTTTCTTAATCTTTCAATCAACTTTTGAGCAGGCATCCTATTTTGGTAACTATAGTATCAAATTTTTTTTTTTTAAATGTACACATGTGTCACTAACTGCTGGGATCTCTGGGTGTTAGTGCCCCGAAGCACTGCCTGATAAAATCTCTACTTGAGCCATGATCCTTTTGTTAAATTTTGTTTGATGTTCAGAAAGATTTTGTTCATATAATATGTTAGTCATTTTATAAGCAGTAGATACAATAACTTCAAACTATTAGTTAATAACTCAAGTATTGTAACCACAAACTTGAAGTCCTAAGCCAATGTAAATACATTTGAGGTACATTATTTTGGATCCTAGTGAGGCCAAAATGTAATCTTCGCATAGTTCAAGAAGAGATGTGATACTAGTAATTTGGAGTTGCAATAAGAGTGGTCCTAGACATATATTTAAAAAAAACATTTTTGTATTTGTTCAGGCTATCTGGAAAATATTAATAAAAACATAATTTGTCCAGATTACTAATACTAAATATTTTATTTCAACAATGCTTCTGCTCCAAATAATTTGCAACAAATGAGAATTATCACTTCTTTAAGAAGCTATATTTATATGTGTGTGTGCCTTTGCACATGTGTGAAGAGGTGATTTTGAAATGTATGAAAATACACACATTTATACAAGACTTAAATATACTGAATCCAATACCCCCTTTATTTGTGTTTAGGAAAAATATCAATAAAATGCTTTATCATAAGTGTGCCCTTAAAAAAACTTTTAAATTAATTAACTATCAACAAACTTAGCTCACAAATAGGTTTAAATTAAAATTTACTTTTATATGTACTTTTGATAAATTTTGTATTTAAATTTGCTATAAGCAAAGTAAATGTAACAAATTATCCTGTACTCTCCTGTCTAAAATGAAAGAAACATAATGGTATTAACAACCCAACTAATTATAAATAGCAATAATAAAACATACCAAACAATCTGAGAAAAATATTTGAAAGTTATTTAAAAAGATTGCTCAAACCATTTGAACAATATTCTACTCTACAGTAAATTAATTATGCTTCATTGTTGCACTTAATACCATATTATCACTCTATTATTATTATAGATATGTTCTATCAAATATTAAATGTGAATATTTTTACCACTCAATTTGTACCAAAGTATATTTATGTATTTTATGAATGTACAACTTGATATATTTTTTGATTCAATAAATATTTAAAATATAAATATAATGCTATTTACTAAGAAGATGTTATTCCATTGAAGATTTTATTTTCGGATGGTCAAACATTTCACCCAGTTTAATAAATAGTAAGAAGTTTTGAATGAATGGAAGATTGGCAGACACATAAACATTTATTATATATATTATAATTGGAAGAAGGTATAGTAGGAGAGGTGAATAGAAACACATAAAAGGAACAAACACAATATGGTTTCTAAAATGAAAATAAGAACATCGTTCACACTTTACATTACTGCCATTGGACAAAACGTTGATGGCTGCCTCTGGAAAAAAATCGATAGCTACCACCCAATCCTCCCAACCAGGATTTCATTCTATCAGACAAATAAGTAATTTATATCTTCCCCCCCCCTCCAGCATGTGTCTTACTACTTGATCAGGTTATATATGTGCTAATTATGCTAATAGGTTAGGAATGAGAAAGGTTGAATTTAGAGAAAATGTACCCATAATGCATGGCAGGATACTGGAAAACGAGCCCCAGTACCTCATACCGGGATTCAAACCCCAATCTCTCTATCATCAGCAGTGTAGGCTATTGTGAGAGTAACACCTTAAACTATGCGGCCACTGACGCAGGTAATTTACTTATGATTTACTACTAATGGTGAGAGGTAACCAAACGCCAAGCTCATCTTGTTTGGTTTAATAGTGACGAGGAGGTGGAGATTAAAATTCTGGATGATTGTAATGTAATTTTATTTGTATAGTGTTTGTACTTGTATTTATAATCAAATTTAATCACTATTATTTAAATTGTGATTGTTAAATGCACATTGTTGCGACATGATTTAATATGTTATTAATTTACTCTTCTAGACTACATGTCCAGTGTCTTCCACACTTTTATAGACTCTGTCCTAAAATACATAAGAACATTCACACGGAAGCCGTAAGGCTCCTCCTTTCACTACAATCTGCACCAATCAGAGCCATCACTCCGATACATAGCAATAGGAGTTTCTCAAAAGACAAATTCGTAGAAGACCACACGCGGGAGCTTTCTTACAATGAATAGTGACTCTACAAACAATACTATCATTTGGAAACATTCTTGGTCAACCCAACCCCATCCATGCAAGATGAACACGTTACCAACTCAGTCTAGCAGACATTAAATTATTATAGCAATTATACCTAGCTTGGTTTTTCCTTAATAGTTGCCAACACTCCCTCCAAGAAAGTGTGGGTCCATTTCCATTGAATTCTATCTTCTCGATCTGTACTCCTTTAGTGTAGTTAATCACAGATAGCTTGTTTAGGTGGCCATATGGTCACTCTCACAATAGGCTTGACTATTAATGATAGGGGGATTGGAGTTCAAATCTTGGTCAGGTGTACTGAAGGTGTTTTTTTTCTGAATTATTTTCCACTTTTGCTCCATCCAAGTGCGAGTACACCACCTATAAATTCAACCTTCCTTTTACATAACACATTACAATGGATATCATCACTGCGGAAACTGCACGGATACTATTGGGAAACAGTGTTGTTACTCTTTGTTTTCGTTGGGTCAACCTTCCCATAAATATAAGACAAGTTTCGCAACGCTGGTTAGTCGAGGTTGCCATTAGCTCCTTTTTTACTCCAGCATACCACCTTCTGACATTACTGAAAGCAAGGAGATTTGGCAACAGTTGAGTGAGATAGTGAGCAGATAAAACTTTTCTCCATAATACTTGAAGTTTCCTTAGAGGTGATATTGGGTGTAGAATAAATATTAGTAGATATGTGTATTGACTCAAAGGGTAGTAAGACTATGATGTTTATTTATGCATCATAACAAGGCCAGCTTTACAAGGAAAAAAAAATTGAAGGAAAATTATATTACAAACAAATAGTAAAATGTTACATAATATGTTACAGGTGAATTGATTAGTAACAATAGTCTGATCTAATAACAATACTGAATGTTATAGAAAAATATGAGCTTAAACATTTAAAGAAAAAAAAGTCTATAGTGCTCTTTC
The DNA here is from genome assembly GCA_902151425.1 of Timema shepardi. Taxonomy (NCBI): domain Eukaryota; kingdom Metazoa; phylum Arthropoda; class Insecta; order Phasmatodea; family Timematidae; genus Timema; species Timema shepardi. The sequence goes on along the minus strand of CABFVX010000142.1, from coordinate 405,153 downwards.
GACACTAACATTTCTCATTTAAATGCTAGTGAATTTCCTAAAAATTTGCTTTTGGCCCGTCTCAAATTAGTGAACGCTTTAGATAAAAACAGACAGTAATAGATCATGAAGTATTAAAATCAAAAGCCTTAAACCAGTAGCAAAGTTATTCCGTATAGTTTTTTCAATTACTATTCAGAGGAGTGACGAGAATCCCACAGACCGCCGAAGTTTGTCAAGCAGTTCACGATCCAATTTAAAGATCAAGCAACTAAATGAATTAAAACTTGACAAATAATAATCATTGGTCATACGTCTTGTCCCTCATCATGGCAACTACACAGACACTCAATCCCATGTCTGTCATGAAGAAAGAGTTGGTGACCATTTTTGAATCAACTATTAGGTGTGTAATCCTTACGACACTCAATAAAAGTAGTATTAAAAATTGCTTTTTTTTAATGTAATTTAAAATATTATCCACGGACAGTTTGATTTTTCCTGAATTGACTCATGTGAGAAAAAAGTTGCTTACCACTGATTTTGAATACCTACCACCGATATTAATTCCAACTAAAATGAATGCAAGATGATTTAATAGCTTTGTACATGATAAAACATTTATTTTGGAACTATTGGTAAGAGGTTTAATAGACTAAGAACCCACGGCCATTTAATAGTGTGCACAATTTACTTTGCACAGTGATTTAAATGATCAAAATAATCTAACATGCGTGATATTGCTCAGATTCATACTTAGATAAACAATTTTTTTTTTTACAAAGGTAAAAAAAATTTTGCGACTTAAAAAAATATATCATGGCATCTGCCTGGGAGCTATATCGACCGAGCGGCTGATACATTCAGGGGCGGATTTATGCATAGGCCTAGTAGGCACTTAACTTTGACGGCAGATTTTAGGGGCAGCAAATTTTGGATGACGAAAGAAAACACACATTTATTTTCTACCAGTTAAAATAATTTTATGGCTTCATCATGTGTGTGGTTGTTGTAGTTTGCTGTATCTGTGTACCAACATGACAGAAGATCACCTTAATTCACTGACAATCATTTTAATTGAAGGTCACTTATTGGATAAAATGGTTGTCTGGCATCATTGACCAGGTTGCTCAGCAGAAATCAAGGTGAAATATGTTAATATTGAGTATTTTACTATTATGTATTTGTGTGTTGTAATAGTGTAAAAATATTTATTTCAACTTTTTAAGTCTTTGCTTGGATTCTTAATACTTTTAAAACCTCACTATAATAAACTATTAAATAACGTGAACCATTTTTATCTGTTATTCCACAGATAACACTTGTGTCGGTGTATGGGAGCTGGTAGGGGGAAAACAGGGATTTAGAAGGTTAGAAATTAAGGTAGGAAAAGTGGGAGGCAAATTATCTAGTGCCTATGGGCGGCAGACTCATAAATCCACCCCTGGATGCACGTGGTGAAGATAAGAGCCAACATTTGCAGATAGTGTGTGGCATGTGTTCAGCACAACAAACCATCCAGCCATTAATCTCAGTTTTCTAGAACAGAGATGCTACTTATTTATTCAAGTATTTCCTCTAACGTCTTCATGAAGCTGAAATGATCCCGTACCAGACCCACTGCTTTAAAGAAAAATCTGGAAGCCCCATGGATAAAACCTGGGACCTATAGATTTGTAGCCAGAACTGTGACCACTAGAACACAAGAGGCGGTCAATTTTGTGACTCAAGAGGAAAAAAATACAAGATGTTTGTATAAAAAAATTGACACATAACTAAGATTGTTTTCATATTGTTTATTATCTTGCCAATAGCTACAGTGGTCCCGTGGCTTCTTTGGTACTGACTGACAGCTCACAGCTGACTTCTGACAGTCAACATTTAGGTATATACCTAAATTTTGACCGTCAGAAGTGACAGCTGCTAAACACATGTTTTTGCAGATCATATGGTTCGGCATAGGGATACATAATTTGGTCTGGTAACTTTTCAAAGCTGTGAGCTGTCAGTGAGCACCAAAGAAGCCGTGAGACTACTGTAGCTACTTTTACTTAATTATTCAGTTATATTTAAACAAAACAAAGTACCAATTCAAACATATGTTCTCACTTTTGTTGTTCAACTTTTAACACTAAAACAAAGAACTAATTTCAGTGCATTATTTTATACGCATTTCTGAAAGAAAGAAAAAACCAAAACAATAAATATATTTTGTAGTGCTATTTCCCTGTTTCTCAAGCTAAGCACTTAGAGCAGATGTTGCATGTTGACCAACCACAATAGTACAGAATGATTTTATGCAAAGAACATACCAACCAAAACCATGAAAGGAAAACTTGCTTTTGTCACAAAAATATAACCATGAACAAATTGAAAAACAAACATTTTACTTAATAATAGAGCTCTGCAGAGTGTTTGTATTTTGAGCTTCAAGCCAAGTTTTAAATAAATACTGCAAAGAGGGAGGAAGGACCCAACAAAGAGGGTAGTGGACAACTTGGTATTGGAATGTCAAGGCTAGCAACCGAGTAAACTGGTGTTGAATGGAGGAGAGTATGAGCTTTAAGTAAAGGAGATATAAAAAAGGCATCTCTCTGTGAGGTTGTTGGATCACAACTAGGTTAGTGCAAGATTGTATCAAGTAAATATTATAATAAAGTTATACTATGGTCATCATTAAATTGATTACCGTTTAACTTTTCTCTGGCATGAAGTCTGTACCATGTGAATAGCTACACTCTTGATGGATAGGGATTTAATGAGGCTGGTTAGATTATAAAAGGTTGCTAAATCTGTACAGTCAAACCCTATATTCATTAATATTTTTTTAAACTATCCTTAATAGGAATGAAATGAGTCATAACTAACTTTTCAGTTCCTATAAAAATATATTTAAAAATTAATCCTAAGATTTATTGATTATTATTAAGGTTTTATTTTTTCAATGATTTAAAAACAATTTATTTTATATTTTAAAACATTACTTTTCTTTAAAATTCAATTTATTTGATAACTTTAATACAGATATATTCTTTTATATAATCAAGTTTTAAAATTATACATCTATTAAATTCAAGATCGACTTGACACTCAAGAGCTTTATGAAAAGCTCACTCGAGATGGACTTGAATTAAATAAACTGGTGCTTGAAGACTCCTACTTAAAAGAAATACAAATGTGCAACCATTTATAATATTTTTTAAGAGTTCATTGCTATTTAAAGTATGAATTAAAGTTATAAATAAACTAATACTACTTGTGAAATTGAGGAAGTACAAAGAATGAAGTGAAAGGATTTCAACCTCTAGCTAAGTGAATGTATAGGAATTAGTAAGGAAGATGTCAAGTAAATAAAAACGAGCGCCTGTTCTTTAGATAAAGCCTATTTTTCAAGTATTTGTTAATGAAAGCGTTAATAAAGGTCAGACTACACTTCAATTTGATAGCAAATACAAACAATTTTTCAGGTGTGGCCATGAGCTGCCTTAGAATGTAGGTCTTTCTGAATCCGTCGGGCAGAATATTGTGAACAGGTGTGAAATATTTATATTCTGGTGACAATGATATCCAAGTCACCTCTAGACATTGGAATAAAACTTTAAATGTTGATGAATAACACAAATTTATACACCCTAAAATAGTAGCTATGTACTTTAGAATTATTATGTACATCTTAATTCCAACAAATATAGAAAAACTAACATATGTTATTACAATTTATTTACTATGGCAGATTAAAATAACTTAAATGAAAACTAGATGACCACATACACTTTATATACTAGGTCTATGAACCACACATTTCTATCATGTTCATTATGCATGTGATAGATTATTAAAATATGTTGGTATTAGTTTATGATCACATCAAAGACTTGATCCATAAAAAAATTAATCAATTCTAAAGAGAAGTAAACATGTTAAGCCAATAATTTTTTAAAAGATGTTTTAATAGACCGATACATTATTTTACGTGTTTTACTCATTAGAATGGAACTAAAAGAGAGGGGGTGTAACAAGAGGGACTAGATAGAACTAACTCAAGATAAGGATAGGGTGTAATGAAATGAACTGGATAAAACTACCTCATGATAGGGATAGGTTGTATTGAGATAGAACTAGCTCAAGATAGTTATGATGTGTAATGAGGTGGACCTGATAGAAACTACCTCAAAATATTTATAGAGTGTAATGAGGTGGACGAGATGGAACTAGCTCAAAAAGCACAGGTGGCGTACTTTTTAAGTGCGGCAATGGCATAGAGTAAGTAGTTTCTAAAGTTGCCATTTCGTGAAAAAAATTGAAAGAACACATTTCTTTTCATATCTTAATATGAAAAGTGCACACAAACAAATGTTTAAAAGTATATATGGCGAGGAGTATCATATTTTTGTGTACAGATAAATAAACGGAAACTAGTATTAATAAGAGCTCCAACTTTAAATGTAATTTGTTGTTTAAACTAAGGTCAAAAGGTATATTTAAAGTTATCTTAAAACTTCGTAATAACCAATACATTTTAATAGATGGATGATAATTTTGTGGTCAATATTTACTATTGTAAAACTGGTCAAATAAATTTCCAGGTAGAAAATACTTTCACATAATATAACAATATTTTCTACCTCTTAATATAATACTAACATTTTTGTGTGGAATGTTTGCCCGTTGTTTAATTATTCTCACATAAATTAGGATGTACAAACTTTTTTATGAGAAAACAAGCAATTTAAGACCAATAAAATAAATATTATCCAAATGCCTAGTTAAAGCAGCCTGTTAATTGGTTAGTTTCAATTATTTGAAAATACCTTAAATCAATAGTAAACTAATGTTGTAATTTTATTGTGAACTTGTTCAAATCTCATGTAGTCTGGAGCTGCTGCATAGTAATAAAAACTAAGTTTTATCAGTCATGAATGGATATACTTATTTATATTTCGAGGTGTGCGAGAAAGAATTTTTAACTTTGAGTTGAATTTGAATGAAAACAGTTTTGAGTTTGATTAATATAGAGAAATATTTTGAATTGATCCATATATAAACCATTAGCACAAACATATATTTTAAATAATCACATAGTTTGTGAAAAAAAGTTATGCTCACACAAATTCAGGTTTTAAAATAAATTTTATATAGTTATACAAGTTGCATTTTTTTTAAATCAGACAGAAGGAAATGTTGAGGGATTAGAATTTTTGAGTAATCACACACACATCTACTTATATTAGAAAATTTATAACAACGTTTTCAAAATTGGGATTAGAATTTTTGAGTAATCACACACACATCTACTTATATTAGAAAATTTATAACAAAGTTTTCAAAATTATTTAATAAGTATCTGAAGCCTTTAATTTAATAGTGCCAAATATGTAAATATATAGCATTTAATAAAATTTAAATAAATAAAAGATATATTTTGTTTCAATACATTCATTATTTTTCTGGCATTTAAATCAACTTCATAATGAACATTTAGTGAGTAGAATAAAATTATACATATTGTTTGTGACCACTTATTCAAAGTTTCAAGAAATTCCAAAAGGTGTTAGAAAAACGTTTGTAGAGCTATTACAAACATATATACTTATCAGAAAAGGTCCGACACCTTAGCTCAGTCGGTAGAGAGGGTCTGTCTACTGAGCTTAAGGTCCTGGGTTACATTCCTGGCATGGCCGAAAAATGTATTGTTGGGGAAATGTGGGTTTACCCTTTCATAGTAATAAATTATCAGCTAAGAACTGGATGTTGTGCCTGCCCCAGTCTTTAACTTAAGAGATTAAGGCAAATGAAGCTACAACAGGCCTAGCGAGACGGTAATGGAGAATATATGGCTTGAATGAAAACTGACCCAGGCAACAACCTGGAAACAATAATGAATGTAAAAAATATGTATATACTTATTGTAAAGGCTTTAATAAACAGGTAGAAGTGTGTTGATAAATATAGCCGTTTGATTTTATCCCCAACCCCTTTGCATGCTTGTTTTATATATATTATACTATTGCAGAAATAAGCTCATTTATTAATACGACTAGCAAATGAAATGTGTGAATACTAAATTAATATTTATTTTGATTGTAATATAGCTTACTATGATAATATTGCCCATTTCACTAAAACAAATGATTTCGAGAAAAATAAAAATACATCTATTTACCCAATTAACTGTACACATACATTTTAGTTTGTATAAAGTTTATCTTCAAGCCAAGGATATTTCCACTTTTTTTGTGTGTGTTTTTGAAAATAATTTATAGGAACCTTCCTATATGTGGTTAATTTAGTTTATGTTATTTACTGTGGAAAACATATTTTCTAGAGCAGTTCAATACCTCAATGTTAATGCATATTTGAATAGTTAAAAGTTTTTAAAAAAAACCACAATTAATATGAATAAGGTTTTCTAAAATTGTTGGGTGAGTAAATTACATATTTGAATGCATTTAATTAATAAATATTCTTTTTAAGCTTTGGTGAGATAGTTTATTATCAATTTACAATAATGTTTGATTTCCTGAACCAATTCTTCAACACACACACACAAACATGACCCAGTCTTCTTAATTGGCACACACACACACACATACAATAAATACATGTTATTTTTATACACAATTGTTACTAATTCAATGTAAAATCTATACACAGAAACAACAACCAATATTAATTTAACTTTGGTAGATGATGCTATAGCACATGATTAATATATCAAATTTCTGATATGAAATTAAAAGTACAAATGTGCACCGAATAATGTTGTGTATTTTAGGTAGATATCTCTTGACATTTAAATTAATACCTAAGATTTAATATTCCAACCAAAGTTTAATTTGGTGATTTACGAACCGTAAATTAAGAGCGTGCACCACATGCCAATAAACTTTGTGGTACAGTCAGCTATTAATTGTAAAATTAAACCATTACTATTGCACGTGGATCCCCTATGATTAAACATTAATGGAGATAAAAGAGTTAAAAAAAAGTTCCTAATACTGAACATTGTTGAAATATTAAATGATATTTGCATTGAAAAGGCCATTTTTGACAATTTTAGAATGGTTTCACAGATAAGCAATGTACACAAATCTTTATTCTTTATTAATAGGGACATACTAGAGTTATTAACAAGAAACTCTGTCGCTTTGTCCCCCCATCATCAGCGTGGAAAATTTCAGGTGATCATTCAAATATGAATGCACTGCACACATTTCTGGCAAATCGTAGGTCTTTTCTTTACCCTTTTACTCCCATACCTCATGCGCACACACACAAACACAGATGTGAGCCAGGAGCTTAGATGGGCCTGATATTATGAACACTCTTTAATATAATTTTGTTTTGGTTGCATTTGTCTCACTATCTGTCCAAGCTATCTGCATTGGGAATATTAATTTTATGGGAGAGATATTCATATAAATTAATTTTAACAAATAACTACACAATTTTATACAAATTAATATGTATGTAGTATATTTAAAGAGTCCGAAACCTTAGTTCAGTTGGTAGAATGTCTGTCTACTGAGCTAAGGGTCCTGGGTTCGATTCCCATAGTGACCAAAAATTTACCATTGATTAGAATACGAGTTTAACATTTCACATTGATAAATTGACAGCCGGGGACTGGATGTTGTGCCTGTCCTATCTTAAAATAGATTATAAGGCATATGAAGCTACAACAGGCCTAGCAAGCTGGTAGTAGAAAATATATGACTTGAACAAAAAACCGACCAAGGCCATATGCTGTAAAAAGTAATGGATGTGAAGTATATTTAAATAAAAAAATAGATACAACTATATAAATACACAAAATACATGTATAAATATTTGGAGATTTTTCAATTATGTTTTGAAGAAAATAATGATAAAAAAAATGAAATGTACTTGAGCATAAAATTGAACAAATTTCAATTTTTAGATTGTCAACCATTTTCTTGCAGCATAGTACATTTTATGTTATTGGAGCAAAAAATTTTATCTGCAAAGTATATAAATAAAATTATTATATGCTAAAAACCTAAAACATTATAAACATTTTTGGCACAACCCATTAAATTAATATCTAAATAATATTAATACAAATAAAAGAGATTCGAAAAAAACTGTATTTAAGAAAAAAATGCAAACTTTTCTTTCATGAAAAATGTCAACCATAGCCTAATACACTGCTTTATAATAACTATACAAGAACACACAAAGTAAATAATGGCATTATATGGCAATAACAATCAACCTTCGCCCATAAATGGAAGACATACCCCATTTAAAAATTTCAACATTTGTGAGGAAAAAAAGACAAAACATTTTATTCACAAGTATTATATTTTAACATGACTACCCATAGTTTGCAAATTACTCTCAAATTAACATGAATCCGCAAAATCCATTAATAAAATTATGGTAAATCTTCTTAATATCTATTGGCTACATAATGTACAAACCTTATTCCTTACAACATTGTAATGGACATTAACATTTTCTGCATCACAAGTAAATGTGCTTATTCAAAAATAAATAACATTCAATGTTATTGGATATTATAAAATTTAGTTATGTCAGTGATAATACATCTACGAAGCAGGTTGTGTGAGTTCGAATCAAAACAAATATTATTCAATAATTTTGAATAATTATCGAATCGAATCATCTCCTAATTTAATATGCTAACATTATGTTGGTTAAAAAGAGTTACACATAAAAAAAAGGATTAGTTTTAGATCCTAGTCTTATAAGTTATCATGTTCCTGCAACTAAAGTGCACTTCATCAAAATTAAGCGGTAAAGAGAATACAATCTGAGATTTGTAATGATATAAAACCCTATATTTTTTTAGCATGATTTGATTCGAGCTATTGAGTAATATTAAATTTGAATCGATATTATCGAAACTTCACAGACTTAGTCAGGCGTTCTACTTCAACTGATTATTTGGGGACTAGGTTCTGAGTTATTATCAAAATACTAAGAAACAAGGTGACATCACAGCTTTAGGCCTAAAGGGATGTACACTTTGTTCACCATGAAATGTAGAAGGCTTAACTTGCTTGTTTCCACTATGGTGCAGCTTATATATCTGAGTCATAGTGGGGATTACCTAGATAAGAGTGTAAGTTTTCACCGTAAATGGAGAGTACATTTCACATTTAAAAAAATCCTTGTCAACCTTGTGGAAAAAAAAAGCTTCAGATACATGCCCAAAATAATTTAATTAGAGTTAGGTCGAATCCCCTATTTTACAAATATGAATCTCCAATTTACCTTCAACTCTCTAATCCAAATTCAAATCTTGAAGGAAAAAAAAAGTTTTTTTAGAGGAAATATAAATATAACAGAATAATATAAAATACAAATTAAATAGTGACTAAATGTTAACATTCTTCCTTGTAATCCATTCATTATGACATTCATACATTTGGTTGTTTTAAATTACTGGTCTGGGGCCTGGTTGTTCAGTTCATCCTATAATTAATTGGTTCTGAACCACCAATAAGTAGTATTAGAATATGGAGAGTTTAGTCATGTATAGTAAATTTGACTCTATTACTCAACTTTTAAACAAATATTTCGTGTGACATCGATTAAAAGTGTAAAAACACAAAGAAAAAAAGACAGATATAGTTCTCAAAATGTTAAATCTAAGCTCTGTAATTTTTAAAACAAAATATAGAATAGTCAACTGATCCTTCAAGGATACAATAATATCTAGTTATAAAACGAATAGTTGCCTAATAGCGTAAACATATATGAATAAGTGTGTTGAAACACAATAATTTAATGTATGGGATAAGGAAGCTTATATGAAAGAATCAATGTTAGGTTCCGATTGAAAAAAATAAACACATCTCTTCATTAGTTCACACTCACAACTTTTTATCACTTTCACAGTTACACACTATTTTTAATTTTCAAAAATACTAATTTTTCATAGTAAGACCAATCATTGTTTCAATACCAGCCATAACAATCTAAAAAATCCTGTTTCTTACCTTCCAAACATTCACATCAAGTTACCAAATCGAGACCTCTCTTTGGTTTGAACTTAATGATTATTTTTCTATCCCACTTACATTAAAATTCCTTATTATCCTTACCTATTTATTTTTCATCACATGATGTGGGGGCAGCTACCAATTTCAGTTCCATTTTAACTTTTTCCAACATGCAATTGCAATTTTTTTTAACAATATTGTTTTTATGCATTACTTAATGTCAGTAGCATGTTTGTCTACTGAGCTATGGGTCCTGGGTTCGATTCCCAGGATGGTTGAAAAAATCATTGGTGAAATGTGGATTTACCTTTTCACAGTGATGAATTAACGGTCAGGGATTGGATGTTTACCTGTCCTATTCTTAAGTTAGATTATAAGGCATATGAAGCTACGACAGACCTAGAAAGCCGTTAGTGGAAAATGTATGGCTTTAAAAATAAATTCGCCCAGGCCACAAACTGGAAAGAGTAATGATTGTAAAAAAAAAATCTAACTGTACAAAATAATTATTTCTGGAAATTTTATGTGTAAATGTAAAAGTGATCAGAAAATTAGAATATTTAAGTGTAGAGAGAGAGAGAGAGAGAGAGTGAAAAAATGAAGAGAAAAGTTAAAAAAATGGCAAAAATGTATTTTTTATTTCTAGGAACAAACAGTTTCTGTAACTTTTTGATTAACAATTTGCATTATAGTTTTTTTTAATATGAAAAAGAGTTTATTTCACAATTGAATCTTAATTTTTCTGCTTAAAATATGCCTTATCGATTCAATTTATTGGGCCAAGTTTGTTTCAATCAAGATTTATTCAACAATTATTTTATTTCATTTATATATATATATTTTAAAATGAGGTGGCCCATTGGCTAAATAATTTTTATAATAAATTAAATTGATAAAACTAAAGAAAAAGGAAAAATAAACTATTAAGAGTTAATTTGATGAAGAAAGCCCACCTAGGGAAAGACCAAAAATGTGGGAAGAATCCAATGCAAAAAGGTGACATCTTCCTTTCTTTTATCTTATATAATAGAAGTAGTCACACACACATTTTAACACAAATAGAATAATATTTCGGCATTGTTGCCTTTATCAAACACAAAGAAAAGAGTACAAATAACCAAGTGTTTGTGTTATTTGTACTCTTTTTTTTTTATAAAGGAAACAATGCTGAAATATTATTATATGTGTGTTAAAATGTGTGTGTGACCACTTCTACTAGAGGAGAAAAAAGAAAGAAAGATGTCATCTTTGTGCATTGGATTATTCCCCCATTTTCCCTCTTAGTAGTTTATTATTACTTTTTCTTTAGTTTTATCAATTTCCTTTATTATAAAATTATTTAGTCACTAGGCCATGTCATTTTTAAACATTTGACTATATTTGTAATAAATTTGTATTTTTCTAAGTCCCAACTGATGAAATGAGTTTTGTACACAAGAAAGTCATTAAGCCCATAAGGGGTGTGTGAAGTAAAGTTGAATCAAGAACATGAAATATTCCCTCAAAGTTTGAATACTTAGAAATAAAAGTTTAAAAAAAACATAACTTTGGACACAAAATATCAAACACAAAGTATTTAACTGCATAAATATGTGTATTTCAGCTGTCAAAATTTGTACCGGCGACGCTTTGTAATAATTGTTCAAGGTTTTTTTTTTCCAATTCGAAATTGACAAATGTTCCGAGAAAATTCAAAGTTTTCAAAGATCCACACACCCCTAAAGCCATGTGCATCAGTTATTAGCCCTAGCACTGAACCGAGCACTACCATAAAGAAACACGTTTGTGGAGAGTTGGTTTGTTTAGATAATTGAAAAATGTGTGATGAACATTTACCTTTGTTACTCATTACCGGTATAGTGTGAACAAATAGAAATGAACGAAAAAAAAATGTTTAAAGTTCAATCTTAATTTGAAATGTTTTAACTTTTAAGGCAAAAGTGAAACCAAAGAAAAACAAATTACTTTTCTAAAGTGTTCTTCTGGTAGCCAAATTCCAAATTTAAGTTTTAGCTTGGGAGCCAACCAAGCAATTTACAACACGACTATATAGCAGATTGTTCAACTGCGTTATTATAGATTAAAATATACAAAACCCATTCTTTAAAAAATAACATTAAAACTATAGGTTAAGGTACATTCAAACTATGAAACCAACTAGCAGAAAAAGATGAAAAATAAAATATAGCAACAACTTGGATTCTTAAAATTAGTGTTCTTATTCATGTAATCGCATTTATTTATACAAGGTTAACAACTTGCATGACTTAATTTAATTTGGTATATTAAATAAAATTATATTGTTTTTGTAAATATGCAAAATATGCATCCTTCCCTATACAAATTTCCCCAAGTTGTTTTTACTAATTGCCATTTCTTAACTATAGGGATTAATAATATTTACAAATATTATTCGGACATTACTTTGGTTCGAAATGCACCATTTCTTTACTGAACGTCTTTACTCAACTAGTGAACAAACTAATTACTAACACAAGAGGCATTTCATATCTTTGGTTTTCTATTACATTAAGGCAAAGCTATTAAATATTTTCAGAGGATATTATAAAACATAAAATATTTGATTTCTATCAATCACATAAATTGAGGTATCAAACCAATTTAAGGTACTTCTCTACAACTATTATATAAAAAGGTTTCAACATAAAGAATCAATGTGTTTATGCTAAGTATACATTCTAAAATATTTTACATATAGGACTACATGTTTAGATACATTTATTTGAGTAAGCATGTTAAGAAGAGGAATGGCCTTTTTTTAGTCAGCAAAAGTTACAGCACTTGGATGAATCACCAAGATGAATGTGGCAGATACCCGGACATGTTGCACCTAGAGGAACCATGCTGTCTGTTGTTACAACCTCCCTATTACTATTTACATCCTCACCAAAAGTTCCTACATTGTTGACTACCCCATTACTCATTCTTTTCCTGTTCTCTTCCAATCCCTGATTCTTGTTAGCTAGAGTGTGCCACCTGTCATCACCGCACGGCAGGAGAGATGCAGCAGGAGGAGTGGTAACACGATCTCGAACAATCGAGCCACATGACTGGGCCTTGTACAAACGCCCGCGACTGAAAAACCCTGGAAGAGGTAGACACAACTTCTTGTGAACCTGAAAGTAACGACCTAACAGGCGAACCTTTTTACTGCTCCCTTCATTGTTCTGTTTTTCTCTCACCACTTTTGTTTTGCTTGTTTTGCAAAAATTCTCTTTCTCTTCGGCTGAACATGTCATAGAGCCTGTCATAATACCCTTGTGGCCCGCACAAGTAGTTCGACCGTGTATTGCTACAAGCTCTGGCCCATCAATTATACAGTTTGTCGGCACTTTGATGTTGTTGCAATCCCCTTTCGACAGGGACTTTCCAATTTGCAATGAATTACATCCGCTAGTATTTGCAACTGGTAGATTGCTTTTCTCCTCGAGAACCACACATTTTTTGCTCGAAGTGAGAGACCAGCTCTGTAACAATCGAGCTCCAAAACCTCGAATTTTTGGGGATGAGGAACTTGTTGATCTTACCAAAGATATAGGTGCCGAAGTGATAACGCTATGTGCATGAATAGTTTGGACTACAGTGTGTTCAGCTTCTTGTACTTCTGTGATGCGGTTAAGAGATTGACTCTCCCTAAGACGAGTTTCTCCTGACCTGCGTCTGCCAGTTCGATGTCGTCGGCCAAGCGGTGGATTCTGCACTACACCTGTGCACTGACGCCCACTACCTGCCCCACTACCAGACGTCCTTGAACCCTCAGATACACCCACCTGTGTGGATGTAGGCCCTCCACTACACTCTGCACTACTTGCGTGTGTGCCGCCCCCTCCTGATCCCCCACCGGTTCCTCCACTCCCACCTGGGTCTTGAGAGTCACTAGAATCGTCATGAGAGTCCCTACGTTGAGACAGACTTTTGCCCGTGCTGCTCAGTTTGTGTGCCCTCTTTTTACGGCTCTCACTGTCATCATCACTAGCATCCGAGGAGCTGCATGAAGCTGTCCTAGCTTTGTGAAACTTGCTACGACGCTGTTCATAGCTAGCTGTTCTAGACTGACTTTGCTGCCTGCTTATGAATCCTCTTGGACTGGACTGCTGTCCTACCATCTCTCCACACACTCCCCCATCCCCTTCTTCAAAGATTTCATTTAACGCTAACTGAGGGGTGCTCAGCACTGAGTGCATTGGTCTTGTGGGAGAAGGCATAGTTTTGTACTTGGGTAATAAGGGTGGTTCGGAATTAACTGGAGAGGATTTTATTGGGATTGAAATTGTTGAAGATTCTGTGATTATTGAAGTGGTTGTTATTATTACATTAGTTCGTGCGGTTACCAATGAAGGTGGTTTTGACACTGGCAAGTGGGCTGGTGGTTTGGAAGATGGAGGTTGGCCGAAACTGGGTCTCCACTTGTTGGCGACTATGGTGGGTCTTGATCTTGTATCATGAGCGGCACTCACAGGTGTAGCTCTGATGGAAGGAGACATCCAGCCCCCAGTGGCAGGTAGGCCATGAGGTACTAGCTTGCTTCTGACTCCATCATCCTTTGTGCCTTGAGCACTGACGGGAGCCTTATCCTTGCGACGCTCAGATTCTGCTAGACGCTCCTGTAGGGCCAGGTTGAGCTTACCCTCGGAGCGGGACCCTCGCCTGTTGAGCGAGCCATGGGGTGGCACTAGCTCTTCCCGACCAGAACAAGTGTTTATGTCGTCTTCGTCCTCTTCCTCTTGAACAATGCTGCACTTGCGGGCTCGGTAATTCTGAAAATATAAGCCATTTAGAAGTAAAATACAAGTTTTAGTAACAAAATTAGAGAATATACGTTTTTGATGGTAAAAAGTTGTAGAATATTAACAAATACTAATTAGTAATTGACCATTGCGTTGGCATATATATTAACAAAGACATGAGAGGTGTACCACTATAAAAGCTTGAAATCAAAACTTAAGTAATGTCCTCTATGTTTATTGTTTCTGTTGTCTAATTATTATTTTTTAAATATATTTTTTTACATATTTCTTTCATTAATTTATTTAATTCACTGTATATTGTTTCCATAAATTTGAAGTTTTACAATGATTATAAAGGAGACAATCTTATTTTTACAAAAAGACATGCCAGGAGATGAGCAGACCAACAAATATTTTTAATCATAATAGTGAGCACAATAAAGGATCTTGTCCAGGGTGTAATATTGCCTTGAAAATGAAATGGATTTGTCAGTCAGCTTGCACACGGTTAAAAACCCACATGATGCATGCAATATGACATATGCACCATTAGTGATTGAACACTTACACAAGTGATAAAATTCAGACCGGCAGGTGAATGCAGCATGTGCCATGTGCTAAGCTGTGAATGAGTATGACAGTTAACTACTCCATGTTTTATATTCAGCAAACATTTAATTGTTGCTTGGTCAGCAATCTGTGTGGAACTTTCTTACAATTCAGTACACCATGAGGGACAACTACCAATATATATATATATATATATTTTTTTCCCTTAGCACTGCTACTTACTACCTGTTTGAGTTATATGCTAATGATTTTAGGGATGAGGAACCGTATCAGTATTTGTGTGGAGGGAGAATGGAAAGACACTTTGAATAAAAAAAAAGTACATCCAACTGAGATTCGAACCTTGGAGCACGCGGCCACCAAATCAGGTAATTTAACATTGATTTTGTCTCTATTAGAGAAAGATATCCTGAAGTTAATATTTACACATAGAAGGATTATTACAAAACATATTTGGTAGTAAAGGTGTGGAAGTAAATAGTAATAGAAGTGCATGAAAAACTGAAGAGAAAAAAAATTTCAACAGGTCTAATAACGGCACACTGGTAAGTTCTTTTAGGTACACAGTTCACACTTTACACTGCTGCCAATGGACAAAGAGGTAATGGATGTCTCTTAAACCTAGGTAGGGGGATTGGGCGGTTGACGATCAATTTTCTTTAAGAGACATCCATTACCTCTTTGTCCATTGGCAGCAGTGTAAAGTTTGAACTGTGTTCTTCTTTTCATTCTAAAGGCCATATTGTGTTTGTCCCCCCTTTTATATGTTTCTATCCACCTTTCCTGTACCTTCTTCCAAATATTAATTTGGAGAGAATATTTTTTCTACAGAGTGTGAAATACTTTTCTGTAAAATATGTCAAGTGAAAGTGGCTGGTATCAGATAAAAGATTTAATAATTTAATAACATATCAGTCGCAACAAACATGTCCGTGGTATCTAGAATATAGATAAAAAGAAAAACTCTCAATTATTACTTGCACAAAATACATTCACGAATCAAGAAAAAATCCTGTTCTGGTATCTGCGAAGATTCCTCTGTGGAAATTGAGCATTGTTAAGCTAAAGAATTTCTTGGGAATGTATACAGGTCATTTTATTCCAGACAGTGGCAGCTCGTGTATAGGCACTGCGGAACTGCATCACCCCCTATTTCCACTTGATATTATCAATAACATTTAATATAATGAGTCCTTTTTTCTTTAATTATTTCTTTATTTTTGTAGTACAATATATATTTCTTAAGCTGAATGTCAGTATTTCAGTAGCCATCCTCCAGTTTATGAAAAAGATACAAAAATCTTTGTAAGGAACTGTGCGCTTCACAGTGCCAGCGACGTGTTGTTTGACTGTTGTACGCAATCGCACACAGAAGGGGGGCGGGGAGGAAGGTGGAACTGTCAGGTAGAGAGAGCATGGTTGCTCTTGCAGTGCTGGCTCTGGCGTGATGGTGGAAAAAAGTTTTTTTTTACTCAGTGTGTGTTGTGCTTAAAAACCATGTACCATATTCTTGAATGTGATAAAGTGTATAAGAGTGGAGGATTAGATTATTATTCTGCTACTAGCTATTCTATTTGATTCATTTTTTTTTCAGTTCTTTTATTTAACAGAAAGACTAAATGAGCTTGCAGTACTTTCAATGGAAAAAAATTTCTTCAATTGTCATCCAGAGATCCAGGAGAAAATTATTGAACTTTTTGCACAAATTAAAACAAAGAGAATGGATTTCATTTTTAAATGAATAGATCAAGCTTGAACTGTAACAATTTTAGTTAAAGTAAGTAAAAAATGGGGTTTTTTCATGTATTTGTGGTGAATATTTTTATGGGAAAATTAGAAATGTTAAGAGGTAAATATGTGAAAATTGGTCTGGGTGTTTTTGATCACAATAGTAAAAATAAGCTAAGTGCAAAAGGGTTAAGTTCCAGCAAATTATAAAATGTATTCAACATGAACTTTATGTTTTAGTAATCTTGCACATCATACAGGATAGCTTTATTAAATTGTTTTTTTTCTACTATCTACATATTTTAGGTGGGTTTTTTTTCAACCACAGTAGGGAATGGCAAATACACAGATAAAAAAAATATATTTCGAGAGGTGAATTAATAGTAAATGATTAAAATTTTATAGACTATGGAATTGTAACTGAGAAAATAGAATACCTATATTGGAATTTATTTTATAATAAAGGAAATTGATAAAACTAAAGGAAAAGGAAAAATAAACTACTAAGAGTAAATTTGATGAAGAAAGCCCACCTAAGGAAAGAGGAAAAATGTGGAATGAATCCAATGCACAAAAGTGACATCTTCTTTCTTTCTTCTGTTTTCTATAGTAGAAGTAGTCACACACACATTTTAACACAAGTAGAATAAAATTTAAAATATTATTCTATTTGTGTTAAATGTGTGTGTGACTACTATACTATAAAAGACAGAAGGAAGATGATGTCACCTTTGTTCTTTGAATTCTTCCCACATTTTTCCTTTTTCTTTAGTTTTATCAATTTCCTTTTGTTATAAAATTACTAAGCAATTGGGGCACCTCATTTTTAAACATTAAATATATTCACATTTAGTAATCAAAATAGGACAAACAAGAATCATGAGTATATAATCAACAATCATGAATGTGAATAAATGCACCTACAATTCAAGGGAATCAGCCAATTCTGTTGATCAACATTCCACTAAGAGAAAAAACTTCCCAATGTCATGCAAAAGTGTGACTAACCTGTGAAACGTCGCCAGGAGTCCTTGAAACAGTTAGCAGTGATTGGTTCACTGTGGTCGGAGAGTCCTGCTCCTCCAGCAAACTGTTCTCAATCTTCAGATATGATTTCCTGATTAAGCAATGACAACATACCAAATCTAACACCATGAAAGAAGAAATAGGCCCAGACCCAACATATTAAGTTCTAAAATATCCCAGAGGAAAATTAGAAAAAGCGCAAAGACTGGTGAAACCCAGTAAAAGATCGTTTTGACATATTTGAAAAATAAGTCTTGGACAGAGTTTCAAAATTAAAGTTATTTAACTTAGCATAAAACTGACCTACTTCATAAGTTACAGAGCTTTACAGCCAACAGAGACAAATTGAAAGGGTTCAATATTTACCCAAGATTACATTTTTCAAATATATACCAGCTCTTTTAATGTTATCTAAATCAACTCATGTAAAGCTATAGACTTATCTAAAGCAAATAAGAAATTTAAAACAAACATGTAATTTAAACACAACTACTGGTTTTTAAAATGGAAGTAAATTTTTAAAAAATGTGTCAAATGGCTAGATTTAATAAACAATGAAAGTAAGAGAGATAGACTTATACACATATATCAAAATATTCTAACTCCAAAACTTCACATTTAAAACCCAAACTATCAAAATAATTCCAAGGCATATCAAAGCGTCCCTTCAACAGAAAGGCTGATTTGAGAGTAGAGTCAACTGCAAAAAGTTTACTCTGTCAAGTCCTACATTTTAAGAGGCCGTTCACATCAAACCAAGTTGTATTTATGTCAACATGCCAAAAATTTACTTAGTTTTGGTTTAATTCCCCATGTGTTGAAAAGAGCAAACCCCCTACTCCCCAGCACGTTTAAAGACACATTCAGGTTATATGTATAGACAACCCTAACGGATTAGGGTTGAGAAATGTAGAAATTAGAGGAAATACACTCCCCCCTTTAGTGTGGATTTATGTGTATTGGGAAAAACCACCAGAGTGGGATTCAAACCTCAACCTATCCGGCATCGGCAGCCTAACATGAGAATGACACCTTGGACCACTTGAACACTGTTTCAAGATAAACATTGTTTTGGCTACTAGGATCCATTGAAGACCAAATGCTAAGCCACTATATCCCTGGAAGCATCTCCAATTCCCGAGGAGAGAGGTAGACTCACCCTGGCGTAAGCTGTCCAGCATCTGCGCTACCTTGACCCAGTCTCATCCTTTGCTGTGCTTGTTCCTGGCGGTGAGCGCGTAGTTTCCTCTCCGCCAACAGGAAGTATGTGGCCGTTATGTGATTGTACTCATTCTTATCCAAGGCCCTGTACACGTCACATCATTACACACTTCTTATGTTCTGTTATCAAGTAGTAACCTACATATTGTAAATCTAGAAAGTAATAAAGTCAGATACGGTTTGAACTATTTGTGTAACAATGTGAAGGCTAGACTTTGCTTTACTAGTTTAAAAACAATTTTAATTCAAACTTCATATTGCAACACAAAATGATATATAAAACTAGGCCAAAAAATATTTTAAATTGCCCAACATAATGTCCTTATAAATATAATATTTTCGCAATTAAGATATTAATAGATAAGTAGTTTTTCTGACTCAAACTTAATAATAAAGAGATATTTTATAAAATGTATAAAGTAAGTTTGATTCTAGGCTATAATACACAAGTAGCCCCTATTTATGAGACTTAAGTCTATTTTATCAACTGGTTACCGACTTAATGTAGTTTAACACTCAAACAGAACTGCCACCCAAGCCTTTCTCCTCAATGTCGGTCAGTTTACTCAAATCTACATACAGCCTCACAAGCCAAGAAAATTGTGATTATAGAGTTTTAATTTAAAAATTCTTCTGTCTTACACGGTTTTATTATTATTTGAGGTATTTAACGTACACTTTCTGAACCATTTGATTATATCAACAGATGAGAATTTCTGTGAGCAAGAACGAAAGGGCCTACCAATTTTGCCGGGAAAGCTATTTTCACGTAACTCCAAAGGTTATTTTACACGCCACATTTGACATGGGATCGACAGCTTTATTTCCCCTCTAAAGGGACCGTGGCTAGGTTTGAGCCCAAGAACCTCATGACCACTAAGGTAGACTCTCTTACCCTATTCAAAACAAGTCGCTGATAACAAGCGGAGCGGTGCTCAAAAATACTAACGCTACATTAAAAAGTTTTTTAAAATCCCAGAAATGTCCATTAAGGTTAGTTTAGCTATAATTGTTTTATAATTAATGATAGAACCCACTCTAGTATCTCTTCTTTGCTAGCAATGTTTCCGTTAGCCATCTTCTGAATGATTAGGGCATGGTCGTCGTCAGACACATGCTCTCGAGAGATCAGTGGAAGGAAGTCGGCAGGTTGCGTGTTGTCCTCTCCAAGCCATGCATCCAAAGCAATCTGCTCTAAGCTTGCTCTTTTCTCCGGCTCACGGACCAACATCCGAGCTATCAATCTAAAACAGGGGTTGTTATTTTGGTTAGTTAGTCAAGATATTTTTAGAACAATAGTTTCAGTGTATTCAGAACAAAGACAACAAATAAATGTAGGTATTATAAAAAAATCATATATACCCAATTCCTTCAAGAGAATAATAAAAATAAAAGGTTACCTGAGCTAATCTTGTAATAATGAATATCTCTAAATTCCTATACATCCTTGGCGTAGATTCTTAATTTTTAATTCTATATTCTTGTTGATCTAAGATTTAATAATTTATAGTAAAGTTAAGGTAAGAAAAACCAAACCTTTTACAAGCATCTGACACATGAACAGGTATGGTGTATTTGCAGTCCATGATCATTGTGAGGGTTTCACTATCATTAGCCTCTTGAAACGGAGCCTGGCCACACACTAGCATGTAGAGAATCACTCCGAGGGACCATACATCTGCACATAAATCAGGAAACATAGTAGCTTCGGTAATCACTAGAGGCATTTCATGGATACCGTCTATTTTAGTCGATAAAGAAACTCAAAAGTCGCACAAACTATAGTAATTTTGGTAGGATGGAAGGGAATGTTAATTAAAGGGAGATGGAAGTTGACGCAAGTTAAGATCAGTATTTTTGTAGTTTTTCTGATGGTAAGCAGTTGGCGAAAATAAATCAAATATTGACCAAGTACAGGGGTGGACAGGGTCAACAAAACACCGGGATATATCCCAGTGGGGCCTGTTCAATCTGGGCCACCACAACTAATTTAAACTAAAATAAAGCTATCCTTTCAAATTATAAATGATTGTCTTTTTATTAAATTTTATTCAAAAGTACCAGTGGCTTTAGTCTGGGAATGCCTAGAATAATTGGTTAAAATGTATGGTGGCATTAACCATAAGACTGTCCTGTTTGTCGTTTCTTTGTGTCATTTATAAAAAATAAATAAATAAACTTTAGCTAAACTTAAAAAAAAATAGCCCCCACCTACTGTTTAACCATTTAGAAGCATTTTTAGTCGTATCAGTAGAAAGAAGAAGCTGCTATTACAAGTTGATTGAATAGTGACATAATCATCAATAATGGGCTGAAATGGTCGTGAGATTAAATTTACTAATAGTAAAAATATATATACTTCATCTCACCAGTGGTATTTAGTGGCTTTAGGGGTATTTATGAATCTATGTTAAGGGAAGTCTTATTTGTAGTCCCGAGCCGCATAGAGCCTGCCAGTAAACCCCTGCCACAGTAGCTACATTTAGTACAACTTTCTACACTTTGTGATAGCAACAGTTTTTAAATATTTGGCATATGATGAGAAACTTTTAAAATTAAAGTAAAATGCTGATTTTATCAAGATTTACAAAATAATATTTAGCTCACATATTTATATCATCAGAATAAAATAATATTCAAAGTTTTTACAAGTATTTAAGTATAAAAGCAGAGCATGCTACGCTGCCGATGACAGGGAGATCAAGGTTCAAATCTTGGTCAGGTGTACTGAGCGCGGTTTTTCTAAAATGGTTTTCCACACTATACATGCAAATGCGGGAACACTTCCTATAAATATAGCCTTATCCCTATAACCCTCAGCATAATTAGTACATAAGTGTATAATACGAAAGGTAATAGAATATGTTTAAAAAAAATACTACGCAGATTAAATTTAAACCGACTTACCAACTGCTGGTGCATCGTAGGAATCGCCCAAAAGAATTTCAGGAGCAGAGTATGCAAGAGATCCGCATGAAGTCTCCAGCTTCTGGCCAGGGTTAAAGCGATTGCTAAAACCAAAGTCGGTCAGTTTGACCATACCCAATCTTTCGAAAAATACCACGTTCTCCGGTTTGAGGTCTCGGTGCACTACGTGTAGGCGGTGACAGTAAGAGATGGCTCTGACAATCTGGCGGAAGTATTCCCGAGCCTTATCCTCGCCAAGGCCCGCGTCATGCCGCATAATGTAGTCATAGAGGTCACCGCCATCGCCCAGCTCCAGAATAAGGTACAGTTTGGTTTGTGTATCTATTACTTCATAGAGTCGAACCACATTTGGATGTTGTACTAATTTCATGCATCTCACCTAAACATGTAAATAATTAACATGCATTACTTTTCAGTCGAGATAAAAAAAGAAGAAGTTGAATCAAAATTTATCATTGATTACTATGTATGTTAAGTGAACAAGTTTATTGATGACCTATTATATACAAATATGTTTTCATGTTTGCTTTTATATTTAAATAATTTCAAGTATACTTAAACTAGGCTAAAAGAGTGCAGCTATATTAGGATTCTGATAGGAAAAAAAGTTTCAGACAGTTTAAAAAGCTAATAAATCTATTTTCATGTATTTAAACATGTGTGATATAAAATATCAATATGGCACCTATAAAATTACATTACGGTAATAATAGCGTTAAATATTATCAATGCTAAACACAAAAATATGTTTGTACTTTCTAAGACTTTCTTCCTATCAGAATCTTATTAATCCATTTAGTGCCACAAGCCAATCTGGTTGGCTATCCAGATTTGCACTAGTTCTGGCATTATACTTTATGGATAGGATAGGAGTCTATTATTTACCTAAAACAAGAACATGTGTCTTTATTATAGAACAATATACACAGATAAAAATGTTAGAACAATCTAAAAAATTGCTTCACAAATAACAATTTAGATATTTTTATCGTACAAACTTGAAAAAAAATTATGACATACCCGTGGCACTCTTCACATACAAATCCTTTATAGCAGGCATGTCCAACCGTTCCCAAGCTGAGGGCCGCTTAAGTTCTTGGGGAATTGGCGAGGGACCATACATGAAATTTATAGGACCTAATGTCTAGATATAATAAAAACAAAAGTCTAATAATGTGTTGTTATTATTTATACAATTTGAAGTACTTCAATTTGATCTGATTTATTTGATTTGGTCAGAACCAACTAGGTGGCCGCAAGCAGCCTGTGATTGGACATCCCTGCTTTATAGGCATGGCCCTAAAAGGGTTGAACAAAAAATATTGATTGTTCAAAAAAATGTATAGTAAGGAATAAATGGGCAACCTCTTGAAAGAGATGTGATCTCGAAACTTCATCCAGCTTGCTTTTGTCTATGACCTTAACTGCAACTTTCTCCCCAGTAAAAACATGGCGTGCCAACTTGACAACAGCAAAGTGTCCCCGTCCCAGGGTTTCCTCCAAGTCATACAAGCCAGCAATCTTCCCATCATATGTGTTGCGACCTGAGCCTCTGTGCATCATGGTCCTGAAAAAATAAAGTGTCTTGGCTATAAGATTTTTTTTTACTATAATACTCCAGTATTAAAATAAAGAGAAAACTGAGTGAGTCAAAACCTGTCACAAAAATAAAACAGAATATAGGGTGTTAAATTGTATAGTTTGTATTGACTAACCATTTGGACCGGAACTCATTAAATATTAAATCATAGAAAAATAAGAAATATTATTAGAAGAAAAAGCTTTGTTAGGGACAAGCAATGTCAAAATCATAATTGATGTACCTTCCTCTCCCAGCATCCTCCGGGGCACTGCCTAATGGGCTTTCTGAATTTAACCACATTAATGAGATAAGGATGAGGGAAGTAGAAATTTAATTTTTTTTTTATCTACAATTGAGTGGAGTCAAGAGTGGAAAACAATTTAGGAATGAACATCCTCACTACACTCGGATGAGATTCCAACCCTGACCTTCTTTTACAAGTAAATCAAAGTATACGAGAGTGACGTTTACTTTGTGTGCTTATTGATGGGAATACCTCACTTAGAAGTTGAATAGAGCTTCAAATAAATGACATGAGTTTATTACGATTAAACATCTGGGGGAATTTTTTTTATACAACACAAATCCTACTGTAGGCCTATAGAAGTGTTCTGGTTAGAAAAAGGGCATTTTAGAAGGTTTTTCGTAAGAAAATCAGGTTATAGTTACTAATTATTACCAATGTTATGAATTAAAAGTAACAAATTTAATGGTTAGTGTAGTTATGCCATTTTAAAAGCAGCTAATGATCTATTAAAAATTAAGTTAAGCTGCCTTATGAATGTTAATAACATTTCTACATGCTTATTTAAACTTGTCTCACCATGACTAAAGACATATGATATTAAGATCTATAAGAAACATAATTTACTTCAGAGACCTGACAGGACCTACATATCCATCTGTTAAGAAATATGATTTGACTTGGAATTAACACCATGACCTGTTTAAAACACACATTTGATCTGTTTACAGCACACGCATATGGCCCAACAACACACTCATGACTGGATTAGCGACCAGGAAAGAGTTCCCTCCACCCTGCAAAGTTCCAGTAACACATGTGGATTTAGTTAAGTACCGGTATTTACATTCATCTAGAGTTAAGCGTACCACAAATACACACACAATCAGATTAATTCTGAGATTGGTTTATTTTGACAGTTATATCATCTGAAGTGACCGACCTCGTGGTAAAGTAATCATAGCTCCTGGATGCTGATAAAGAGGTCCTGGGTTCGATTCCCGGCTGGTATTGGTGATTTTTCTGGAAAGGGAATAATCCCCATGTTCACCAGGGTTTGATTAATTAGGCTTAAGTTAAGTTACTACTCTCAATGGCTCCACAACCTTCTATTCATTATCATCATCTCCTCATCTCATCGGCAAAAGGATTGAACCTCCACAGAAAGGATGTACGATTAGTATATTTGGACTGAAGCGGGTAACAATTTCAGTTAAAATAGGTATGTGTGGAGTGTTTTGCATAGCAAAAACAGTCAAATAAAGTTGGTTTTCTTATGAATGACTTAGGAAAATTTGATTTTTTTAAATGTGAGTTTAACAATTAAAAAATATATATTAAAAGTGTTTCATATAATTATCAAAATATGTATTTTTTGAAGGAATATTTTTTAAGCATAATTTATTGATAATAGAATTTTTTTAAATAATGTTCAAAGATGTTAAAAAAAGTAGATAGCTATTTTCTTGTTTCAAAAGTTTTATCATTTCAGTGTTTGAGGTGTCCAAGAATGGGGGGGAACTATTTGAAAGTATCTACATAAAGCATTAGGCCTATTTTTACATATGTATATTTGATGTGGGGTATGCGTGGGGTGTGGTAAGTCTTTATGCAGTTTTTATAGCATTTTTTTATAAAATAAATAAAATATTTACTCCATTAAATGACAAAATTTTAAATGAAGAGGAAAAGTTGTCACTAAATTCCAAGACACCCTCGGCAAATATTTAACAAATGTTGAGGTTGCCATGCGGAGAAAATTAAATAAACTCTTCAGTTACTACTGGAGAAATATTTGATTTATTTTGGCCTAAAAATGTTTTGATATAAAAATTACAAAAACACCGAACTTTTCCCGCGTCCCCTGCATCCTCACCTTAAGACCTTAGCATCAAGGTTATTTATTATTATTATTATTAGCACCACGTCTTAGTACCCGTTCGGGTTGTACACACTTACGCTAATGTGTAATGGTAGGGTGATTGTGAGATGAAATGGAGGACCTACAGTTTAACGTGGGATCCGAACCACGGTGGAGGCCTGGCATTCCCCACATTCACAAGTTGTGATTAATAAACGTCTTGTCAGAGGTGAAGGAAGGGTTTGGTAATCAGACAAATATGCGCTGGGATCAAGGTTATTTAACTACTTAATAAAAGGAGAAGGGATTGAGAGGTCCACTTAAGATTAAATGCACCAGCATTGGCGTAGAGTGGCCATCGAAAAAACACAGTGATAAACCCCTTCCTAGGGCACACAGTAGAGATACAAACCTAGACCCACCAATGAATCCAAGAGTCAAGTGGCGGGCTGCATTATAATCGAATGAAATAAGAGGTGGTAATTTAAACACCTTTAATTACATAATAAATGAATTTTCTGACTGTAATACTAATATATTATCTTTAATACGTCAATATAATACAGCTGATCTAAGGAAGAAATTAAACATGAACATTAGTTGGAGCTTTCATGGATTTTCCCCAAGAAAGTCAAAACTTTCCGTTTCTCGGCTGAAATCACCAATTTTACTTCTGTATATTACTTTTCCCAGAAACTTTGTGGTTAAAAAAAAAAGGCATCATGGGCCACCAGTTGGAAACCTCTGTAATAGGCCATGTGACCACTATTGCCACTAGTCAGTTTATAAATAAAGAAAATATTGGGTTTTTTCCCCTTGTGAAGAATATAGAATGTGATTTTCCTTTGTAATATAATAGTAATAGTAGCATTAAAATAATATTTGAAGATTATGTGCCCACTTTAAACAGGGAGGCTCTAAGAAACACACATGTCGGTGACCTGGCGGTCTAGGGGTAAGGTGTCGGACTTCTATGCTGGGGTCCGGGGTTCAATCCTAGGTCCCAGCACAGATTTATCTGATTACCAAACCCTTCCTTCACCTCTGACAAGACGTGTATTAATCACAACTTGTGAATGTGTGGAATGCCAGGCCTCCACCGTGGTTCGGATTCCGCGATAAACTGTAGGTCCTTAATTTCATCTCACAATCACCCTACCATTACACATTAGCGTAAGTGCGTATAGCCCGAACGGGTAGTAAGACGCGGTGCTAATAATAATAATCTAAGAAACACGGTGTCAATCCAACTGACTTAACCTAGATCAGCACTCACAACAATACACACTCAATCATAGCACCGTCTAATGTGCACGCGGTCGTATCGTTACCGTCGTCCTTGGTTCAGATCCTGACCGGGCCTGACGGCCTGATCGCCCTGTAACTACGTGTGCCAAGTAGTTTTGAGTGCCCCACCAACGATTATATTGGGCTTGGTTTAAATTAAAGATAACAAAAATTATTAAAGATCACAAATTTATATTTAGGATTAATTAATTACACACTTTGGTTCTGGTTATAAAATACTGTGACTATAAATAATGTAAGTTGAGTTAGAGTGACTACAGTAGCCCCATGTCTTCTTTGGTGCTGACTGACAGCTCACAGTTCACAGCCAACAGCTCTGAAAAGATACCAGACCAAATTATGTATCCCTACGCCGAACCATATAATCTACAAAAAAAACATGTGTTTAGCAGCTGTCACTTATGACAGTCAAACTTTAGGTATATACCTAACTGTAGACTGTCAGAAGTCAGCTGTGAGCTGTCAGTCAGCACCAAAGAAGCCATGAGGCTACTGTAGTTCATCTCAAACTCAAACTGCACGAGTGTTAAACACACGCTCTATCTGTTTGCTGGTGTTATATCGCAAGTGTTTCTCTAATGGCTGCCGCGAGGGTTTCTTAAAACCCTTACCATAGAGAAATGTATACAACACCTTAATATTTTAATATTGTAACCCAATTATGAAAGGCTAGCTTTGAGAAGCGTAACGACCATCTTTCTTTTATTACGTATGTTGCGTAAAAGATGACCAAAATCATTTATTTATATTAGATTAAAAATCCCGGACACAAGTTTGAACGAAAATTAAAAAAAGCTACACCATTATTGTGATGGTGCGTGCCCCCATGTGTCCTGTTTGATCGAGGTTCAAAAATTAATTCAAACGAGTGTGGGTGACTGACACACATAAACAGCCAGATACAATCTTTAGCTGAGAGGTTTACTCTTGAATTAAAATCTTGTGAATGAAAACATCTTTTAATGAGCCAAATATTTTCTAATGTTTAATATTTATATGACTTGGGAAATTGTTCTTCCACTGCGCCCTACTACCTAAATTGCCTACACGCATTTTAATAACAGCAATCGAATTGGGATGGGAAAAGTAGAAGTTTTAAGAAAATTCATTCATATTTACGATCAGGGGGATTATAAAATCATTTAGGAAATAACGCCTAAGTAGGGGCCCCACCCTACACTGAGCCCCGTGTTCTCCGGCAATGACAAGTTAAACTAAGATAAGCCTGATATTTACTCAACGTGCCCACTGATTCGGTAATTTTATTTTCAAATACGACTTAAGTCTAAGGTGGCTGTAAAGCCAAATTAAAAGCAAAATGACTAACATCTACCACACCAGATTTTAGACCAAAAGCTAAAATTGAAGCCAATACTTTTAAATTATAAACAAATAGTCCATATTTGTTTCTTAGAGATTTTTAACTCGAGCCTTTTGGCCTATATTTATCACAAACTGTAAGAGTAGACATTGCTAATTTGTTTCCACTGTTAGAACGTGTGTTTTCACAGCCTTTTAAGTTTTAAATCACATTTGTATATTCCTTTACTAGTCCCCTCCCCCTCCTCCAAACTAAAATTCATCCTTTACCTCATTACCTACAGAATAGATGGTACAGTAGTCCCATGGCTTCTTTGGTGCTGACTGACAGCTGCTAAACACATGTTTTTGCAGATCTTTTGGTTCAGCGTAGGGATACATAATTTGGTCTGGTAACTTTTCAAAGCATTCAGATGTCAGTCAGCACCAAAGAAGCCATGGGGCTACTGTAATTTCTTTATCTCTAACAATTATTGGTATTGGTGCTGCACTTTTTCCTTGCCCTTGAAACTCTCCTTTTGGGGCAGGTTTACTATCTTTTAACAAAGGTGATGGCTCATTTACAACGTTGCCAGTTCCTCTAAGAAACCTTACTCTACTTGGGAACTTCCCCAATAATGAATGGTCTCATGGCGCGAAAACACGAGTCCAAAATTGAAAGTACGTTTGTCAGCGCTCCTCTGCGGTGAGTCGACAGAACGATAGTTTCCATTGTTCCAAACTGGACTGAGTTTTGCCCTATCCTTCGTTCCCTCTAGTGTTATTCCTTTCTCTATGCCCTTACCGCGTTCGCTTGGACGATTTCCCTTCTTACAAAGAAATAGGACAAGGTCGCTTTCACTGTCACTTAAGAATTTGCAACTTGTTTCGGGGAAATATTTTACAATTTGTCCTGTTATTTACTGCTAGTTTTTTTAAATAATGTTAAATAAAAAAAGTTATGTATTGTACCCTTATTTTAGAAAGTGCGGCCATGTGACACTCCAACCGCACTGTGTGTGATCAAAACTATCTTCCCAAATTCAGATTTTTGTTGTTGTCTTAAGCACTATTCCAGAGAATGCGCAAATACTGACAGCTCTATATCAACAGATAACTAGCAAATGATCCCTTACTTTTTCCGTCTCTATAGAGCAAAATCTTAAGGCCAAAGAGAGGTTGCTTTTACCCGAGCTTGGTAACAAACAAATTAACTTTTTCTTCCACTACTGCTTTCATTTACTTCATGGCGTAGGCCCGCAAGAAAGCTATACCGAACAAGCAGCCGCAGCAGTTAGCGATTATAATGCCAACATTTGCGGATAGAGGGTGTCATGTTGTCAGCACAACAAACACTCAGGTCGTTAATCCCAGTTTTCTAAACCGGAGCTGCTACTTATTTATTCAAGTAGCTCCTCATTTGTCCCTGTTCCACATCCACTGGTTCACAGACAAATTTCTGAAGCACCAGGGATCAGATTTGGGACCTCTGGATCTGTAGCATAAAAGAAACTCAAAAGATTTATGGATTTAGTTTACCACTTTTACCGAAATGATATGATTCTATTGGTCAAATCCATGTCTCATGTATAACATTAGTATAATGTAGTGTCCAATTTTATAGGAGGGCAGATAAAAAAAACATACTAATCTACTTACATGTAATCATGTCGAGCAATGCGGTCTGTAACTGTCACGTTTGATAGTAAGGCCTATTAACAACTATAAAACTAGCACACGATAGGAATAGGTTGTAATGAGGTGGCCTGGATAGATAGGCGGCGTAAATGTTTTAAGTTCGACAATGAGCTTTCGCATTCCTAATTCCATAGAGTAACTAATAATAGCAGGGGCGGCTCATGAGGGAGGGAGTGAGGGCTCTGGGCTGGTGCGCCACCCTCCCTGAAGAATAAAGCAAATGAAGAAACAAAACAAATTCTGAAATTCATAACGATTTTCTCATATTTTTTCATGGCATAATTAATGAAAAACATAAATAAATATAAAAACCTTACATTATTTCCACATTTTATTGAGGAAATTAGTAAAGCCATCGTCACATCGACGCGTGATAAAAAGCGCACCTGTGTTAACATGTGATTTGTGGCTGTCTGTCCCAACGCCCCAAGCTCTGCATGCGTCACAGGGTGGTTGCCATGACAACCTGGCGTCGATGTCCTTATTTCAGCGCTCGCCCAGCACGTTATTTGGGCTGAGTTCAAGTAAGACCCTGTGATGCACACTGGAGCCAGTCGTTTATTATTTGTTTTTGTAGAAAGTGCGACAGTACCGGTTTTCGCTCGAGTTTTCGATACTAAAAAACTGAATTTTGTTTCTTTATCAATGGAAGAAAAGTTTGAAATTAAAACAATGTAAAGCCAGCTCCAAATAAGAACTTAAAACTTAACTTAAAAAGTGCGAATAAATAAATAATTTAGTGCCGTTTTGAGATAAACCATTTGATAAAAATCGGTGGGTATTTAGATGCGAGGTAACTTTGTTTTTTGTGTTTGTTATTTGGTTAAAAAAAACCACCATGAGTGAAGAGAGATTTAATAATTTGGCTATGTTGTCTATTGAATAGTCAAGGATTCACGAGATACCAAACTTTAATGAACTAGTAATAGTAAATAGTAAATTTATTTCAGAGAAAAATAGAAAGTAAGATTTTTCTTTCAAACGATAAAACTTCCTGATCAGTGATCACTAATTCTTAAAGTAATGTATGTATGGTGTTCAAGATAGTGTTAAGAAAGTATTTACTTTTTATTTGCCGGGGTGAGGATTTAACAATGGACAGTCTTCGACTTCAAACAAACCGAGTTTTATTAAGTTTATAACTTTATAGCTTTTATTTACTTTTATTAACTTATGCTTTTCATACTTTTTTAGTGTGGTTTGTAAGTTAAACACGGGATGGTATTAGGCAAGCTAATGTCTACCTAACTTGAATATGTTAATGTTTACTCACAATCCGCACCTGAATAATAGTAAAATGTTATCAACTTTGGAAGCAAAGTAAACATGTTTGTATTTTCTAGAAGACATTTACGACGAAGATTGGAAAGTATATATTCATCAAGAAGTCGTTAGGCTAGAGACTAAAACTGTTCTTAATTAATAACAAAGACATCTCCACCAGGATCGCTAGTATTATCTGACCTACACTAAGCTTGTCCTTTCGCCTTTTTCATCCCATCAAACCAACATAGTTATTGAAATCAACAAATTTAAGGAAAGGGTGAATGGAAGATAATACGACTCCCTGCATCCTCAGATACACCCTCCGTTAGTTGCACAAGGTGGAAGTGTAGGGAACACTAATTAACGGCAATATTTTAGCAGATTTTATATCAAAACATTATTTTGGCCAGAATAAGTCGGATATTTCTCAAGTAAAAATATAGAGTTTAATTTTATTCACAATGTGATATCAAAAGTAATTCTTGAATATCTGTCAAGGGTGTCCTAGAACTTCATGACAACCTTTTTTCTTTATTTATAAAGTTTCTCACCTAATGCCACTACGCCCATGACAGATATTCAACAACTGTTTATATCATCAGGGGAGGAAAATTAAACTTTCAATGTTTCTACTGGAGACATATTTTAATTCTTTTGGCCAAAATAATTTGTTGCTATAATAACTGCAAAAATACTGCCCTATACTAGCGTTCCCTATACTGCCACCATGTAGGACGGACCCTGTGAAATTGATCAAACATTATTATCGGGTTTATGTAATTCATGAAAAGTTTTAAAGTACGAGATGAAATACCACAATCAAAGAAGTTGTAAAGTTTTAATAGAAAAAGTTTTAAGTTTCGACAGGTAAGTTTATTGAATATTAAAAAAGTTCCACAGTTTAGGAGTTGCACTACCTTACTTGGATCATGCTAGGAACCCATAGGAAAAAAGTAAATTATTATTTCTAAGTCTTCGCGAATATAAGATTTTCTATTTCGAACCGATAATTTAAAATGAAACTATCTCAAATAGAATATTTTATAGGCCTTGTGAAAATGTTTTGAATCGGATCAAAATCTGATATTTGAATTGGGCCCAGTAAAAATAAAAATTGTTTAAATAATATAAAAAATTCGAATGTTGCTATGGCCTAGTTAAATAGAGATCTAAGATAATATCTTTAAGCGTTTAGATAAATAGTTTGATTTTTAAAATTCAAATTTCGAATTAAATTCCACCGAATCCAAATCTGGGATCCAGTTTTGACTTAAAAAGTTGAATCCGATTCGAATCTTTCATACAGTAAGATTCGGAATTTCTAATCTAATATGAATCCTAGCATGATTCAGATTCGGATTGAAAGTATCGAAGCTTCGAACTGCCTTAATTATTTTTAGAGTGCCTCAGCCTAGATTGAACCAGGTTCCCCTCACCGCTGCGAGTTGAGCCGTTGTTCCTCTATCAGTAAGGGTCGGTTCATTTCTCCAGCCAGCCATGTTTGAAGAAAGATGTTTGTGCGCGTGTCGGTCGTTTGTCACCTCACATAACGGTAGCGGACCGCCCAGGTAATCTATCTATAAAACTAGGGGTCGTTGTCCTGAGGGCTAAGAATCTGTAACGTCTGCTTCAAGTCTGGGTCAAACTATTTCCGGCGGCCCACGTAGTGCCCGGCAAACTAGTCGCGACTGGGGGGAACGCCTTGATGTGCGAATTTACACCAACCCCTAGGCCTAGGACAACTTCTCCCACTCCTGCTTTATTATTATTCACCTGGACATCCAAGAACTTAGTTCTAGGACAAGTGCATAATGACACTTTATCATTCATAGCCACTGACAGCTAGGTTGGTAGGGCAAATATACTTATCGTTTATAGCTTATGACAGCTAGGTTGGTAGGGCAAATATAATCATCGTTTATAGCCTATGACAGCTAGGTTGGTAGGGCAAATATAATCATCGTTTATAGCCTATGACAGCTAGGTTGGTAGGGCAAATATACTCATCGTTTATAGCCTATGACAGCTAGGTTGGTAGGGCAAATATACTCATCGTTTATAGCTTATGACAGCTAGGTTGGTAGGGGAAATATACTCATCGTTCATAGCCACTGACAGCTAGGTTGGTAGGGCAAATATACTTATCGTTCATAGCCTATGACAGCTAGGTTGGTAGGGCAAATATACTCATCGTTTATAGCCTATGACAGCTAGGTTGGTAGGGCAAATATACTCATCGTTTATAGCCTATGACAGCTAGGTTGGTAGGGCAAATATACTCATCGTTTATAGCCTATGACAGCTAGGTTGGTAGGGCAAATATACTCATCGTTTATAGCCTATGACAGCTAGGTTGGTAGGGCAAATATACTCATCGTTTATAGCCTATGACAGCTAGGTTGGTAGGGCAAATATACTCATCGTTTATAGCCTATGACAGCTAGGTTGGTAGGGCAAATATACTCATCGTTTATAGCCTATGACAGCTAGGTTGGTAGGGCAAATATACTCATCGTTTATAGCCTATGACAGCTAGGTTGGTAGGGCAAATATACTCATCGTTTATAGCCTATGACAGCTAGGTTGGTAGGGCAAATATACTCATCGTTTATAGCCTATGACAGCTAGGTTGGTAGGGCAAATATACTCATCGTTTATAGCTTATGACAGCTAGGTTGGTAGGGGAAATATACTCATCGTTCATAGACTATGACATATAGGTTGGTAGGGGAAATATACTCATCGTTCATAGACTATGACATATAGGTTGGTAGGGGAAATATACTCATCGTTCATAGACTATGACAGCTAGGTTGGTAGGGGAAATATACTCATCGTTCATAGCCTATGACAGCTAGGTTCGTAAAGGAAATATAAGGTTGTTATTATGTTCCAAATAAGAGTGTTATTATGTTACAATTATTATTATTATTATCATCATCATCATCATCACGTCTTACTACCCGTTCGGGTTATACGCACTTACGCTAATGTATAATGGTAGGGTGATTGTGAGATGAAATGGAGGACCTACAGTTTAACGTGAGATCCGAAGCACGGTGGAGGCCTGGCATTCCCTACATTCACAGGATGTCTTGTCAGAGCTGAAGAAAGGGTTTGGTAACCAGATAAATCTGTTCCGGGACCGAGGATTGAACCCCGGACCCCCAGCACAGAAGTCCGACACTTTACCCCTAGACCACCGGGTCAGCAATCTGATCCAAATAATATTGTTATATTTCAAATAAGGTTGTTATTATGTTCCAAATACGGTTGTTATTATGTTTCAAATACGGTTGTTATTATGTTTCACATAAGGTTGTTATTATGTTTCAAATAGTGTTGTTATTATGTTGCAAATAGGGTTGTTATTATGTTCCAAATAAGATTGTTATTATGTTTCAAATAAGGTTGTTATTATATTTCAAATAAGAGTGTTATTATGTTTCAAATAAGGTTGTTATTATGTTTCAAATAAGAGTGTTATTATATTTCAAATAAGATTGTTATTATGTTCCAAATAGGATTGTTATTATGTTCCAAAAAGGATTGTTATTATGTTTCAAATAAGGTTGTTATTATGTTTAAAATAAGGTTGTTATTATGTTTCAAATAGGGTTGTTATTATGTTTCAAATAAGGTTGTTATTATGTTTCAAATAGGGTTGTTATTATGTTTCAAATAAGGTTGTTATTATGTTTCAAATAGGGTTGTTATTATGTTTCAAATAAGGTTGTTATTATGTTTCAAATAGCGTTGTTATTATGTTTCAAATAAGGTTGTTATTATGTTTAAAATAAGGTTGTTAATATGTTTCACATAAGGTTGTTATTATGTTACAAATAAGGTTGTTTCTATTTTTATTTTATAGATTCTAGAAGGCCTTGTAAGCCGAGTGATGGGTCAAAAAGGGAGCGGAGGGAGTAGATCAGCATACCGCCGCCACCGCAGCAGCTCAGAAAGAGGGTCAGGTCGATATTAGAACAGGCATCGCCCATTCGCCCATCGAATCTTCTTCGGGGCGGTTCTACGCGACAGAGAATATTGGGGGGCTACCGCAGCGCGCAGAGAACGAAAATGGGACACGCGTATTCTCACCGCCTTTCAACTGTACTTGGATTTAGAGGACCCAGGATGAGGAGGATAAGTTTTAACTAAAATACAGCATTTGCATTGAGTGGAAGAATGTGAACACATGTTTTTACGTGGAAGGTGGGACACCCAATTCCTTTTAAGACCGCGTCTTACTACCTATTCAGGTTATACGCACATATACCAAATAACTAGGGATGAGGAAGGGTGGATTTAAGGACGTGTACATGCATTTGCGTGCAGGGGTTGGAGAAAACTATTTAGGAAAACCACTCAGTACATCAGACCAAATTTAACCACGTTCTACCCACAGTCTATTCCATTTCTATAATAGCGCCTTAGACCATGCGACAATCGAATACATACAAATAAAAAATACTGCAAATGAGGAGCAGTCACGAAGGGATGCGACAAAAAATGCGAAATGACCGACCGACCACTTATCAGCGACTTTTCCTAGAGTTTGAATTTTAAATGATTAAACGCATAACCATATTAACAACGAATTTTTAAAAAATGTTTCAAGGCAATTTTTATTTTAAAAGTACAAATTATGTCTCATGCAAGAGAACGGAACAAGGTGTGTGAATTTCAAGCAAATATACATCAGGACAACGATAATGGGAAACAGTAGGCTTACCCCAAGGGATAAGGGAAGGATTTCCAGGGGTATTCGACCCCTGAATTTTATTAATCACGAAAATATATATATATATATATATATAAATTATTATTTTTTGTTGCATATGTCAGCAGGGTTTGTTAGTAATACATTACTGGTCTTCTACTGACAGTGGCGGATATGTAACCATCTTATGAGGCTTTTTCTTATTTATCACCGCGGTTTATTACTGTTCAGGTGATAATTATATATAATTACTCTAGTGGGATAGGGATAAAGAAGGAAGCTTGATTAAAGCTAATCCACCCGCATTTGCGTGGAAGAAACGTGGGAAACAATTTAGAAAAAAAAACACCCTCTGTAGACCCAGCAGAGATCCGAGCCTCGATCTCCCAGTCATCAGCAGGCCAGTCTAACACCAGAGTCGCACCTTAGACCATTAGGACACTGAAACGGGTTTGTTTGGGTTTGGTACACCCTGTAGGTGCGGCTACTTCGTCCCGGTGATATGATCTGATGATTATGATCATGTGGCGCCGGTAGAAACCTTAAACCTAACTTAAGAACTAACCAGACCATGGCAAACAAAGGAACAGTTTAACTTCGGGAAAAATACATATGGTAACACCGGGAATCAAACCCGGGACTTCTAGATCAGTAGACCAAGAGGCCAGTTTGTATTGATGACAAAACATTTTTATTAGAAGTATTTAATGTGCACTTTCTGAACCGGTTAGATATCGGCACACGACTTATAAACTAACGTATATCTATAACAGGAACAACACCTGGCCCCCCAGGACGTTAATTCATCACAGTGAAAGGAGGGAATTCACATTTCCTCAAATATAGATTTTTCGTCCATGCCGGGAATCGAGCCCTTGACCCTTAGCTTAGTAGGCAGACACGCTACCGGCTGAGCTAAGATGACGGACAATGATGAGAATAAATTCGATACACAAATTAACGGAGATTCTGACATTTTGGTATAACCACTTTTCTTCCCCTGTGTCGCGGCTTTGTTTAGCTCACCACCAAATCTTTATTGAAACTCAGAAATGACGTTACCTACTTGGGAATGTCGAGGCTATTTCGCAAGGCGGGTTGCATCTTAATTTGACGCATCTAAGTACTCTAAGCACTATCACACTTAGATGTCGATGAACGAAATATAGAGGGGCGAAAAAATTACCAGTTTATCCTGTTAGACCTCTAGTTTACCTGCTGATTAACACTTCCCCTCCTCCGTTGACGAGTATAAACACCCCCTATACTATTTGCGCTTGACCAACGTTGACTTACATTCCTAAATTACATTTTTTTTTTTTTACCGTTTCCTATCCTAGGTTGACAAATGCCTCCACGGACTATTTCAATCTACATCCTCGCAAGACCATTCCTACAGGCCATTTTTGTGAATAAGCAAAATAGCCTGAATTTTGAATGATTATTTAAAACGTGTGCAAAAAACTACTTTAAGATTAAAAAAATAATAATGTGACAATGTAAGACTATTTTTAGAGTTATCTAAGAATATATGGTTTTTGTTTTGAGGTTTTATCTTTAAAATTCACAGAATATAACGTAAATTAATAAACACGGTAAATCTTATCTCGACTTGACACAAAAACACAGGTAGGCAAGCTCTTAACTAGAGTGGATATTTGTTTCAATTATTTTATGAGGCGTTGAAAGGGGTACGTTACATTAATTAATGTGACAACTTCCCCTAATGCTCTGTCTCCACAATTTCATTTTATTATTATTCGCAGCTACTCTTACTACTCTTTAGGGTTAGGGGGTGTTCAAGCTTTGCTTATTTTTGCTGA
Source organism: Timema shepardi (assembly GCA_902151425.1). Lineage (NCBI taxonomy): Eukaryota > Metazoa > Arthropoda > Insecta > Phasmatodea > Timematidae > Timema > Timema shepardi. Next base: position 367,160 of record CABFVX010000142.1, on the reverse strand, counting down.
CAAGAGAGAAAGGGGGGATAGAACTATGCTTGTAAGAGAGAGAATAAAATATGGCGCAGTGACCCATGATAATTAAAAGTGTCAATAAATTGATTTAAGGACCTTGGTCAAAAGATTAAAAATAGCTTAGAGTTTCTTAAAGCCATAATAATTCATGTATTCACTTATAATACTTTTTTATAATTTTTATTAAATGCAAATTAAAATATTTTATAACTTTTTAAAATTCTACCTATTTATTGCAGTAAATTTAAATTAATATTACAACAGTGTATTTTGTGAACCATTAATTTATATCTTTACGTTAATAATTACAAGAAATGTATCAATAGTATCAAAAATAATGGTTATTCTTGGTTAAAATAAATACAAAAAACCCCAGCAACTATAACGTAAGCATGATGGCAAAGGGGAAGGAGAGCGAGGCGTTTGCTTACACAGGGGGAAAGGGAGTTCAAAATGGCCAAAAAGGTGCTTACGTAATACTTGAACGTCCCCTAAAGAATTCTAGGGACGAGGAAGGTTGGATTTGGAGTAAGTATAATCGAATTCACGGGGAGAGTGGAAAATACTTTTTAATAAAAATCCTCCTCGGGTCTCCCAGCCGCGGTTCGAGCCTCGATCTCCCCGTTACTAGCTGTTCATATTACACACATATATATATGGTAATTACTCTGATTGGGGTGCGGTTAGGAATGAGGCATTTTTCTAGAGGTAATACATCCGCATTTCCGTGTAAGTACAGTGGGAAACCATTCGAGAAAATCCATACTCGGGAAGACCCGAGCAGAATTCAAACCCCTATCTCCCCGTCATCAGCAGTCCAGTCTAACACGAAACGTGTAGCCCGGACGAGTAGTGAGACGCGGTGTACCTGCTCCAGTGGCCGCATGGTCTAAGGTGATACTCTCGCAGTACTATACTGCCGACGAGGATGTTCAAATCTTGGAGGATGATATATTTTTCTCATTCCTAAAACCATCCGTATAATTAGTATGCGAGCGTGTAGCCCAAACGGGTAGTAAGACGCAGACCACACCTACAGCCCTGAACATTCCGGTAACCTGAATCAAGACGGAAAGGGCAAGGCGGGTATTGGGGGTAGGATCTATAATAAAGCGAGCGCCACTCCCATACCTCCCCTACTTTTTCACCCCTCACACAGCTGGAATAAAATAAGGAGAGTCGAGACTCGGTCATCGATTGGTTTACAATCAGATCGCACCGCATTGTCTTCCACGTGACGCTGGTTGGCTGTGACATTTCCAACATTCGTTCAGAGTATTACCGGCGGGGTTGCTCTAGTGGTCTGACCACCTGAATAGAGAGAGTTGGATTCGATATGAATCAGTGGCGGAGGAACCATATCTATATAGAGAGGGATTATTTTATATAAAGGATAGTTTGAACTCGGTTGAAGACTATCTCAACAAATATTTGAAAATTGGATGGCCCTCAAGGCCTAAGTTCTTTAGCATGGTTATTATTATTATTATTATTATTATTATTATTATTATTAGCACCGCGTCTTACTACCCGTTCGGGTTATACGCACTTACGCTAATGTGTAATGGTAGGGTGATNGAGGACCTACAGTTTAACGTGGAATCCGAACCACGGTGGAGGCCTGGCATTCCACACAATCACAAGATGTATTGTCAGAGGTGAAGGAAGGGTTTGGTAATCAGATTAATCTGTGCCGGGACCGAGGATTGAACCCCGGCCGCCAGCACAGAAGTCTTACACCTTACCCTTAGACCGCCAGGTCAGCATGGTTATTATCCTGATTAAAAAATAAATTGAATCTTCTACAAACTATTTGGCGTGTTTTTAGTCAGCGTTCTTTTAACAAATGAATTGTTCTAGAAACTATTTGGCAGTGACCTTTCCTAGAAATATTTTGGAAATAGATGGAACGAGGTATGCTGGTCACAGAACTACTAGCAAGGCTGTAGTAACGATAAGAACAAGAGGTTAGCAAAGTCTACTGTTTAAAAGAACTAAAATCTAATAATGATTTTTTAGGTTAGTTAATCCGACAAAGACCAGTACGACCCGATTTCTGAACTACCCCTGTCACGCCAATAGCTTATTTTAACGTTCTGCAACCCGCACAACGTCTACGTAACCTATTTTGCCAACAAACCAAGGCAAGTATATCACATTATAGGAAGAAACAAACCAAAGTATGAATAGTTTGTGATCAAGGGGATGGGCATCTACCATAACGCTGAGACGCCATGAAACCGTCAAGAGAGAACATTTTAATTAAGATATGGTTTGATATTTCATAGTATGGTTTACACCAAAATTAAGGTGGAGGTTAGCAACATGCTTCTAAAAGGTTTAGAATTTTACAATCTTTGGGGGAAAGGGGAGAACATATGATATGCACGATTGTGTCACGTGTCATATTAAGACAGTTACAGATTCTAGCAGTTTTTTTTAACACCTCGTCTTACTACCTATTTGGGTTTAACGTATAAGTACTTTTTACGTGTGTGTGTTAAGGATGAGATAGGTTGAATTTATAATACGTGTAGGCCTACCAGTATTTGCGTGGATGGAGAATGGAAAATAAATTAGTAAAAACCACCCTCAATACACCCGATCAGGATTCGAACACCGATCTCCCATTCATCAGCAGTTCAGTAGGTATAATGCGAGAGTTTCGTCTTAGACAAGGAGTTTCCAAACTTTTTAGACTTAAAACCTACCATAAAAATATATTCCAGAGCCCTCATATTTTGTTACACTAATTGTATGTACAGTTAAAGTATATAATAACCTGAAAACATCAAAGGTTCAGGCTGAGCCTTTGGCAAATGTCCTTTAATCAGATTAAAAAAAAAATAGCAATCGTAGTTACTGATGCTATTTTATTGTGCGATTTTTTTTTCTCTCTCTCTAAAATTGCCTCACGTAGGTTGAAATAAATGTGGGGGTGCCCATGAATTCCGCGCAACACACTTTGAAAAACGCTATCCTAGGAGACTATTCGGCCATAAAAGCGAGTTAGATTCTAGCTGAAACAACATATCCACATTAAGACGGCTTGTTTTAATCGATGCTCCTTAGGATCATCTTTTTATAGAGGGTAGGAACATTTTGCAGCTACACATTTCAAAAAATTAAAATCGAGAAAATGTATCATATCATGAGTTTCACTCAAGGAATTGTAAGAATAGTAATTATTTAAAAAAACGCATCGGTATCCGAATGGCTTCACTCTCAATATAATATATTGCCAATAATGGGGAGATCTGGGTTCGATTCCCGGTCGGATCTACTTAAGACGAGTTTTCTTAAAACTGTTTTCCACATCCTTTAAATTCAACCTTCCTCATCCCTAACACATAAGTCCGAACTCTCCAGTGGCCGAATGGTCTAAGGCGTCAATATAGCAATAGACTTGGCTGTCGATGACAGGGAGATCTGGGTTCGAGTCCCAGTCGGGTGTGCTGAAGGTGATTTTCCCTAATGGATTTACACTTTCCCTCCACGCAGATACGGGTGTACTTCCTATAGATAAGCCTTCCTCATCCCTAACTAACTAACTAAGGTAATTAGTCCATCTAAATGATAGCACAGAGTCATAATTTACTAGTTTGTATCTGCATCAACTTGTGGAAAATAGTAAACAATCATGTAGGGGGAGAAAAAGGATGAAAAAAGCATCCAAATACAACGAATTATAAAGTAATATTCTTCACCACCCCCCCCCCCCCCC